>JACAXG010000066.1:2937178-3257318 GCA_018881555.1 Amblyornis subalaris | reverse complement strand
GCGGTGCAGTGTGGCTCAGTGCGGTGCGGTGTGGCTCGGTGTCACCCAGCCGAGCCCCGCAGCCTCCCCGGGCGCGTGGGCTGCGGCCGGAGCCGCTTCCCTGCCGGAGGTGGCAGCGGCTCCGCAGAGCCGGCCTCTCAATGGAGCAGCTGGAGCTGGGGCTCCCGGCAGAGCTGCCAAAGCAGCCCATTGAGAGAGCAGCTGCCGCTCTCAAGGAGCTGCTCCGGGACATCTGGAGGGCTGGCGCGGCCCCGGGAGCGGAACAGGCAGCGCCGTGTCACGGCCCGGAAGCGGCGCCGGGGCCAGGGCTCGGCACTTCACCGTGACGGTCCCGCAGCCTCAGGAAATGTCTTCACCCCAGGCCTCCGTGCCAGCTCGGAGCTGATGCTGACTCACAAATACAGCCCAAAAAAGTGCTGTTTCCTTGCTGGTGAATCAGCCATTGTCTCGGTTCTGGTTTTKCCCTAATTATAGCTACTGGCAGGGTTTGCCAGGGATTGAGTGTTGGTGAAGGAATTTGGAAAGGATGACTGAATTCCTCATGCCCTTTTCCCAAAGCCAAAGGTTTYCCAGGAACCTCTTGCTCCTGTCATGTTACTTCCTATTGCAAAAATGTGCCCATTATCCCATAGAGAAATGCCTTCTGGCATTCGGCATCCCGAAGATCCTTATGAACCTAAGGCAGGACCTGTAGAGAACAGAGGAGCTGCTGCAGGGAGGGGACTCTGAGCAGGAGCCTCAATCGGGTGTGTGATGCCCCTTCCAGAGGAATTTCTTCCTCTGGTAACGTGACAGCCCAAAGTTAACTTGTGGGAGTTCCCCTGAGGGCCCGTGGCAGGAGATGTGCTGAATATTTCCAGCTCCTGTTGCCATTGGAGATGCAACTTAGTGCAAAATTAGTCCTTCGGAAGTGACTCTCCTCCTCAATCATAATTAGTAGATGTTCAGGAGAGCTGGATCCATACAGCATGGCACCATCAGCTGTAATTGCTGCAGCTGTACATRGATTTAAAATGAAGTTGCTTTTCTGTTGGCAGGAAGAGAGTGGGAAAGAGGATGCAGAGAGTCCTGTGGAGCAATAGGTGCAGAGAACATTCTGGCTGATTGAGGCTTCAGCTTGTGGAGTGTTCCTGTTGCCTGGACTTGAGAATCTAAAATAGATCAGGTTATTCATGTGAGGAAATGCTTTATTAGTTACATTTGTGAGCTTAATACTCCGGATTTAYGGTGCTCTTAGAGGCCTGTAGATCAACAGGTTTGATGCAAGCGTAATGAATTTGCATCCCAATTATGAGATCTCAAGGTTAACTTGACTCCTGACCTGAGAAGGGAGTTATCCCATGGCTGCTGGGATCCAGGCAGGTTCTTGGCTGTTTAGTGCCAAGAAAAAGGCAGAGCACAGTCTGGTAGTTTCCATGTTCTCACCCTTCATGTGTGCACATTTGCCAGCAGCTGAAACCAAACCAGGATCCCAACTGGCCTCTGCTGTGTTCAAAAGCTTCTGAAGAACATCCACAATTTTTTTTTTTTTTGTTGTGATTTGGTCAGCTTCTGGTTCTGGCTGTGCAGACTGGGGCTTTCCATGTGGTTTGCGTACAACTTCTTCATTTGAGAACAGAACTGAGGTTATTTTGCCCTTTTACCTAAAGTGGTGCAAACACTGAACCCGCTGCTGAAGGCTGTGATGGAGGAATACCTGTGGTTCAGTTTTTCAGTTTTGATCTTCTTGTTTGTACAAGTAGGGTGGAAATAATAATATTGTGAACAAAATGCTACATCTGGCACACTGGTTGTGAAGGGTTTAAGCTCCTGGAGCTGCTGTGTCTGAGTGTGCAGCCCACGCAGACACCAGGGGACACGTTGGTTCAGAGTCCAAACCTGCTGAGCCTGGTAAAGCCCCATTTTCACAGGCTGAACAGGAGCACTGGGGGACTTGCTCTCATCATGAGCTCCTGTATTGAACCCTGAATCCTGACTACTGCACCTGTCCCTCCAGCACCAGACTTTTCATAGGAATCCTGTACTCCGTGGGCACTTAGCACACAGAATTATATAAAAAACCCCAACAAAACAACGCTGGACAATCATTTTCTAAACAGCTTTGAAAAAATATCAG
The DNA here is from genome assembly GCA_018881555.1 of Amblyornis subalaris. NCBI lineage: Eukaryota > Metazoa > Chordata > Aves > Passeriformes > Ptilonorhynchidae > Amblyornis > Amblyornis subalaris. The sequence goes on along the minus strand of JACAXG010000066.1, from coordinate 3,255,202 downwards.
CTTTACCAGTGTAGACTTAATTGCCAGAATAACTGTGATATAAATGTCAAATCCCTTATGTTTGTGTTTGATTTTCAGCTTAGCAGACTTTTATTGATAATTTTTAAATTTTTTTTGTAGAAGCCACTCCTGGCCCCGAACCAAGGGAGTTTACAACTTCTGCTCCAAATGCCACCAAGGCCACATCCTTCTCCACGGCAGTGCTAAACAGTACATTGTCCCCAACAACTCTACAGACAATATTTCCTATAAGCTCCTCCGACAACAGCACCTCTGCTTTCGCAGATGTTTCGTGGACTCAGTTTAACATAATTATTTTGACAGTGATCATCATTGTTGTGGTCCTMCTAATGGGCTTTGTGGGTGCTGTCTACATGTACCGTGAGTATCAGAACAGAAAACTCAACGCTCCCTTTTGGACCATTGAACTCAAAGAGGACAACATCAGTTTCAGCAGCTACCACGACAGCATTCCCAACGCTGACGTGTCGGGGCTGCTGGAAGATGATGGGAATGAGGTGGCACCGAACGGACAGCTAACGCTGACGACTCCCATGCATAATTATAAAGCTTAGAAGTCATCCAGCTGTTCCAAAGTTTGCTTCGAAAAGTTGCAGGGCTTGTGGAAGGGGTATCAGGATCCGTGCCAAGGCTCCACGCAGAGGAATTTGCTCTTCAGATACTCTCATGCTGGGCGTGCTGTAGCTTGCAGGTGAACAGAAGACAGTGTAGTACATCTGAATTTCAGGTAATGTGGTGAAATGCATTCAGTGTCCTGTTCTCCATAAGGATCCACAGAATTCACTGTTGTTATAAAATTGATTATGCTGAAACATTTTTTTATGAAGAGGTGGTGGGGTGGAGAGAGCAGAACCCGATGASGAATCGGAAGCTACTTGGTTTCCAGCCAACCCAACACTTGTGTCTTCATCCTTTAGTTTGAGAAGTAGCTCATGAATTAACAGTGGAATTTCAGGAAACAGATCTTTGGAAAGGCATCATATTAGTTCCTGATAGAGATTTGTTTGAAGAGGAGGACAAAAGAAAAGGAAAGTAATTGTTCACTGTACTACCAAAAGGCAAGTAGAGGAGTGAGTTGCACACTTGAAAAAAGTCACCGTTATCTGTTCCCACTAAGCAGGGAAACAGGAAAAAAAATCATGAGAACATTTGAGTTAGGGAAGAGACCAAGCTTTTCCCTTTCTGAGTATTTATACAGGGTGATGATGCTATTAAAACATAGCAATCCATTTTTTTCTAGAAGGAGTTAATGAACTTGTATARTTTCTGTGCAAGGGAAGACGACAAGACATCTCAGGGTTGCCATGTAAAAATAAAAGCCAGGCTTAATACCCTACCCTGATAGAAATGGTGTGTTCTGTATATAAAATGTAATATATCTTCTTGGAATTGTATTTGTAATTATTTGTAAAAAAGACAAGCAACCAACTGACCAACCAAAAAACCCCCAACAACAAAACCATGAGCCCCTCCCCAACCTCCCCCACTCCCCAGGTCATGTTTTATCCTGTAGGTTTTAACTGTACAGCGGTTAGTGGCGTTGTTTAAAAAGAAAAAAACACAAGGATTGTTTAAAATTCTGTAAATGAGATGGCAATATTGTTGGAGCTGGGCCTCTGGCAAACACTGACTGCTTAAAGCTTTTCTTCCAGTGTCATTGAATGACTTTCTTTTTTAGAGAAAATGTGAGTGCTCCCTACTTGCATCTGTCAAATTTTGTCATTCCTTTAAATATAGAGTGAATACCAGTGTTGCCATGACTAGGGCTGAGTAGGTGTCCAAAAATTGGATGCACCAATCTATTCCTTGCTTTTAAGTCTCTATACAAAATGCAAATACACTGTCACAAACACACTGAGATCCTGGGCTCCGGGGCTGAGGTTCTCCCAAGTGGGTGCTCATCGTGCAGAGAGATCCCACTGCCATCCCTGCTGAGCTGACACGGCAGGGRGGATGTGCTGGAGGGCTGGGCTCAGCCCCCTGGCCTCCTGAGGGGCAAAGGTCTCCTGGATTTGGCTGGAAACAGCTCTGAGATGAAGAGCTCACAGGAGCAGATCTGTGCTTCGAGGCTCAGAAGGTRAAARTGCACAGATGCTTTCAGGAACTTAATGTAGCACAAGGTGGTGGCAGGGAATCAGCTGTCCAAAAAACCCTCCAGGGAACAGGTTTTACAGATTCCCCTGATTTTGGTGGAGGGCTGGTGGGCTGTTAGCAGAGAGAACAACTAAGGGGCAGCACAGCACAGGGAGGTCCCACCACGGAGCTCCTGGGTTGGTACTTGCAGTGTGTGTACCTGGGGTCAGGGGCTGTGCTCCCTGTSCCACCAGTCCCACCCCTAGAAATCAAACCACTGCATGGAAACAGGGCATCAAATAAATATTTCCCCTCACTCCTGGCCAAGCTCAGAGCTGCAGCTGCGTTGCTGTGCGTGGTGGGGCTTTGGAAGGGGTTGGTGCTGAGGATCAATGCAGTACCTGCTACAGGTCAGCATCCTCAGAGCCAGGCAAAAGTGGTTATTTCTCCGCATGAGAAATGGTGGGAAGAATGTGGTGGTTATTTATTTGCTTTCTGGTGCTGTGTAGAGGTTTTTCTTATCTTTGGAGACGTGGGAAGGGGGGGAAGTAGGTGATTCAAGCACATGCACAAAGATGCCATTTCTGCCTCAAGAACTTGCTGCCTGATTTAAAGATGAGGAATGGCAAGTCAGAAGGAAAATAGCTGAGGATGACCWAGGGAAATGGTGAGGGCAGAATGTGGAATTGCATATAGGCCTAAGCTGATGGAAAAGCTCCCGTTGCCTGTGGGGGGCCTGGGTGAGGTCCATTGCTTCAGGAAATAAACCTGGCTCATGTCATTCAGAGCAATGTTACTTTTAGTTATGGAACGGGGGAGGACTGGAGGAGAAAATCTGGATATTGCTAATCCTCGAGTTACTCATCAAACTTAAAGAGCAGCGTGGTGACAAAATAGAACATTTCCTAAAAATTRTAATTATTTAGAAGTGCTAATCTAGCGATACACTTGCACTTGGTCACTTCATAGGGTGGGGAAAGGTAATTTAGGAAGTGTTGGCTTCTGGGACTGATGCTAGCAAGCAAAGTGAAGGACAGATTGTTCACTTTAATATTTCTAAAATACCTTAGTAGATTTTTTTCAAATCTGCCACAAAACACCTCTTCCTTAAATTTTTCTGTGACTGTGGGCTGCTTTGTAACAGGAACAGGCTTGGATTTTTGTCTTGCTGTAGAAATAAGGACCATCTGCCTAGCCAGAGTGTGGGCTTAGGTGCTGAGCCCTCCTCGTCCCTGCCTGCCACAGCACGGGAGGTGTTGGCACCTGGGCTTCTCCTGACCTCCAAAGTACTCCAAAGGCTCTGGGTTTGGGAAGAGGAGGAGGTCAGGATGCCCTGCAGTCAGGCTGCAGGCGAGGGAGGGACAGCTGCTGCCTGTGGGTTGCACATCTGGATGAAGGGATGGAGACAGCCTGGCAGATGTGGTGGGAAGCTTGGTTGGGCAGGGGGGAGCTGGCTGCCCAGATATGCATGGCACGGGATGTTCCTGAGCAGGGAGCACAGCGAGGATGTGGCACAGTGAGGATGTGGCACTGGCACCAGGCTCGTCAGATGGCAGAATGACTCAGCAGGGACACAGCAGCCACCTCCTGCCACCCAGGCCTTGGCACACAGGAACAAGAGTTATAAAAGGAGACGAATGCCTCGGCAGGGAGAGAACAAACAGCTTCGTGCGGGACTTYGGTGATGTGGGATCAGAGGCCCAGCTGAGCAGGCAGCGAGCCCAGGGGAGGGCCTCTTGGGGACTCGTGGGGCTGAGGTGGCGTTACAGGCACACACGGTGCTCCCGGCAGGCAGCACCTGCTGGCAACGCTGTCCGGCTGCGGTGCCGGGGCCGGCACGGGGAAGGGCGCTCATGGCACGGGACAGCAGCTGCAGGGCACAGAGGAGGTGTCACAGGGCAGGGGGGCTGGTGGGTGGGGAAGGCAGCTCCAGGCACCATCCCGGGCAGTGTGGGGGCACAGCTGGTCCGGCTGGGGCGAGGCCAGCTCGGCAGTGAAGGCACTAGGACAGAATGGAGCAGGTAAAGGGCACAGAGCTGGGGTGGGGCAGGGCACGGGGCAGCCTGGGGGGCTCACGGCTGGGGGGAGGAGCACAGAGTGCACCAGATGTGCAGAGAAGGGCTTGGATTAAGGAGAAGAGATGATCCCGAATCTCGTGAACCAGCATAGCTGGAAATAGCTCCAAGGAGCACCAGCGCTGGGGAGCTGTCAGGAGATGTCAGCCTCTGGAATGATAATTCCCATGGACGTGGCTGAGCAAACTTAGCACACTGGGAGCATTTAGGAAAGAGGAGGGGATGTATTCAGCATCCTTCAGGTATCCTGGGCCAGTTAACCACTGCTGTSCAACACAATCATCTTCAGTGTTACAGGCAGTGTAAATGTGGCAGAAAGTTCGCACAGTCTCCTTTAAATAAAGGATATAAAAATAGTTTTCTCTTTAAAGTGAAGTTTTAGAATGAGCTCCCACAGGACTCTGCTCCTTATGTGTCAGAGGAATGGATTAAAATAAGAAAAATGTGGGCCTTAAAAGTTGTACTTGCTCCCAACTGAAACCCATCAGTCTCACTCTACATCCAAATACAGTGTCTCCCAAGCATATGCTATGCTTACAAATGCATTTCTAAAAAGAAAAAAAAAGTGTATGATTTGAATATATGTCAGAATTTATACAGAAGAATGTTATTTAAAATGAATAAAAATAAATGTATATAATTTSTATCTATGCCACTTGGATTTTTGCATTTGTGTTTTTGTTCATTGAATTTCAGCAAGAGTCTTCCCAGTGACAGAAAGGATTGAATCCGATCTCATCCCAGTAATAACATTTGTTCCAAGAGAATTATTCCTTCATTATGCCCCTGTATGCGAGATGAGAACCAAGGCACGGAAATGTTTTGTAACATGAGATATTCGTAAGCACAGCTGACATTCTGTGTCAGATAATCCAGCTAAAAAATGAGCCTTCTGATCTCTTGTGTCTGCTATGAACCATCCCAGCCCTCAGCTGTGTTTGGGAGCTCCACAGCCAGTGGCTGTTTTCCCACTGTTCTCTGTATCATTCACATGGACACATTTTGTCAGAGCTGTGAGTCATCAACAACCAAACCCTCAGAGCGAAGCTGGAAGTGGGATGAGAATGTTGCATCAGATTGTTCTTCATGACCACAAATATCTTTCAAAGGCCATTTCTGTTATAGACACTCTGAATTCCACATCTGTGGCATCAGTAGTTTTGAACAGCTGGAGTGTCTGCAGAAGGGCCTGTGGAAAACTTGCATTTCCTTCTCACTTGGCAGTGATAGGAAACTGATTTTTGTTTTGCAAATACAACTGCTAAAGGCTCTTTCCTGTGAAAGCTGTGTCTGCCTCTTTGGCCCTTATTAAGCAAAGAACTTGGAGAGGTAAGGCTTCATAAATAAGCAAGCACATGGTTTTAAGTGTTCATTCAAATGTTTGACTGAGCCAGAGCTGTGTAAGTCAGGGCCACACTGGTGAAATTCCAGGGAGTTTATTGAGACCCGATTTGCATTAGCAGAGCAGTTGGAATTGTGTCTGACATAACTTAGGAGGAATCTTGCCGTGAGCTGGACGAGGAGGAGGAGGCAGAACTGAGTCTGAACCAGGTCCCCAGAGTAGGGAGTGAGAGCAGGAGGGTGAGGGGACCCGTGTTCAGCTGACGGTGACATCCTCCCTCCCTGTGCCAGCACAGCACCGCGAGCAGCTGCTCCCGTCCCGCTCACCTCAGCCCTACCACTGCGCTCACCAGAAGTCCTTCTTTCCCAGATCCCGTTTAGGACTCTCTTCCTGAGCTGGGGAGGACCTCAGGCTGCCTTGGGAAGTAGGGAAGTTCCAACAGTGCTTCCTGGCACGAGGATTTAGTGTAATCTCCCCAAATGTGCTACTAATGAACTTAAGGTTAAACAACATTAAGCAGATTATCCACAGGCAAGTTGTTAACTGCTTCTAAACAACACATTTCCCGGCCCTTTCTGCCCCTCGCAGCTTCCTGGTGCTACTGCAGGTCTTAAAACATTGGGCAATGCAGTAACCCAGGGAAATTTTCCCTCCTGGCTGTGTATATATTTAGAATCATAGGATCACAGAATGGTTTGCGTTGGAAAGGACCTTAAAGATCATCTTGGTCCATCCCCCTGCCACAGGCAGGGACATCTTCCCCTAGACCAAGTTGCTCAGGGCCCCATCCAGCCTGGCCTTGAACACTTCCAGGGAAGATAGACATGGATATATCCCTATATATCCGTATCTTTATCCATCAGATAACCACTTCATCAAGTAATAAACTTCACATGGAGGGCCCTGCTGATTTCCTTTTGAATATGCTCTGTCGGACATGGGCTGTGGCTCTGCAAACAGGTGCTGTGTGTGCCCACAGCACACGAGGAATGAGGGATTTACTTTCTACTTGTGGCTGATGGATGCTGATTTAAAGACCTGCATCGAATATGTAACATCTCACTGAAACTTTAAACAAGAACAGATTGGTATTATCCTTTCAGTGAGTGGACTTACTCATTTCATAAGGATCTGCTCTGTAAGCGAGGAAAAGCCACATTTCAGCCTGGCTGATCAGATCCTGGTGCCATATGGCAGACCCGATTTTGTGAACTGAATTTCAGCTTGGCAGAGGCCACTGCAAAAGAGTCTCAGTCACATAAGGTGACCAATGTCTCTCAAGGTCTCTCATGGGGGACTTGAAGGGACTAAACATCCCTTAGGGTCATCAGACCCCAAACGCAAAGCATGAGGCATGTCCAATTGGACAGGAGATGGGATTAAGAGCTTTGTGCTAAGTAGTGCCTGGCATTTCCTGGCAGTTTGGGGCTCTGGCAGCTGCTCCATCTTGCACTTATATCCATAAAGCTGAAATAATTAAGCAGGGATGGGAAGCCCAGCATGACCATACACATCCAGAGATGCAGTGGCTGCTCCCACCAGTCTGGGGCATCTGACAGGTGAATGTCAGTGTGAACAGCAGGTGGAGCTGATGCAGGTACATGGAGGAAACGAAGCTCGCAGGGCACCAGCACGGTTGGGAATAATAAATTCACAAAATTGCCATGGCCTGTGGTCAGCCCTTATCCGTGGCCTATTTCCTGGCCAGGTAAGAGTCCCCTTGAGATGGCCCAGGGGAAAGTGAGTGAAACCTAACCCGAGGCAGTACCAAAGAAGAAACCAAATCCAGAAGAGGAAACCAAACCTAATGCACACCCACCCCTCTGGGTGAGCCAGGTGAGTGTCCCACTGGGATGGAGCTTCCTCGTGTTACAGAGAAGGCTGACAGAGGGTGCAGCCAAGGGGAGGTTGGGCTCTGCTCCCAGGGAGCAAGGGACAGGACAAGAGGGAATGGCCTCAAGCTGTGCCAGCGGAGGGTCAGGTTGGACATCAGGAGAAATTTCTTCACAGAAAGGGTGATTAGACATTGGGAGGGGCTGCCCAGGGAGGCGTTAGAGTCCCCATCCCTGGAGGTGTCCAAGGAATGCCTCAGTGCTCTGCGCTGGGTGACAAGGAAGGGATCGGGCACAGCTGGTACTCAATATCTCAGAGGTCTTTTCCAACCTCTCTGATTCTGTGAGTTTCTGATGATGTAGATATTGCAAGGAGGCATTTCAATCCTGTGCACAGGGTTCCACGTGAATTAAGAGGATGAGGAGCATGCACAGCAAAGGGGAGTGTGGAGCTCCCCCTGTCCCTGGCATGGTCACCCTAGCCGTGCTCTCAGGGATGATACTGACATCGGCTGGAAAATAATAACAGCATTTAATCCAGTTTAACCTTTCCCGCTGCTGATGTTTTGAAACGTCCAATGTAATTACATTTTCTCCCCCAAAATGAGAGCCGAAATGCTTAGAACTTTGCTTTACAAAAAAACCCCCCCATACTGGTTCAAAATCCGCCTGCACGGACGATGCCAGCAGCTGCCTTCACCCCTGCCAGTGACGATGAACAGTGACCAGAATGTGGAACTAACGCGTGTTTATTTCTTCCGCCAAGTCCGATGACGGCTTTGCGCTGCGGGGAACATGGAAAACAACAGCTCCCGCGGCTCTGCCAGGCTCGGCAGGAGCTCGGGGGCCTAATGCATCCCTGCAAAAGCCTCTTCCAAACGGGTATAATTTTGGAGCAGCGCTCGGGGAGAAGCGGGCTCGACCCATCCCCTCAGGCGCCCCAYCCCCTCACACGCTCCGCCACGGGCTCCTTCCCTCACTCAAGATGGCGTCCGGCCGCTCGCTGCCCCTTTGCCCCGCTGGCACCCGCCCCGCTCTGCCCTCAGCCAACATGGCGCCCGCCCGCCCGCCGTCTCCCACTGCCCGCATCAAAAATGGCGGCTCCCATTCAGTTCCCATTGTGCCCGCCCCTCGCCCGCTTCCGCGGCGGCTTCAGCGGCTTCAGCTCGCTCGACGCAAAGATGGCGGAAGCGATTGCGGGCGTTTGAATTCCAGGGAAGCCGCCAAATCCGCGCACAAAGGCGGCGGGAGCCGCCGGACCCGCGGGGCCGAGCCATGGATTCGCTGCCGGGGGAGGACCCGACGCTGCCGCTGGCGCTCGAGGGCAGGTACGGGGGGAGCTGCGGGGCGGGGATGCGCTCAGGCGCCGCGGGGGCGTGTGGCGGGGCCGGGCCCGCCGGCCGCGGGCGGGGGTCAGCGGGACGAGCCCCCTGGGCGTTTTCGGCTCTCAGCGCTCTCCTCCTCCTCCTTCCCCAGCGTGAGCGGCCTCCAGCTGCCGGACATCTCCCGCGGGGACCCGCAGCCCGGCCCGGCCGCCGGACAAGGTAAGGCTGGACCGCGGCCGGAGCCCGCACACCCCTGCGCGGGCTCGGTGCTTGGCGCGCGCCTCCAAACGTGCGGGAAAAACCGCAAACCTGCGGGAAAAAAGGCGAAAAAATAGCTTTTAAGTGAAGGTTTTTTTTTTTTGTAATTGAAGAGTTTTTAGGACCACGGAGCGCCAGCAGCTGCTGCCGTCACTGCTGTGTGCTCGCTGCCTGCGGTCATTGGGGCTCTCAGCCTTACATAAGATGATCAGCGGTTTTGTGGAGCGTGTACTTAAAATACTTGGGATATCCGGCGAGGCCGTGCTGTTCGTTCACGTTCTGCTCGGGGTTAGGGAAGTTGCACGCTATGCATCATCCAGCTCTTGCTCTGAGGATTTATTCTTGAGAGTGCACCTCGCATAGCCTAATTTCAGTGTACATTGTCATTTACATGCGTGATGGAATTTGGGAGCTTAAGTGATAGCTTACTGTGATCAGAAGGAAATCTACATACTAGTTAAGTAGTACTAACATGTAATGTAAACAAGGGGCCAAGCAATGCCTCCCTCACTTCTCAAAAGGTTTTGTTATGTTTAGATTAGTGTAGACCTTTGCCAAATTGAAGCCCTACTTAGAGAGATTCTGCTGTCTGAACTTGTTCTGTCTTCTTCAATGTGTAGTGTCACCAGATGTGGCAGAAGACACAGTGTCACCAACTCGAGCTCGGACCATGAAGGACTATGAAAATGTAAGCAGAACTTTAATATAGGACTTGGTGATAGATTTATGGCCAAGATATTTCCAACGTGCTGGCTGAAGTGTTGACTCTTAGCTTGTGTCAGCTGACACACATCTCTTGGAGGTGTGACCAGGTGGATGTCCCTGTCCGTGCTTTGAACCTCCATTTCTGAAGTGTCGCTTTCAAAATCGAGGCAGGAATTTGTTGTTGAGAGCAGCCAGCTGCTGTGCTGAAGTTGTGAAAGAAAATTGGCACCCTCTGCTCAAAAGTTCCTGCAGCTCACCAGAAACATCAGAACTTGGTTTGCACATCTGCTGTTGATTTATTTCGGGGAAGCAGCAAGTTTATTTTCATTTAGGTTAGTGCAGGATTTGGCTTTTTAATTCATTGACTGCAGTATAATGCCTTTTAACTTTATAATTATGCATGAGTGTGGTTGGAATACTTCAGTTGTAAAGGTTTAGTATCATCGTGACAGTGCTGTAGATAAAAGTATTTTAGCACTTACTAGAATATAAAGGAAAACGTTAGATTTTTTAGCTAAACTAACTGTATTAGCTTTTTAAATTGAATAAGCCAGTTGTTTAAATCTGCTGAATGATGGTTTGATTGGGGTTTAGCTGTGTTGCAGGACAACTTCTCTGTTAAGAACTGGAGTGAAAAACTTTAAAACATTTATTGTTGTGTGAAGAGGCTGTAGAGAGGAAAGCAATCTAAAATCTCTGAGATGACTGCTGGAGATAAAGGCTGTGGCTGCTGCCTTTGGGCTGTGCCAAGTGTCTGCAGTTTCAGTGCTGTCGCTGCTGTTACCTTTTGTGGCATTGTTGTGTTTGAGATGAGTGCTTCTTATGAACTCTTTCAGTTTCTCGTGGCCTTATATCCCCCTGAGGAGAAGGTTCTGCTCTTTGCTCAGAATGTAGAGCTTGTTTTGGAAAGCCTTGGTGAAGGATGTTTTTTACAGTCTGTATCTATTTCCCTCTCTCTTTTGTTTCTGTGTGTTGGCTGGAGTGAACAGACACTGCCTTGGCATTAGTGTGTGCTTAAAATCTTTTGCTGTGATATGTGCCAAAGACCTCAGTCCAGAATATACATTCTACAAATGGTTTATTATCTGCAGGGTTCTTTTGCACAGGGAAAAAAGTTGTGGAAGGGAGGAAAAATCTGTTGTTGTTTGTCCTGTGTGATGCAGAGCAGGGGCCTCCCCAGAGGTCTGGCATCCTGGTATGTACAGACCCCTCATGTTACACTCAGCTGTGAAACTTCCAGGGGATGAGAACTTTTATGGATGCCAGCAGTGTAATGAAGCTCAAAGATCCATTGAAGTGACCATTAAACACCCTTATTTCTACAACTCTGTTATTCATACAGGATATGAGAAGGATGTAATGGAAAGAGTGGGCTCCTGCTCTCACAGCTCAGAGAGATCAGGATGGATGTAATGACCCTTGAGTGGGCTAAAAGGTGTAGGAAAGGTCCTTTAATGTTTATACCTGGAGAATGTGCTGAGCTGGATAATGTTAGAGGTGCAGATTTTTGAATTATTTATGGTGTGTCCCACTTTGTAGCAATATAGGGGGAACCACCTTGTCATAGAAAACATGATGACATGGGCAAAGTGAAAAGCATCTCCAAGGAGGACCTAGTTATGGGAATTAGGTGTTCATGAATGGAAAGGGTGATGGATATCAAGTTAGGGAACTGAGTAATAACATTTGTGGGTTTCTTTCTTGTCTCTCCAAACCCACTTAGAGTTTTGCTGTAAATGTAAAATGGCCTTTGCTGGTGCAAACTGTTGTACTGTGAAACCACAGTCACTGCTGACAGATCCATTTTGCATGAAACTGGCTCCATGCAGACTTGGAAAGGAGCTGATCTGAGCTAGGATTTGCTGCCATGCTGTTCATGCTGAGGAATATTCTGTGCAGTGTGTATATCATTGTCCTAGCTTTCATTCCTTTTGTGTAAATACAGAAATCAAAATGCATACAGGAATTCAGACTGAGTCTTCAAATGCATGAGTTCAGAGGGTTGCCATTAAATCTTTTTGCAGTGTGAACTTGCTCACATTTTACACGTTTTCTTTTATTAAGCAATAACTTTTAAATTGTCTGTCTGAACTAACTTTCATCCAAGAAACTGAACATCAGAGAGACATTTGTTTCACTTCTTGGTTTACGGTCGCATAGTCTGTTTCATTTTCCTTTTGGAAATATTACCCTTAAGCACTTTGGTTTATTTCTGCAGCTGAAATACATGTGACAAGACTTATGGTGTGCTGAGTTCTTTTGAATTTTTTTTTTCCTTTTGATTCAGATATAGATTGCATGTATGGAGACTAATTAGAAGTTCAACTGGTACAATTTCAGAGTGTTTTTGTCACTTGGACTTTTCTGAATGAGCAGAGAATGCTGGGAATCATCTACTTACAGCTTGCTTCAGGGTGTGGGAATGAGCCACGAAGTTTATGCAGTCAACTGGATTTTCAGTTGCTTGGATGAGATTCACTTGTGTGAATAATGACGAGGCAGCTTGCTGGGCAGGGATTATTAAACTGAGGAATTGTTTGCAGATGCAGGTTCTGACTGCAGTCACAGAAAGTAATCTTAGGTTTCACAAGCCAAATATTTTAGAAATTGTATCGCTAATAATTTTTACAAATGGCACTGCACTGTTCTGGAAAAGCCCACATAAATGTTTTATTAGTAGCTCTGTAACATATTAGATTTCTGTGTGCTGAAAGCATCTGGCAGGGGACATGAGTCTTACTTGAATGAATGTTTTATGCTTAGTCTCTTAAAAAAAATTTAGGGGGAGACTCCTTTCTTTAATGAAACCATCAACTATGTTACAGCTTCTACAAGGAAGGTTAAAAGCGATAAGCAATTTTTTCCCCAAAGAATTGCCTTATGAATTATGGGATGGGATAAAGGTTTTATTGGTGTTCGATTGGGCTCACTTGTGTGCTTGTGGCTTTTCTTCCTATGAATAAAGTTACCTGGGTGCCATTAATGAGGCTGCCTTCACAGGCTTTTGCTTAGAAAATATTTCTGTTTCAACATAATGTCTTGTATTTTGTTCAAGTTCTATCTTTTAGAAGAATTACTTAATCTTTTTAGATGTAAAAATCTCTCTTGGATTCTTGTTGTGTAAAATCAGTCAATATTTTGATACTTTAGGAATATTCTAAAGGGCACAAGAGTATGTATTATATATTTAATGAATACCTTCACAATTTAATATGTGTGTATATCACCCACGTCTATGTGTGTGTTTAACTGTGTCCAGTGGGTGGAATTCCAATCTTGCAATGCTGAAAGCAAAACCAAATGAGAATAGTTTTTACTCTTTATTTTACTTTGAAGCACATGGTATAATGTGCTCATTTTCTTTCTTCTTTCACAGCAAATCACTGATCTGAAGAAAGAAAACTTCAACCTGAAGCTTCGTATTTATTTTCTGGAGGAGCGAATGCAGCAGAAGTTTGATGGTCCCACTGAAGAAATCTACAAAATCGTAGGCATTTGGAATAATTTCCTAGAACTGTGTCTCCTTTTGAAGAGTTTGCTTTGTGGGGAGGTTGACTATTTCACTTCTAAGTCTTTTTTTGAAATTTTGGTGTAATTATTTTATGCTGGCCTAATGCTTTTCAGTAATAACTAAATTAAAATGACCATTTTAACATGTGCTTGCCTCAGGTCTCTTTTCCGTAATGGGATGGAAACTGTAGTCTCTTTTGATGCATGTTGCCATAGTTAAGAACATAAATTGATGTTTAGGTAGATCATGGTTTCAGCTGAATATTGCTGACTGGTCTTCTGGCCTGGTCTTCTCCACTGGTGATTTTTTTGTAGCTGCTGACATGTTGAAATGGTGTTTGTCAGCTTCCACGCCGAGGATTTCTTTGTACAACTACATCATGAGAGGTTTTCTCAGGCTATAACAAAATGATTTTAAAATTATTAGAAACCTCTGTAGCTGATACAGTCAGGTTTTGAAAAGAAAAGAAAATATCATGTAGCTTAAAGAAAAAACATGCATGGAAGCCCTAGAACTTGCCAAGTTGAAGCGCAGTACTCCCCATTAGAGCAGTTAAGTGTGTGTGTAGGGGGTTTGTATTGCTTGAGTACAATGGTCCTTAATGCTTTTTGAGATTTCTGGAAGGCTTGAACCTTGCAAAATATGTCTTTTAACAGCTAAATGTCTATTCTTAGCCCAATGATGCTTTAGATCTGCTGGTCCGAGCAAAAAGTAATCTACACATTGCTAATAACTTTTGGGTTGGGTGATCTTCCAGTTCTCTCCAGACACTTTCATTCTTTTGTCACAGAACATTGAGCTGAAAGTTGAGATAGAAAGTCTGAAGCGTGAACTGCAGGAGAGGGAGAAGCTGCTCATCAAGGCCTAGTAAGTACCACTCTGTTTCCTGATGTCCATTACTTAGGATTTGTTTCTATTTATTTTTTCCTAATGCTTTAGGAATAGGAGGATCAAAAGTATTATTTTAAGGGCACTTATCTAGAAATGTCTGGTTCAAAACTAATCCAGGCTGGCAGCTGTTGATTGCTCCATGGGCCTCAGTTGCAATGGAATTTTCTTTGTTTTCCTGAGGACCGGATGAATTTTGTTTGATCTCTTCAGGTTGCTCAAAGGGCATTGCTGTGCTTTGAAGGGAACCTTGCACAAGGTTATACTGGACAGCAAAATGTAGGTGGCAGTCATAAGCAAGTTTTCATCCAGTGTTTAGTAAGGAAGCACTACCTGTTCTTTTCTCACAAGATATTAACAAATTCTCTGAAAAGGCAATTGGAGAGATCTCAGCAGCTCCATGTCTTCAGTTTGTTCCAGTGCTGCTTCCTGTAGAAAACACAGCTCTACCAAAGGCTTGATACTGTGTTTGGAAGCTTTAAAAATATGAAGGAAATATTTCACTTTTTCATCATACATATAAAATGCTTCTTTATCCATTGTGGCAAGGCTTGTATGTGAGACTCTCAGACTACACCACCCAAATTGCTGTAAATGTTTGTATTTAACCTGAAAGTGACAAGCAGGTGCAGATAAAGTGGAAGATGCTTGAGCATAATGCATCAGCCACTGGCACTTGGAATGTTTTCCACTTTGATATGCACTGGGATTTATGTCTGTATTATTGTCTTTCAGTAAGGCAGTGGAAAGCTTGGCCCAGGGTGGTGATGCTGAAGTGCAGCGTGTGAAGGAGGCACAAAAGAAGATGCAAGAGATGGAGGAAATGCTGACTGGCAGAATAAACCTTCTGGAGGAGGTGAGGGACCAAAGCTGGAGGAATAATAAGGAATCACTGCTGTCTTTGTACTGTTCTCTGAGATTTGATACTGTGCTCTACCTGTATTTTCATAATGTCTTTTTTCATTCCTCGCTGTCTGTGCTTGAGCCAGTTCATTCCTGTATTTATTGTTGAGCCATTTCTGGTATCTTCACAGAGGAATTATGGTGTAAAGGGAAGGGACCCCCAAGGGTCACTGAGTCCATTTAAAGCAGTGAGCTCCTTCAGGGAGGAGGAAAGGGGAATCTCCATGACCTTTGCTTCAGCTGACTGGAGCTGGGATTTCTGAAAGCATTCTTTGTGCTGTTGGATTGGTAGAGAAGCTCTTAAATTGCTTCCTCTGTCCCAAAGCAGCCAGTCAGACTGGTGTTTCCCAGCTCTGATAGGTTGAAGGGCAGATTTTCTAATCTCATGGAGATCAAGTATTTTCTGTAGCCCAAAGATAGTGTTGGCCTCTGGCATTAATTTTATTCTGCTTATGAATGCAAACACTGCAGTGTGGTGTTAGTCACTGGTTTACACAGCACCATGTAATTATAGAGATCCAAGGAATGCTAACAAAGATTAATTTCCTTCAGAGTTCTTGATTGACAGGGGAATGTTGGCAGAACTGCTTTTCAGGAGAGGGGTTGAGTGGGGAAGTTCAGTGGTGAAGGAGCTTTTCCTTTCCCTCTCCCAAGGAGATGCTTTTTAGTTTAGACTGGAAGGCAGAAGGGGAATGACTTGTTAGGCTACAAGGAGGCTTTTATTTCATAGAAAGCAGAACTGGGTGAGCACAGCAGGGAAGCTTACAATAAAAAAATGAAGATCTGAATCAAACTTGGTGTAGTATAAGGCAAGTGTCTTTTATTTTTTTTTTTTTTGGTGTTCTCCATCTCTGTGAGTTGGGTCACCTAGAGGAAGTTGACTGAAATCTCTGGCTGTTATCTTCATTTCCTTTGCTGTTCAAGAGAAAAATGTCTGCTTCATACTTTATCAATTCTTGCACGATATTATAAATGATGTTGGAAAGAGTTCCAATTAGCTACAGTGAGCCTGGGAATATTAATTTTATCGAATAAAAAAGCCCTTCTTTAACCTCTTTAATTTAAGTGTAGCTATTTATTATGATAGTGGGAGGACAGTGAGACAAAACCAAATTATAGTAGCTAAATCTAAAACCATAGCATAGGGGCACTTTTGTTTCCAGTTCTGCTATCAGTTAGGGTATTTTTTTTATTTCTTTGAAACAAATTTCCCTTCTTTCTGTACCACAGAAAATGGATTAATCTTGAAAATGCAGACACAGTTCAGAAGCATTTGCAAGGCGCTTGAAATACTTGGTAAAAGTTCCCAAATAAAACATCCTGACATATGTTGGGTAGAAGAAACTTCAATATGTGAAAAAATTCATGAGCATTTAGTTCTTACAGACATCAGGATTGTGTGTTTTAATTACAGAATCTTAAAGCTGCCCAAGAAGAGGTGGAAAAAGCCCTTGCAATGACAGAGAAGGAGAAAGCTCTGAGAATTGCTGCTGAGCAGAAACTTGCTTCAATTATGAATGCCCCTGCCAAGGATGTGGATAAGGTTACAGAAGCTGAGAAGGACAGGTCAGAACTGTTGCAGTGATGTTTTTAACTGCTGGAATTCTTTATTGTTAAAGTGTGAAGAGTCAGCATGGGTTTAAGTTTGATTAGTTTGGTCCTACCCTTGGGTACAGGAGAGTTACTGGCCATCTGTGGAATGAATGGCAACAGAGCAACCAGTTTAATGCCTTGTGTAGCAAAGTCATCTTTAAAAGTTGTCTGAAAGCCTAAAAGGGTCGGGATGTGTGAGACATAAGCTCAGGAGCTCGTAGATCAGGTTGGTAAATTTAATGGGAAGAGAAACACTGTTAGAAATACTTTCACCATGCAGGCTACAGAACACAGGGAATCAGAGATGGCATCTTTTGCTGCAAAGTTTGCACGTGTAACCCAGTATTCCAACAACAGTAATGATGCTGACAGACCTGAGGAAGTGTAAGGATCTGTATTGGTGTGTATTGACAAAAGACAACAGCACTGACCGGACTTCTTGTTTTTATTGTGGTTTTTTGTTGTTTATGTGAAATGAAACCAGCTTAGATACAAATGTAGATGAAACTGAGTACCTGAGGGACGCTTGGTGAAGGCACATGAAGATGTGGTGTGTGGGCTGAGAAAGGAAATAGATTAGTAAGTTTTTTGTGTGTGTTGTAAAGGACAGCGAAACTAAAATACTGAAACTTAAATGCTGACATTTGAAGTGGTGTTGGAGGAAAATAAGAATGTGCTCTTTGCACATAGCTCAACCTTATTTGCTTGCATTAAAGTTGCAGCACTTTTTCAGGTTCTCTGGAGGGAGAAGGGGTTGTAAAGTCCTCCCTTAAGTTTTACAAGTGTTGTCTGGACTCTTCACCTAGGAGAGACGTCTGCAAGATTTACTGCAATGGCTGGAGAATTGGTGGTAGATGATGCAAGATTAATATTTAAAATCTTATAATTTTAGATTTATAGAGCAGCTGAATCTGTCACTGAAAAGTAAAGAAGTTTTAATTCAACACCTCGAACAGGAAAAGTCTCAGAGTGGATCTTGGGATGGGAACTTGCCAGCAGAAAAAATCAGAGAACTTACCATTGCTTTGAGGCATGAAAAGGATAGTGAGATAGAGGTGAGGAAACAATTATATGTTCTAAGTCTCATGGGGGGTAGGATTTAAAGGTTTTGTGCATGACACTATGTGAGTGACTTCAGCCAGTTTTTAAAAATATTATTCCCTCCTCCGTTCTGCATTTCCTTACCATTCATGGGTTGTGCTGGGGTTTGGTGGGCAATATTCATCCTTATTATCCATTCATTCAGTGAGGGGTTGTGTTTCCCCTCGACTTTCTGCCTGTGTAATAGATACTGTGCAATTGCTTTACTCAAGTATATAGTAAAGAAATAGTGGATGTTAATAGATCCCTCCCTGGATGACATAACTGCTGTAAAAGTTAAGAATGTGACTTGAGAGTTTGTTCTTGGAAAGTGTCTCTGCTATTGTGGTCTGGAAAAAAAAGCTGTGGTAAGGGAGATAGGCATAAAAAACTCTCGTGAAATAAAGTGAAAGTTTAGCCTTTAGCTTACAAAAGGTGCAAGACTCAGTCTTTCATTCACTTGGCTCCTAACAGGAAGACAGATATCCTGAAAGCTGGGATGTAGAAACAGGTCCTGAGGCATATCCTGAAAGCTGGGATGTAGAAACAGGTCCTGAAGCTTGTTGTCTTTTTTTTTTTTTTCCCCTATTGGTTATTCAAAGAAGAAACTAAAGGTGGCAGAATTAAGAAAGTTAATTATGGAGGCTGTCAGCCTTCTGAGAATTTTTCTTCCCTTTTGTTTTGGGACTAAATATTGCTCAGCTCAGTACCTACACACTTTTTTGTCTATGTCAGGAAAAGACAAGAGGTGATGGATTGATTAAAGGCATTAAAAGTTTTCAGTTCTGGGTGCTCTTGCAACTGAATCAGTCTGTGCCAGGAAAAACCACCCTGGTTTCACGAGAGTATTTGTGTGTCAGGGTTAAAACAGTGTCATCTTTAATCATTTCACAGGAGCTGGACAGGGTGCATACGACCATTTGGGGTGCAGTATTGGAGAAAAAAACCTGATGAATACCTTTGCACAACTCTGATTTTATGTTTGATTACTTTTATAAAACAAATAGTTCTGTAACCTCCCCAGGGAAAAGTGCTAATTAAAATCTCCCATGATAAAAGCATCTTGTTGACAAAAATAAATGTCACATGAAAATGCACCTGTATGAACTCAGCAAGTACAGTTGTTCTGTCTCGTAGAAGAACACATTGTGTGGGTTTTTGGTTTATTTTTCTTTCTTAATTTGGACTGGCTCTTATCTTATCTTATCATTATATCACTTTAATGAGTTATATTTGTGTTGAGAATGAATTTACACGACCATAACAACTGTTTTGTTCTTATAGGCTCTTAGAATGCAGTTTAAAAATGAGAGAAAGTGCTTTGAAAAAAAAATTCAGGTAAGTTCTAGTTTTGCCCCTATTTCCCTGACACCTTACTGTGTGTGTTGGGCTCCCTCTGTTATCCTTTCATAGGCACAGGAGGCTATGACTCCAAAGGAAGCAGAGCAAGTCCTCTGGTAAATTCTCTTTTAAATGGGATGGCAGGATGGCCTCTCCCGTTTTTTGAAGCAATTTTCATAAAGCTGATAGACACACTCATCAAATATTGAAGCTGCTGCTCATGGCCAGCCCCCTTCTTATCTGATATTCCAGGCACATCTTCAAGATGATGATTCTCATTTTGGGGACTGTATTTTCTGTTGGTAATCTGAGTAATAAGCTGCAAGAACTCCTAGGGAATGTACTTGTTAATGTGCAGTTACAGTATCTCTTAGTGGGAAGTTAATGCAACTTTCACATAATCTAATTTAGTCACTCCAAGAAGAGCTGCAAGAGAGAGAAAATGAGCTTGCTGTTGAAAAGAAGAATGGTTTGAAAAGGGATAAAACTATCCAAGGTCTTACTGTTGCCTTAAAAGCAAAGGAAAGAGAGGTATGGTGATTGTGGCCTTGCTGGTTTGTTGAAGTACCACCGGGGGGGGGGGGGGGGGGGGGGGCGGAGCGGCCCACCCCAAGTGACGCGGGGGGTGTGTGTGTTGTGTTTGTGGCAGGATCTGATCCCACTGGAACCATGAGGAGGCTTCTAGTGGGTCCCTGTCACTGCTGTCGTCTCTGAGCAGCTCTGTTTGTCTGCAGTGTGGGCTCTTGGACTGGAGGAGAGAGGAGAAAGATACTTAACTGATACTTTCTCCCTTAAGAACTTCAAAGAAAAATGTTTTCAGTTGCACACTGATTGTTATCAGCTCTGAGCACCACTTACAGGATACAAGGAGTATTTTATGTGGTTGAGTAAGTGGAGCTGTCAAAGGCAGCTAAAATAAGAGAGGTCAACGTCAGCTGAAATTCAGATTGTGTGGAAGATGGGAAATCCTTCACTTGAGTGATAGGCAGCCTAGTGAGTGTATAAGAGCAAGAATTTCTTTATATAAGATTTATTATGATGCATCTGGTGTTTTTGTTCTTGCAAGTGTTTTGTGTAGTTGGATGGGTGGATAATGAGATGGGATAGCAATTACTGCATCGCCATCCCTTGGAAATAACTCTTCCTACATAGTATTCATTTTACTTTATTTAAAGAATGAGGAGCTGGGTTCTGAAATTGAAGAGTTAAATGCTTCATTGGCTAAGGCAAGAGAGGCAACTCACAAGGCACATGTCCAAAAATTCAAGGTAAGAACAAGTGATTCGTTGTGATTTCCCCCACTCCTGCTCCTCCCTCTCTGTAATTCCACACAGCAGGTGGTGCTTGGTATCTTTGAAAGCAGAAGAATGGAAATTAGTTTAAAATGTTGTTTTAAAATGGTTACTTTTTCTTACTTCAAAAAAAATTTCCCAAATCAAATTATTTGAACAATCAAATGTTACAATGTCAGATAAGCTATCTTGTTTCTCTTTTTTTTTTTAATCTAAAACAACAGAATCATTAAGGGAGAAACATGTAATATCAAAGTAAGTTAAAAATAAAGACACAAAGAGTTGTGGAGCTGAGATGATCTCGAATTTTTCTTTTCTGGAGCTGTTTTGGGTTTTTTTTCCAAAAGTATGGTGCCAGCACAGGCTTCCTATTAGCAGAGTTGAACTGGGTATGAGACACCTGTTTGAATTTATTTATATAATAAATGTGAAACCACTATTTATAAAAGAGTGGAATGTTATTTGTGAAAATGTGATTTGGTAATGCTTTTTTTTGTGTGTGTGTGAAGGAGAAAGGGGACTTCGTGATTTTTGAGACCTTGATTTTTTTAAAAGTTCCAAGTTTAAAAAGTGTGTGACTAACCCCTCCTATCCACAGAATCCATACTGCATGGGGGGTGACAGAGCAAGTCCTTCTCCTCACTTCTCTGCTCCTTAGCTGCAACCTTGAGTTGCAGGCAGTTCCCTGTGAGTAGATTGTGCTGCAGAGCCCACTACTCCTGTCGCCTGTGCTGGGAGCTCCAGGGCCAGCTGTAGCAGTGTGTGGTGGGGAAGAACTCAAATCACACTTGCTATTTATTAAAAAATAGGTTTATGGGCAGGGGTGGAGTCACAATCCCTGGAAGTGTTCCAAAAACCTGTGGCTGTGGCACTTGAGGACATGGGTGGGAGGTGAACACGGTGCTGGTGCTGGGCTGGCAGTTGGACTTGATGATCTTATATGTCTTTTCCAACCTTAATTCTGTGATTCTGTGAAAGACTCAGTAACTTCCTGCCCTGGTCCTGATGGAAAATTTCCCAAAGTAGAGCTTTATGTAATTAAAACTTTGGGAACCAACAGTACTGCCATGACCTCTCACACTGTGGACTCCTTTCTCTCATTGTTTGTTATCTCAGGCTTTGTTATCCAGCACTGGATGCCATGGGAAGTTGTGTTACATTAGTAAGGAAGATTTCCAAAACACTTCCCTGTTTTGTCACTTCACTGGTGTTTTTGCACCCCAATTCTGAAGCACTGGGAAGAGGGGCAGGGAAGTGGGCTTGGATGCAACGAGAATAAAGACTTCCAGGGTGTACCAAAGGCCCTTGTGGAGCCTGAATGCTGTTTGTGTTTCAGGGTGCTGCAGATTATCAGGCTCTGCTGATGGAAAAGGAGACCCTGCTGGCAGAGCTGCGCTCGGAGAACCTCACAAAGGACGCCGAGAATCGCAGGCTGCAAAGGATAATTAAAGTCACTGGTCAAGAGCTGAGTGATTTGAATTTGGAAAGAGAGAAAATGGAGAAGGAGCTGGATGAAGCACAGCTGCAGAAGAGCAGAAGTGACAAAACCATTAATGTTATTATCACTTTTTTGCTTTATTTTGTAAAGTCTAGAAATAATGCAGCGCTTTAGCAGGTCCTTTTCTAACAAAATGAGGTTTTTAATTGAAATAACTTTTGGGAAGGTAAATGCCTAACACAGCCTAATGCCAATGTCCAAAAGAATGTAGCCAAGAAGATTGAGGAAAATTCTGACACATAGTCTGCTCAGAAGAATATTTTAAAATAAATATAATTTTGGTAGTTAGGTCCTAGGAAAAAAATCATTAACCTTTAGAAGTGGTAAGTGGTTACTGCTGGTTTCAGTTTTTCTGGTGGGAGAATCTGAACATGCATGACAGTGTATGTTTTACATTTCTGCTGTATTTGTCTTGTTGCATGTCTGTAGATTATCTTAAGTTTCACTACTTAAACTTTCTTCTAATTGTGACCTTAAGGCAAACCTCAGCCTGCTCTCTGCTCCCCTAGCAGGGTCACTGTAAAGGTTGTGTATTTAATAACTTCTGCTTGTGAAAGACCCAGAGCACAGGATTAATTGATCACAGTTTAACATAAAAAATGATGTGCTGTTCATTAATTTTGCTGCTTCATATTCAGTTGAGGGTTTTTACCTTGCTGTGGGTGTTAGATAAGCACTTCTGCTCCCAGCACTCAGAGCTGATGCAGCCAAGGGAATGATCAGGTTTCTCCTTTTCTTCCTTTGAAAAAAGGATGCACCTTGTGCTGAGGCTTTGACACAAAACACTTCTCACCTGAATGTTTTGTCACGTGGATTTTGCTGAAGTGTTCCCACCATCACTTCCACGAGGCAGCATTTGCATAACGAGCAGAGTCCTGCCTGCATCCAGAGTCTGATCCCCTCAGTTAGGGATTAGTCTCCTGCCATAGTCAATTACATAAAAGATTAAATGAGCCTGTCTTTATTCACTGGATGTTTTGGCTCCGTTATTAAATAAGGACCTTAATAAAGCAGGGAGACGTGGAACTTGCTGCTCCTGCACTATCCCTTGGAACCAGCAGAGGGGTCTCTTTACCTACAGACAAATGAAGTTCCTCTCCCCCTCCTACCCCCAATTTAACGCATTTTTGTTTGATTGTCAACTGTGGTTTGGCTGCTGTCACAAAATCTCTATCTTTGGTGTGCTTTGAGATTTCTTCAGGGCGTTGAGGTTAAGGAGAGCGAGAACAGATCGCTGCTGTCAGAAAAGCAGCCACAAAGAACATTTATTGATTTGAAGTATTTTATATTTAACTGTCTTCTCTATTCAGTTTTTTTTTCATCTTTCAGGGGAGCTAGAATGGAACTGTATAGGAAAGGCAGGAAAAATAGGACTGGGTAGGGAGTTGCCAGGGGATTCAAAGTTACCTGGATTACAGGAGCCCTATTTGACTCCATTATGTCCAAGTTTTTCATGTAAATGACGAGCTCCTTGGGGAGAAGCATTCCTGCCAAAAGATGAGCAGTCTTACAAAAATTATATCCCTAACCTATTTCCTACTCTTTGCAGAACAGCTGCTTCAATTTCAGAGCTGCAAGTACATTGGATAGAACCACATTGCCTGTGAAGTGTTGCCCATTAAGTAGTAGATACGTGGGAGTTAAAAAATATGCTGTGAGATTTTGCTCTTTGACAAATAGGAAACTGCTTCGGTGATCTGATGCAAACTTTTTATGAGACAACCTTAGAAATTCAGTTCTATTTATGCTCCAAGATACCTATTTATCAGTGGCTCTATTTTGTTAGAATAGAGCTAGCAAAAAGTGTATAAGCTGTAGAAAATGCCCTCAATATCTGTCATGAACTGCTGCCCTAGCTCTTCACTCACTCACAGGGAAATTTTCAATGACTTTGCTTATATTGTAATTGGGATAATGCTAATTTTTGCATATATCCATTAAAAAAACTTCTAAACACCACAACAAACAACCCCCCAAAACCTCAGAGATCCAGCAAATGTATTTCTGCCCTGCTGTAAACCCAGATTGTCTGGACATGAATTGGATATTACTGTCCTGGAAGGGAAGAAGGTGAAACTAAAGCACATCTGACTGTTACATGTGAGCTCATCATCCACATCACAGACTTTGTCCAGTATTAGGAGTCTTCTGGATTAATGGGCTTAGATGTTATTGAACCATGTTCCTGCCTCAGGGTGGGCAACTTTAAAAGATCTCTGGAAGAGCTTTTAAAAGCTCTTTCAGTTCTGTACTTTCCAGAAGCTGCCATTAAGCATCACTTTAAACATCGCTGTCAAGATGCTGTTAAACATCACTTTAAACTCTTTGAAACAAGAAACTTTGGACATTTATTTTTACACACTATTGGTGAGGAGTAAACATCTCATTTTTAATGTTGCTTATGGCCACCATGTTACTGTGCCTATAACAGGGATTGAGTGCTTCTTCATCGAGAAGTTTGTTCAAATTTACATGATTAAACACTTCACATATCCATTCTCTCTCCAGGCCTAAATGTAGACAATTAGAGTGTATTTACTAGACATTCATATTTGATCAGTTGGTTGGGGAAATGCAGACTAACTCATTAGGCAGAATTTATTATTTAGTCTTCCTACCTGTAGTTTAGCCTGAGAGGGAGGTTTTGGAGCTTCACAACTTAATTATTCACCAAACTGGTTTTCATCTGACAAGGAGGGGGAGGCATCTGCTCCAGTCTTCTATATTACAGTGTTTCACATTCATTTTTCTTAGTTCAGCTATCATTAATCATAGGAAAGTCTCTTGGGAAAAAGGTTGGCAGAGGGAATTGCAAAGTTTATGCTTTCAGAGCTGTAGGTACTATATTATCCTTGCAAGTCAATGTATAGAAACCAATAGATTTTCTCCCAGACAATTTGAGTGGTCAATGAGTTCAAGCAACCTGCTACGGTGATGGATAGTTTGGTGTGTTACAGAATTCCAGCTCATGCAAAGAAGGTAATTTTCAGGCTCACCTCTAGCTTGCTTTGGGAAGGATTTTAGGGAGCTCTGGGGACAGAAGTAGTAGAGGCAAAGTTATCTGCAAATTGCAAATCTCACTCAGGCTTTTTTACTTTTTCCACAGTTGCATCCCTTGTCAGTCCAGCTTTTTCCCTAAACCTGGCCATGACACAGTTTTGCTGCTTTAAAGGCAGAAACCTTGGTTTTGCACCTGCCAAGTGCTGAGCACCAGGAGGGCTGAGATGAGATAACAGGGGTGGAGTGCTGTTGTTGCAGCAGCATCTTTCTCTCTCTGTGTGTCTCTCATCTTCAAGCTGTTTGTGGTTTTCATTAAGAGAAGTCACAGTGTTGGTCACTKGGAGTTACAGGACAGATCAAAAGTGTTCCTTTGAAGTTCAGTTGTAGGTAATGTGTCAGTTAAAGCCTCTCAGTGATGTARTAATGTAAAAATAACCTTTAAAAAAGCTGAGGAGTGACCTTTGCAGTGCAGGGAAAGTCCTAACACTGCTGTTGATCCTTGGCTTCCARTTCCAGCTCTGTGTGGGAATAGGCTTAATGTGACCCACTTGAAGAGCTCCCTAASTTGGAGCCAAAAGCCTTTGCAATTATCAGACCCTACACTGCTTCCCACTGCAGTTTGTATTTATAGGCAGCAGTTAGGGGAAAAACAGGAACATATTGGAGAGTTTGTGTATCTAGACAAAACTTGGACCTGATTCTGAATTCTTCAGTTTTCTTAAGCAAGTAGCTCTTTTGCTCCTGAAAAAAAATTTGTTTGCAGAACTGGAGGTCTGAGCTTAATCATTCTTTGAATAACATTTGTGGGGGCTTGGGAGCTGTTAGGGGTTTCTTAGCTGAATCCTGGTGATGAAGCTAAAATGAAGCAAGTAAACCAAAAGGCTTCGTAAATGACAATTTGCATTTAATGTGCAAAATAAACAGAAATAAAACACTGAAGTAATAAAGCGATGTTAAGGATTTGATGTGAACCTGCATGAAGCAAGGTAATTAAGTCAAGAAAAGGACATAAAACAGTTTGTAAAGAGATTGCAATTAAAGTGTCACTAGTGCTATTTCTTTGAACTTAGAATAAGAAACAGCTATTAAATTTTAAATCCCAGTGGAGGTAAATGTAAAGTTTATAGGTGACTACCATATGTGCAGACTATTTACAGGGCTTGTGCTACTTCACAAATGGGCCCTTTTGGGGAATAATTAGAAAACATTTATTTGAAGATGTAGGCTGTGTTACCTGGTTCTTTGGGTCTGAACAGAAGTTTAGATAGTATAAAGTCTTCTCTAAGTTTTAATTGTTTAATTTTAGGCAATAGCTCCTTTGTTACAAGTTTCTACCTTTCTTTTTTCTGCACAATCTGTGCAGTAGGTGCAGAGGAAAAGTTTATAAAATGAGGCTGGTGTCTATGCAAACTCTGCCTCCATCAACTGACTGTTGAAACTTCCAACAGATCAGCAAAAATGTTGGGAGTGACACAAACAGTGCTGGTGGGAGAGGAGGTGGAAGGACAGAGAAGCCACCTTGGGGATTTGCCTGCTGCCTTGTGCTTGTGCATATTTTCCAGTCTAACTGGGAGCTGACTATACTTCCATGCTAATAATCCCATATATTCRTATAGATGTGGTGATTGTCGTGGTTCATAGCAAAATGTAAGGAATAGGAATTGCTCGATGTTATTTCTTTGAACCCAAGGCTTTATCAGTGGTCAGACTTTGAAACCCCAGAGAGAGCTGCGTTTTCAGAGGTGAATTTTCAGATGGAGTGGGACAGGATCTGTAGGAATGCAGAGGAGAGAGCTGTGATTGTGGTGTAACTGCAGCCTGGGAGATGCTGCCCTTCACATTGCAGTGCTCCATGTTGGCCCTGACGGATCTCAGAGTCCTTTGGASTTGCTGCTGCACACAAGCCATTGACAGAGGTTGTCTGTGTGGTTTGGGAGCAGGATGGACAAGGAGCACACGTTTCTCTGCTGGGGAGCTAAGATGTGGAGGTAATGCAGCTAATCTGGGAGCTGCAGAAAGTAATTAACAGAGCCAGAGTCAAGGTCAAGTTCTGYTCATCCCTTCTGATCGTGAGGCTGACCTGATGGGGCATTTGAAGTTTGTGTTCTTGTCGAAAGGAAGAAGTTTTAACATTTCTGACCCTTTTGTTTGATGCCAGAGTAACCAGTGGTACAGTGTTAGTGCAACAATTTTCATGGTGTGATGAGAAAAAGAGCAAATAACAAAGTGAATCACCCGTAAGCAATTCTCTCCTATTTCTAGCCAGGGAGTAAATTGACTCAGAAGTGAATGTTCATWCCGACAGCGACAGCATCCATGTGCATAATATTCCCAACAGCCTTGGAGTCCAGCCATTCTGTAGGAAAAGCATTTAAACAACAGCCTAGATTTTTAGAAGAAAATACTGACATCTTATCTAAAAGTTGTTCTTTCTTTAATTGTGTTCATTGACAAGAGAAAGAAGTGGCTTCAGTACATTTTCCGGTGATATGAGTAATTTAAAGCAATGGAAAGATAAACTAATTGTGTGGGTTGTTAGTCTTAAACTTTCTTTGAAGTTGATTTGCTGCATATTCAGTTTCGTTTTTTTTGTAGGACCTCAGAAATCAACTAGAGAAATTACACGGTGAAATGACTGAGAAAGAAAAAGCAGTTGAACACCATTACAATATTCTTTTGAGTGAAAGCAATCAGAAGCTGCAGAGCCAAGAACTTGTTATCAGGCAGCTGACAGACAGTGTCAATCACAAGGATCTGCTGCTTGAGGTAGGTAGACTTACTTTGAAATGAAAAATGGAAAGTTATCATTTGATTTTGTATGGGGAATTATTACAAACTCACGTTTGTATTTGGAGTTATTGTTGATTTTGATGATAATCCTTCACTCCTTATAATACTGTATTTGCAGAACAGACCTATAATTATAGAGTGTGTGGCATTCAACAGGATTTCTTGTTAGGGTTTTGTGAAGCGTGGACAGAGGGGGAAGAAAGCTTTACTAATACTTCTGTAGGATTTTCACTGCTSTGGTAAGATACCTTAAAAACTCTGAAGTGCTTGTGATTTCCAGTTTATTGTGCAGAAAGTGGAAGTTGAGGAGTAGGTGTAGATACTGAAATATTYTATCTTCCTTTCTGGGAGCCCCAARTGACCTGTGTGAGAAGGTTCCTGCCTGAATGGTAGCAGACCCCTGCTCAGGTTTTTTTACAGCAGGAGATACAATCCTGAAAAACATTGATGCTATTCAGCCAGCAGTGCARAGAGTCAGAGTTGAGGTTGCTCTGTACCCAGAGACAAAGGTACAAGCCTTGACTTTATTTTTCARTACTTAAAAGATTCTRTACCTGAGGAAAGCTTCTGTGTATCTTTTGGTTTYGCTTCAAGTATTTTAAATTGAGCTCTTTTTGCAAGGTGTGTAAATAACATGTTCCAGGTCATCCTTGGATGTTCTCCTGAATTTTGTTTGGTTTTGTATTTTGCGGTTTAAAATGAGAGTAAATTTTGTAAAACTGTCTGTTTTCTTTTGTTAGAGACTTGATGGAACAGTTAAGGAAAAGGATGCAGAACTGCAGGAGCTCCAGAATAAGTACAAGAACCTTCTAAGGACTAACGAAGAACTTGAACTGAAAAAYGAGGGCTTAGTAAAGGAAAAACGTGCTGCACAGTCTCAGCAGTCAATTATCAAGATAGTCAGAGAGTTGGAGGTGAGTTTTGCATAACTAATCATTTACAGGTAAGTACCTTGACTTCAAACTTAAGAGAATGTTGACTTTGGCTTTGAARCTGTGGACTCACATATGTTGTAATTCCCCGTGTATTGTGCTCTGATGAGTTTATAGGCATCCCTGCTGTCAGAAAGCATGTAAGATGTTTTGCTTGCCATAGAGATGTAGAGTTTTTTTGTGGTTAGGGCAGACATAATTCGCTGAGTGGGAGGATATCTGCATTTCTGCAGAGAGGTGCAGAGGAGAGTTTGTGTACTTTGGATAGATAAGGGGAAAGATTGCACAGAGCTGGTGACCACTGGAGATAAATGRAGTGTGAGGATAAATACAGGTAGGAGTGAAACTATTTCCAGGCCAAGAAGAAAACTGCTTTAAAGCAACGAAAAAATAGTACAGAAATCTATATATATATTAAAAAAGAGTGGTCAGTATATGCCCATTATTTTATTAGATGCCATAAATTGAAAAGACTTGCACCTGAAGTCAGAGGTCAAAATTCAGAGTCTTAAAATATAGAGTTAGTTCCTTATCCCTTTACCCTCCACTTCTGTTCTAGCAAAAAGAAGTCAGGCACTGTTAAATTTTTGAATCACTCGCTGACTCCATCAGTGTGCAGATTATTGAACAAATAAGCTGCTTTTGAAGGTGCATTTCTTGTCTTTTTTTGTGTTATTTGCAGCCTGGTGTGTTAAGGTTTCTAAAAGCATCAGGCAAAGTAAAAATAATTAGRCTGGTACGCAGTAATGGCGGAGAAAGCTTTTTCATTTCTTTGATAATATATCAGTCATTAATGAGACTTACTCAAGGAAGTTCAAAACGAAGTGAGCCAAGGGCGAGGGAACCATAAGTGCAGTGTCTGGGCTCACATTCTGAGCACGCTGGTGATGAGGTGATGGATGTGATGGGCACTGTGATTAACCATGGCAGAGGCAAGAACACGTGGAGGCCTGGGTTATGGGACGAGCTCAGAGAGAAGGAGCTGCAGCCCTGTTTGCCCAGGTACCAGTGGAGGAATATCCCAGTATTTGTGAATGTGCAGACAGAGGAAATAGCCTGGGAAAGGCTAGGGGAGAAATTCCACCCCTGCACAACAAACTGCAGTGGATGCACGTAACTTCTGTCACAAAGGGACCTGGGATGGAAAATCACAGGGAATTAATGGAAATCAAACACTGGCTTCCCTGTGTACCCCTCAGTGTCAGTTCAGGTGGATAACCGGGGCAGGAGCAGTGGCAGGCAGTGCACGGCAATCACCCAGACCCACCTTCTAATCACAGCCCTTTCTCTGCTGCCGGCTCACTCAGTGCCTGAACAATAGCTAATCACAGCCCATTGTCCTCTCAGCTCAACCCCCGTGTCACACACCTCCTGCAAGGACCCACTTGGGCATATTAATCACCAGGTTTTGGACRCGGATTATCCACAGCTCTGCTCTCATTGGCTGCCTGGGACTCCGGGATGGCTTTACGGTGCTGCCCCAACTCTCAACACACCCACAGCTGGATCCTCCCCACCAGAGGGGACAGAAACCAGGCTCTTCGTGTCCCTGATCTTTAAAGTTGAAGAAACTGATTTGACAGATGCAGAACTTTCTCTCCTTCATCATATCTTTGTTTTAATGTAGTGATAAATGTTAAAGAAACCAACACCTGAAGCTCTGCTGGGTGCCTTGGCCAGGCCAGGGAAGATAAATGAGAGGTTCTGATGTTGGAGTTTGGATTCTTGAGCCACTGTCATGGGCTGGAGACAGAGTGAGTGAGGGCATTGATAATTAGAGGAGTCAGGCAACTTCTGACTCTGGTATCTCTGAAGTCTTGGAGTTAAATATGTTTTACAGCCAAGGAATTTAGAAGTTAGAAGAAATTACCAGACTCTGGTAGTGATGGATGAATAGATGGATCAACGAGGAGCTCCTATCTCCTTAGTCATTTGTCCTTTAACCTTCAGAGATTTTGAAATGATCCTGAGGGTTGTTGGAAGCAAGAGAACATCCAGTGAGGCAACCGGATATTCTTGTGACTTTGCCAATAAGTTATTTATTGTGGAGGTATAAACCTTTTACTTTCGTTGCTTACAATCTAAGGAACCTTTAATGAAAATAAGTTATGTTTTCCACCACTGCTGCTTAGCAATAGTATTTCAGACTTAAATATAGACTTTAATGTATTAGATTGCCTCTTTTCATGGGAATATAAATCTTTCACTGCAATATGGTTGTGGATGTCTTGCAGCTATCTCCTCTAACACATTTTCCCTCACACCATGTGTCAAGAGGTTTAATGTTTCATTAACTCCCCCAGCATTACAGTCTATTTAAGTTACAGAGCTGCCTTATGTTTTGTGTACTGTCGGGGAGTTGATTGAAATAATTCACTCCTACGCRTTATTTGGAAATGACAGTAATAATGTACAAAAAAAAGGGATGTTCATGCTGCATCTTCTCATCCTTATTATCCATGAAAGATTCTGAAAAAAATCAGGAACACTTCCACGTGATTTTGCTAACCTTTACCTAGCTAGTTGAATTTCGAATTTAATAATTTGTGTAGAGTCTGTGACATTTGGAATTAAGAAACGGCTCYTGTCTCCTGTTACGCGGAAGAAGATTTGGGAGGATTTCCTGAGCTTACAGAGATTTTGGTACAAATGTAGAACTCAATTAACACGTGAATCCTAAAAGGAGCAGGGCAGTGGAGCAAGGTGGTGTGTGTGGCACTGCTCTGTTCGTGGAGCAGCCACAGACCCCGAGGCGTGGGTGACGTCCCTTCCCTCATTTGTGCTCCGTAGCTCTGCGTGGTGACACTGCTCTGCCAGGGCTTCAGAAACAGCTTTAATTAGGATATGGCTCTGGAGTGTCTTCAGTAATAATTGCAAGGCTTGTATCAGACATATGGAAGAGTTCACTAGAACTTTTAACAGACTGTGAAACGACTAAATTAAGTCAAAAGATGTATTTTTCTCCCGTAGCTTTCTACGTCGTTGATCGGTGTTTGTGATCAAACTTTTCCAACTTAAATTAGAACCCATGCATTTTATGTCTAGTGGCTGTTCTGGAAACGCTGAGATTCCAGCACATTGATAGGACCCTTTAATTTAGGCTACAAGATGTACTTTTAAACATTTTTTTAATGATTTTTTTTTATTAATGGCCTCTGCATCACCCATCTCCATCTGTTTGCCTTTGTGTTTCTCCGTGCTCAGTCAGCAGCTTTGCTGAGAGCTCCTCCTCTGCTCATCTAGATAATAAATTCTGTATGAAACCCRCTATCTTGCACTTTGATACAGAATAATATTTAATGTATAAATTGCACTAGGACCTGGAAATGTTTCTTAGAACACAGCTGCTTTTAGATGGCAGCTGAACACGGGGCACGTGTCCAAAGGCAAGGTCACTTCYTCAAAGACTCTGGAGCATCAGTGCTGGAAGCTGCAGCAAGACCTGCCAGGCAGGTTACCTTAACAGGAGTCATTTGATCACTGCTTGATTACACTTGCAAAATATTATTTAACACATTTGCTAGCATACTGTGAAGTACGAGTGTAAATAATTAAAAGTAAACACCAGTTGTCCTTGCTTTTGTACTGTTTACTTTGCAGAACACTGAATTTTTCAAATTAACAGTCTTTGCATCTTTAGTGTGAATTAACGAGATTCTATTGTAGCTGAATTTTTTTTGTTGCAATTTCCTCCTTAGGAATTGCAGTTGGAGTGATAACAGCTGCTTAAAACTCCTGGGTGTAGATTTCTTCCTTGTTAATGATCTGTTCACTGATGATTTAGTATCTCTTAAGAGTTCCCTTAGCTGAGATTCCCCCTTAGCTGTGGCACCTTTTTTGTTCCTCCTTTCAGTTTTCAGTCTAAAAAGAAGTCTRAGAGAAGCAACAATTCTTTAACAGAGGCAGAATTTGTGCTTGATATTAATACATCTAAATTTGCTATAGATATTCCAGTTATTTTCTCTTTGGAGATGACTGATATCTTAGATACTTTTATGTAATAAGTGCAAGCAAATACTCCTTTAAATAGCTGCATTTTTGGCTTCCTGCTGAAAAAGTGACTGTGTGGTTGTTTTGGAGTGAAGAAAGTCTGGGGAAATTAGTGGATCCTTACTGAGAATGTACTGTGAGAGTCTGGATTTATTCTTACAACAACAACAACAATAATAATAATATCCTTTCTGTGAGCAAGACTGCAGATAAACCATTTTCTTTTCTTCACACAAGTGAAGCAGCAGCTTGCAGTGACCCAGCTGAGTGTGCAGAAAGCTGACTCATGGAGGGTCTGATATGTTCATCCTTTATTTGGGGCTCAGTACAATCTGTTTTGTTCAGAAATGGAACAGAATTTGCTGGAACCCCTCGCCCCAGAAAAGCCAATTTTATCTGGAACACAGAGAGGACTTGTTCTAAAGTGTGTTCTTGGAGCTTGGGCTTGTCTGCTTTCCCTTCCCCACCTCTGGAATAGCTGCCTGCCGGGTTGTTCCCGGGTTGKTGGAACTTTGGGAGTGAGGATGCTTGGGTAGGGGTTGGGGGAAACCTCTGAGGCTGGGAGGAAAGTGCTGAACCACTGTTCAGATTGTGACTCACTCATGGAGGGTAAAGAGTGAAACAGTCCTTCAATGGCAGCTGGATTTAAGGACAATGAATGGTTTTCAGATCCATGTTGGGCATTGGCAMTCCTGTTCAGAAAACTGGGATTTCAGCTTCTTTCCCAAGTGCTGCAGGACACCAGAACACACATAGTTGTAGACATGAAACTTAAAAATGGTGTTGTAAGCTCGGTGTGTTCTCCTTTAGGAAAACAAAGAAGCTGAATATGAAAAGCTGATCCTTGCTTTAAGGAAAGAACAGAATATTTATTCTACGCTAGTGAAGACCTTCAAAGAGTCAGATAGGTAAGTCCTGCTGTTTTGGGGGATAATCTGAACTCAAAGGGCAAAAGTCAGAAGTTGTRAAAAGTGTGCAGCTTAACTGGAGATAAGTTTGTTCTGGCCAGATGTTTATAAACTCTCTGTAAAGAGAAATATTTTTGTGAGTGAGTTTCTATTATCTAAATTGCTTAATTGTTTCTGAAAATATTTCTTTTTAGATTGGCATCTCAAATGAGCCCTATTTCCATGCAGGTACCAAAGTAAGGAGCTGGATTTTCCATACTCAGGTCTTGTGTTTTGGCATATAGGAGTAAAATCAAATTGCAGTGAACTTTTGGGCACTGGACAATTTGCCATGGTTTACTCCTAAAATACAGATAATGCTTATCTTAAAAGTGGCACTGTGAGAATTTTGATGAGAATATAAACATGTAAGATTTTGGAGAAGGTTAAACAGAACAGAATAATTGAAGTTTGCATAGTACACTTTCTGTGTAAAGCATTGAAAAGTATGACAGGAGCAAGTGGTTTTTAACCTTTTAAAATCARAGAACACAACATTTTAGAAAGAAATCTGCAGCCTACTTTGTATCCTGTTATTGCTTGGCAGTTGAGGAGGAGACGTTATGATAAAATAAAGACAATTCTTAGCCTGTAGGCAAAAGAAATTTAAATGTTCTATAAAAAGTTTATTGTTATAATTGCAAATCTCTCAATTAAGTATTTATAGCATTTGAGAGCCAGCTGCTGAAAGCAAGGGCTTATACCTGCCAGCTTTGGGGGAATGTGTATTTATRTTTTGCAATTGGTTTATAGACCACTATGGTTTGGAACCCATAAGTAGCACTAGAGTAGATGAGATCTGTGTGTGAGTTAAGCACTTAGCAGTAATGCCAGCTTGTGCTTGGCCACAGCTCAGGACCTGCTTTAGATACTAGAAATGTTCATTAAAAATAGTGATAGCAGTCAGATTGTGGAGTTCATTTCTGATTTCGTATGAAGAGTGTGACCTGACACTGAAACTGCTCTGGGCAAGGAGAGTGTGCACATTCTGTGTAGCAATAACAGCACAGGAATGTGGCTCTAGTTACTCTTCAAATGTCTTTCAAATATGGAAACTTAGAACTGCAGGTATAATTATGGGGGTCATAGGAGTTCTGCAGTGAACTTCTGTAGGGTCAGGATCATCAGTGCTGTTTCCCTGGGTGGAATTATGGGATGCATGGAGCAGTCAGTGCCTGTCGTGCTGTGACTGCAGAGGGTGCACGAAGAGCTGGCACTTGGAGCTGCTCTTACTCCTCCATCTCACAGTTTGGGGGCTGAAATGTGCTGTAAATTCATCAGGAAAGGCTTGAGTCCCAAACTTCTGGGGAATGGGTAAACAAGCCCTGCAGAAACRCAGATGAGGAAGCTGCATTTAATTGCCATCAGCAGTGACATGGATCTGGGGCAAACATCTGTTTTCCTGCTGACATATCTTCTTTTAGGCGTTATTTATTTTAAGCARCCTGGGTGGTTATTTTTCAAAACAAGCTACTGGGTGTCAGGGCCAAGATGTTCCTTGTCTCTCCAAGTGGGGAATCAATGCTTGTTCTTTTAAAACCTTGAACTCAGGGAAAGGAGAAAATGTGCTTACCTGGCTTCTAGTCATGTGTTGGTTTGGTTTTACTCTTAATTTTTTTGCTGAGCATTTAAGAGATCTCTCTCTTCAAAGAAGCTCTTGTGTGAGGGACAATTGGTTAAAGCAGTAGTTTCTTGTGCAGGAACCCCTGACAACAGCACACTGAGAGGCTTTTCATACATGCAGCCTTTTAATTAATGTGCATCTACAATACTCTGTTATTCTCATGCAAGTGTGATGTGTTCCTGTACAGTCTCCCAGAAGATGGATTGAAATTTTTTTAAAGATCCCTGAATTCTCTGGCATTTAGTGCAGTGGATTGGAAATTCTGCAGCAGCTTAATTTATCTTAAAACACTGAGTGAAGTAAATGTGAAAATAAATAATACAAAGAGTTCAGTAACACCCTGTTATTTATTTTTTATTAAATCAAATTTATTTCATTTTATTACAGTTTCAGGTTGGTTTATTTTCAGCACCTCAATCTTTTTACAGATTGATCAGAACTGCCTTGTTGATGTGGTTGAAGGGTGTGGGGAAGATGTAGCAAGGGGCAGCTGACACTGGGGCCTGGGGGGCAGCTGACGCTGAAGAGCTTCAGTGGCAAAGCTGCTTAATAAATTAACTCACCTTGACAAATTATAAATGTTAAGTTTGGACATTTATGCCCATTGCGATAACTGAGACAATTGAGACGATTTAGAACTCCAAAGGTCTTTTTTACAGACTGTGGATAAATGGAGAAATAAAGCAGTTGTGTCTGGGCCCTATTTTCAATGAGCCAGGATTTTTTGRTATTTTTAAGTGCAGCATTAGATTAGACAGTGTAGCTCTGTGGCAAGGGAACGAAGTTTCCATGGTCACCACATAATGGAATACACAAAGCCATCAGCA
Organism: Amblyornis subalaris; assembly: GCA_018881555.1. Lineage (NCBI taxonomy): Eukaryota > Metazoa > Chordata > Aves > Passeriformes > Ptilonorhynchidae > Amblyornis > Amblyornis subalaris. Next base: position 3,219,355 of record JACAXG010000066.1, on the reverse strand, counting down.
TTATGTGATAATGATATTTTTCTGGCATACTTTTTAGAAGTTAGTAATTTAGATTTTCCTTAAAAAGAACTGCCCAGGAGGGGGCTGGTAGAACAGTTCTGCCRTGGGGAAGCTGACTTAGGCACAGCTCAAAAGAGCAGGAAAAGGCTGTGTATGTAAACATTTAATCTCCTCTTTCTGTGTAGGGATTTGTTTGTGCTGATGCATCAAAGTGATGTAAGTGTGGGATGGAASCCAGCCATGGGGAATGGGAAATGGGCTCTTGGTGCAAGCCTGGGTGGAGAAAACACCAGTGCACACCAAAATGTTTTGAATTGAATCTCAAAGATTTCTTTTGCCCTTTTTTTTCCAGTATAAATAGCTTGCAGGTGGAACTGAACAACATTTTCATGTTGAGGAAACAACTGGAAGAAGATGTTTTAGGTAACAGGAATCTCCAGAAGATCTTACAAGATCAGATTAAGGACATGAAAAACCACCAAGGTTTGTATCCATGCCCAGCCCAACCCTCCTCTTGCACAAAAGAAAAGTGGTTTTATTGCAGTCAGTTTGCTGGATGGAGAAGAAATATTTCAGAGTAAAAAGGGTGTGAAAAGATTTCTTTTTGGCTTTTATACTGAAAACGATKTAGGGGATTTGTAACAGAATGTCTCGGAGCAATCAGGGCACATACAGAGGGGCAGCTTCTCTCTTTCCATGCAGCAAATGTTAGAAATTCTATGGCAATTCTACTGCAGGGATCATTTTTGTGCTGCCTGCAGTTTTGTACCCACAGAATTTACTGTTTTCCACAGAAGGCAGAGATTCCTGGCTTGGAATCAATCTGTGGCCGTGGGATCACTTTCTCACCGTGGGGTGTAATTATTTCCCAAAGAGCTTGTGTCTCAGGCACTGGTAACCTCCTCCCAACAGAAGTATTTCCAGAGAAAGAAAAAATAGCCAGAGGTTTTGTTACTTAGTAATTCACAGCAAGTAGAGCTTTTATGTATAGCTGATCTTCTGGCTTTTTTACTGTGTGTCTTGGGAGGTGTTTTTAGTGTATTCTTAGATATAGAAGAGAATAATATAAGTGGGTATCATTAAATAGTTTACTGCATATGTACAAGGTTTCAGCTTTATTCCATAGGGGATATATAAATAACAGTAAAGCCTGTTCACTTCCCCTTTCAACTCAGATTTTCAATTTTAGCATCACTTGACAGCTCTGATAAGTGACAAAAGGTAAACTTCAGCTGTCTCTGAGTTTCCAACCTCAAAAGCCCAGAGATGATCAAGAACCAGGGTGGGCCAAAGGGTCTTGTGGATACTCYAGGGTTCTCAGGAGCTGTTGTGTTAGGGGTGAGGCTGGTAGGAATAAAGACTGAAAAATTAGTGATGATTTGTGAGTTTTGGGTCCTTGCAGCAGCCACGGGCTCAGTGTCAGAGCTGGGAGTAGGATTTGGGTGTCTCTTCTTTGTCCTGATTTAGATATGCTTTCTCCCTATCTAATGAGATTTATTTATAGAATTGACTGTCATTTATATTGTAAATAAGCAGGTGTTTATTGAAACATAAATAATTCCTGCAGTTATAGAGGCAATGAATAAGTAACTATTTTCAATCCAATTACTGCATTCTTTTGACCCAAAAGCAAAATAAATTCATTGACTTTGTCTAACCTGGCTTTTTGCCTTGAGACCTTGAGTTCATGTTCATAAAACTATAGTTAAAATAGAATAACTATTCATGCCTAACTTATCCTTCCTAAAAATTATTTCTAATTGTAATGCTAAATATGCAAATTATAATTCAGAATTACATTCACAACTCATGCTGATAACCACAGAAAATACAGCCACAGAAAATGCAGCATGTCTGTGTGTCAGAAGCACAAAGAAATATGAGGACAAAAATTTTTTCAATTAAACAGAAAGCTTRTTTTGGGAATGAAACATTTTAACTGGCCTCCCACAGACTTACTGGAAGGTTCGTGTTCGAAAAGTCCTCTCTGTGCATTTTGTGTTTTCCTGCAAATGGAGTTTGTGAACTAATGCCTGTCCTTGGCTCTTTTGGCAGATGAAACCCTATCTTGCTGTGGAGATCAAACATCCTATATGAGTATCTGTTTAGGAGAACAAGACCATTTAAGCCTCCAGATAGACCATCTGTCTCTTGAAGAACTTAAGAAAAAGGTATTGATCTTTTTTATTATTTACTGTTTCTAATGGCTTAATTCTGCTGTGTTTGTAGTTTCTGTATCTCTCACAGAAACCTTTATTTAGGTACAGTTGGGTAGTTCTGAAAGGATTTGAAGTTCCCATCTCTGGGGTTTGTGACCCACCTTTTATGAGCTGTTTAGTCTTTGTTCCACCACATGGGCTGCAGAGTCAGCTGGAGGGTGAGTGGTTTGCTGCCAGGGTTTCATGGTGTTGGGCACCTGGACTCCAGTTTTTGACTCAGTACCATATTTCAAATATTATCTACATCAGCTCCAAAGAGAATTTCTGCATTGAGCATCCCACAGTGTGTATTTCATGCACCTTTATCAGTCATGGACATGGTGGTGTCCATATTCTGTATAACACACTGCATGCCAGGATTTGCAAATCTTGGTAAATAGGGCATGTTATAAAATAACTCTGAGGTCAATTCTTCATTCTGCATAAGGAGAACTGAAATCCACAGAGATTAAATGTGCAGACCAAACAATAAATCAGTGTTGGAGTTCAGAAACTTGTTCTCTTACTCCTGATCCTGTGCAGTGGCATCTGATCCGAGCACCAGTTTATGACAAGGAATTATTTTGAATATGGTTGGTTGGGAGTGAACATAAGTGAAGTTTTCTGTTTCTCAAGGCCAGCTGAGTTGTAGGCAGGTGCTCACACTCTGGAGGTGGCTACTCCGAAGGAAGGAAGTTTGTCTTACTCTGAACAGGTGTCCCTAAAAAAGCCCCAGATTGTGTCCCAGTGCCATTCTGGGGTTTCACCACTTCTATCTCTGAACATGTTCCCTTCAGTAGGCTCAGGGACACTCATTAGCAAAAGATATTTATAAATCGTTTCTTACTGCAAGAAGGGTTGGTGTGACTGAAAGCTGACCTGTTTTTCCAAGTGTATTACTTGATCTGATAAAAAGATTTCACCTTGTCCAAATGTTGCCTTCTTGATGCACTCCATGGCTTTGTGGCTGTAGGAGTTTTGAACCCAACTGTCCATTCAGACTCTGTGTCTGTGAAACTGCTCAGAACGAGAGTGGCTCATGAAGGGGGCTGGAGACAGAACAGCTTGTTCCTCAGTGCTGCTATTTCCCAGTAATGCTGATTTCTCTTGCATGGAATGTTTCTTCTCGAATCAGCTGTTGGTGTGAGGTGCCCTCAGGTTTGTTCTTGCCACTGAGTAGTGAAACTTGTTACCTGAACTGAATACCTGACTGTGAAGTACAGTGTTACAAATTAAGGTTCCCTGAGCAGTAACTCACAAACACAACCAGATTAACTCAGGGGCAGATACAAACCCAGGCTTCCAGCTCTGCCCTTTGGATTTAGCTGGAGATTTATCTATCATTTGTTTTCCTACCCCCTGGGATGTTACCAGTTCTCTTTGTTCTTCCTTTGGTGATTCAGGTTGCTGACCTGCTCCTGATGGTCAAGGAACTGCAGTCAATGAATCAGGAACTTAAGGCAAGACAGTCTGGATGTTGTACCACAGATTCTCAAGGGAAGGAAGCACTGAAAATATTAAACCACAGAGAGGTAGGTTTTTGTTTTAAAGCAGTGAGCCTGACTCTCACATCTGATCCACCTTGTGGAGTCATTTACATCAGTGCAGAACGAGTGTAAAGCCCTCGGGGCTGAGGTTGCTAATTCCTTATAATAACTTTTTGAATWAATGATGTAAACAACTTTAACGTGTTAGCACGGCAGAGAACCAGCTCAATGCAAGTGTTCAGTGATGTGTCAAGTTGATTTTAAGGAAGCAACGTACYCATTTAAATATTAATTGTATCTGTGATCTATTTGTTGTGTCAATTGAAAGGGAAGGAAATAGTTAATTTTATAAAGGAAGCAATATCTTAGAAAACATTTTAGCTATTCCTGAAAGTCTGCTTGCTGTTGCAGTCATTCTCAGGCTGTTTCTAATTATTTAAGAGCTTAGTTCAGATCTCCTTTGCATCTACAAAAAACCTAGGATTCAGTGTAGCAAACAAAGAGGGAATAGCACTTCAGGTCACCTAAACACGTGGCTGTCTCTTCATATAGGGTAGAGAAATACATGAAGAAGGAGCCAGCACTGTGTTAAGTTGCTGAGAGGTGGAAGGAAATAATCCTTGCTGAGTGTTTCATTCATTTCCCCTGTGGGGAAGGAGAGGTCTTGGCAAAACTCTTCCACTGAGCAGCATTTTGGGTGCTGGGTCCCCAYGAGTGTGTGAGTGGGGAAGGTTGTTCAGGAGGCTCGGGGTGACCCTTCCAGCTTGTTGGAAAGTATCACTTGAAATGTGGCTGGCAGTGCTTGTCTTGATATTCCTTTGTGGCTTTGGCTTTCAGTTCCATTGTTGTTGTGCAGAACATACTGAATAGGAAGGAAAAAATAGGAGTAACGATGGTGCTGGTATTTTGTGTCCTGAATTTCTGAACTGAACTCAAAAGAACAAGATTAGGAATAATTTGAATCAGTTATGTGTAATTTAAGAACTGGGACTGTGGAATTGATGATTTTTCTGCATGAGTCAGGAAAAGGCTCCTGTCTTTTCCTGGATGTGCTGGGACAGTCACGAAATATTCTTGCTTTWTCAGAATGCCACCTTTAATTGAAGGATGTTTTAAATTAGAAACAGACCTTTAGGTGTGCCATGATTTTATTGAAAGAGTGAATTTAWGTGTCACTGAGAGGTTTGGGAGAGGAGCTGGTGGGCGATCCCTGTCCGAGTGCCTGCACTCTCCATAATTAACATTTTTAGCAATTTTTCTCGTCATCCTGCAGAGGGCTCTGCATCCCCGTGGATGCCGCAGTGAATTCCAAAGGAATTCCTGTCCTGTGCTGTGATTATCGTGACAGGATGCTGTGTGCTCCTGCTTGTCTCGACATGACGAGTACATACAGGGCTGCTCACTGAAGAAGCTACAAAATCAGATGTAAAATGACACAGAGTGAAGCTTGTAAAATATAAATAAACCTCAAAATTCTGGGAAATAGGAAAGTTAAATATGGATTTTTAACCAGTGCCAGAATGACTGAAGTGCTATGGAGCTCAAAAGTGAAAGGATCTTCAGTTAAGGGTTTTTAATTTAAAAGGTATCTTTTTATCAGGCTTGGCGATAAATGAAAGTCTGGATTTTAGGATATGGGTGTGCCAACTGTGTTTTGCATATTAATAACCACTGTCAAAAACCTCCTGCATTCCATTTTTCTTGTGGTTTATGAGCTAGACTTTGTTGGCAGGTCGTGCTGGGACGGCACTGRCATCTGTGTTATGAGGGGAACTTGGACAGACGTGGGAAGATGTGTCTTCCTCAAGTTCTTAAAATGTTCCCACCTTGCTTTTCCTTCCCAAGCCAGAGCACAAATCAGATGAATGTGCCTGTGCAGGGTGTGACAGCCCCTTGCCCTGTGCTCCTTGGCTTCGTGTTCGTGCTGGGAGGCAGGAGGAGGAGAGGCAAAGGTTGTTTTTGCTCTGTCCTCTGAACAGCTGCTTTCGCCCAGAGAAGCAGCCTCAGTGATTTCAGCCTTCGGGGCTCAGGGGATCTTTGCAAACCAAGCATATCAGTGGTTCATTTAGCAAAAACATTCTCCTGGTTTTCAGTCTCCAAGGAAATGCTTGAAAACAGGCAGCTTATTCTTGGTRGACTTATTTTTCTGGCCTTAAGACACTTATTTTCTTTTAATATTTTGTTGCACGTTAGGTTACATTCCTTGGAGCACAGGATGTTTCTTTTCAGCCTCTCAGGCACAGGACCATAGGATCAGGCTCAACCTGCAGTGGTTTGCTGTCATAGTGTGTTTATAGTATTTATAACCTCTTGGTCTTATGCAGTAGTTTTGTTAAAGAATCCTCATTTATTAAACCAAATACTGGCCTGGGAAAAGCAGATACTAAAAAATGTTGAGCCATAAAAGGTAGTTGCCTTGGATAGATAAGTTACATGTGCAAATAAGTTTATTTTTTATACATAAGTGCAGGATTTGTCCTGAACCTACACGTGGAAGATTCAGCTAAGTAGGGTTTTTTTAGAATAGTTAACATTATTGGACTTCTGGCATCCCGTGATTACAACAAAAAGGTTTTTTTATAATGCATGCCCTTGCTATATACCACATGCCCTTGTTATGTACCACAATCCCCTCTGTGTCTTTCTCCAGTTTTCAGATTGTCTTTACTCTGTGTTGTCCTAGAAAGCCAAGTCTGAGTGAAAATACCAAGATAATCCAAACATGACTTGGAAGTCAGTTTTCCATACAGAATTCTAATTGTAAAAGGCAAATACATTAATACTCTGCACCATCCATCTTCTGCCTTTTAAAATTCATACTTAAAACCATGAGAGTTGCTTATACTGCAAGTGGTTGGGAGATAAAAAGGGTTTTCTCATTAATTTCATATATATATATATATATATATGTGCATACATTCAATGCATACTCAATTAAAAAATCAAACCCCACACATACAATCAATTCCCAGTGTCCTGAGGAAGCAGAAATAACTCTGTCCCATGCAGGTTGGCACAGTAAATCTTCCTAGTGTACAGCAAGCCACATGTGCTTAGTTTTAAAAGCAGCTATTTCTTGGATGCTGGAGAAGAGCCTAAATTGTGGAGCAATTGAAAATAAATTCTGGAAATTGGAAAATAAAATAGGCAGAATGAGAACACGACTGAGGATACAGAGCTCCTTTGCCATAAGAGGTTAACTCTGATATGTTCTGTAAATTCTGAGGAGAAAAGGTTAAATAACAATGGAGCAATGTGTAAGGTAAAGTTTCACTTCATTTGATATGAGTCATTCCTGGGGTTTATATTAATTGTCTTTGATCTTGTTGAAGAAATCTAATTCAGTGTTTGTTACTTTGTATTACAGGCTTTTTTTATTTTTCTTTTAAGACATGTCACTGACTTATTTATGCATGTTTCATATCACAGTATTTATTTTGTGCTACATTTTCACATCATTCCATACTTTGTGTAGTGTCTTGAAACAACAGAGGAGCTTGTGCTGCAGCCTGAAGGTGGTGACAATGCCAGGAAGATGCAGAGCAGTCAGTTTTGTGACAGGCTCGGTCAGGTAGGACTCTGCTCGGGGTACACTTGCAGTGCTCTCTTCTCTGCATGCCTGTAAAATTCCTTATTTTCCTTGAACACAGTGTCTTTTGCAAACAAAACATGCTTTTCTTGGTATTTGATTTTGCTTTCAACTAATTGCTATMCTGAAGAGCTTGTGGAAGGTTTTTCCTGTATTTTTCTGCTGGTTTTGCACCAAGATTGCTTTCATTGTGGACCTTGTTYTCTGTTCTCATAATCACCCTGAATGGGGCTGACAGAGAGTCCCTGGAAGTTGTGTTTCTTTACATCCACACAGGTTGATCTTCTGCCTCCACTGCAGTCAGGCCTAGAGTACAAATTGTGTGAGATTCACTTGCAGCTGTGATTGAGGAAAACATCCTGTAGATCCTTCTTTAGGGCTGGAATGCTTGGTGTCTTGGGAACTTGCAGACTGCATTTTCATACACACAGGAATCTGCTCTCCTCTTATCCTGATCAATGTAATATAAGCATCATGGATCCATAAAATAATTTGGGTTGCAAGGGACCTCAGAGGATCATTGAGGGCAATTAAAGTTGAACCTTTCTGGTTCAAAAACTGCAACGTGCTCAAATGTGACACAAAATCCCAAATTGGTTMGTAATGTTGGAGAATGATGATGTTCTGCTCTATGAAATTTGTAATTTCTGTGTTYCTCTGGTTACCAGGTGTGCCTTCAGGTGTCTTTGGATTTTCCTTGTGAGGTGGATAAACAGGTAAGTGATTTGTGGTAAAGACTCTCTTGGCTCTCATTGCCGATGGGAATTGTATCCAAATGGGCCCAGGCTGAATTCTCATGTGATTGATAAAGATTTTGATTGTTTTAATGGAGGTTGAATGACTGGAGAGATCCCACACAGAAACTTCCTAGGGCACATCTGTGGTGTTTTATGCAAAAAGTTTGGCAGCTTGTAGATACTTCAAGTTTCATCCTGTCCCAGCCACCAGGGCTTGAATCTGAAGATCCCAGGACAGAATCTGTACTGTAAATACAGATGATTCAAAGCTGAGCTAATAAAAATGTTAGCTGCAGTCTGCAGGCAACATTCCAGAAGTTTCATACCTCTTCATAGATAAAGACCTTTAGGGAAATCTTCTTACTCCTTACTAAACAACTGATYGCTATGAATTAATCATGTGAAATAGATGTTAATTAGCTTTTCTATTAATAAATAGTCAGTGAAATGTCTGTGGATGCTTCTAAATGTAGATAAAGAGCATCAGGAATTACAGAACCTGATTACAGAAAGATTACAGCCCTGAATTTAATAGAACATTACATACCTGTGTAATAAGACAATGTTTGCAATTTTTTAACAGATAACTCCATCAGGCTATTCAGAGAGTTTCTGCAAAGACAGACATTATAGGAGTCCAATTAAGCCTCAATTTGAGCATGATACAACTGACAAACACTTGGGCAGAATAGGAATGAGTGAACATGAAACAGAAGAGAACTTGCTCACATCTCTTCTAAGAGAAAATAGAACATCTGTGCTGGAATCTACGTAAGTATGAGGGATATGCACTGCTTTTGACAGTATTGCTATTTGAGAAGAGAATAAAGTAATTTTGCTAAAGTGAATTTAGATAATGGCACTGTCTAATTTACCTGAGAGATTGGCAAGGCACCTTCAGAGCCATTTTAGTCTATCATGCAATTAAGTAATTAGGAAACATGCTATCAGTAGAAATCCTGAAGAAAAACCCATTGCAGGAAAGAAACTCTCCAAAGTTACTGATGCACAGAGCTTTGCTGCAGGGACTGATTGTTTCCAGGGTGGGGTCTAGCAGAGTTATAGGGCTCAGTTGATAATAGGTGGTGTTTTTCTTTAGAAACCCAAAATATTTGAGAGCACAGGCCAGTAAAAAGTGATGTGGTGGAGGGGACAACACTTCACTGCTGTAAAGTGGTATGTAAAAGGATCCAAGGATGGGGGAATTGGAGTTACAGTGACTTTTTACAGGGATAATTTTGACTGGAAGTTACTGTACACTGAGTTCCCTTTTCCATTTCACCTGAACTGCCTGGACAGAGGTTTGCTCCCTCTTAGTTTAGGGAATTTGGCCCCATGTCCTGCACTTGACTAATGGGTTATTCCAGTGCAACCACTTGTAGGACTGTGCTCCATGTTCTGAGTACTTGGGTCACTTCTCATGCAGGAGAAAACATTTGTGACCCTAAATCTGTACAAGCCCTGCTGGGACCAGTGGATTTCAAGTRTGTGTGTGTGTGTGTGTTACACTATGACTTGACCAATTCCCAGCTGAAATGCTCATTTCCATAGGAATTGGACAGTACCAAGCAAGAAAAGGCTGTGTAGGGAAACCACACTCCCTAATTCCCCCCAATTTCATGCTTACACCACTCAATCTCCTGGTTGAGAACTGAGTTAGAGCCTTGGTGTAGATCATTCTCATTTTCCTTTCCTAGTTCTGTATTTCCTTTTCCCTCTCTGGTTCCTTTCCTGGTCACTGTACTATGTACAGAATTATGTGACTTTTCCAGTGCCTGTCAGTGCTGGGAGCAGAAAATCCCGTGGAGTTTCAGAAGTCAGACCCTGGTTTCTGTGTTCACCACGCTGCACTTGGCTTTACTCAGGCAGTTCTGTATTTTCACATTACTATTTAATCCTCTCCCAACAGGCATAAATGGTCTTAGTCGTCACAGCAGTAGTTAGTGGTGAATGAGGAGATACTGCTCCCTTAGAAATGAAGAGAGAACACTGTTTATTTGTTATCTTTACTTAAAAGTTYGCTAATGAGTGATTCTAGCACCTCATCTTTCCCACTGTGGTGTGTAATTTTTCCTGTGTTCAAGTATAAATGACCAGGCTGACGGGTGATGAGCCTGTGCTTTGCATAACTGAATTCTCACTAATGACATCAGATGCCAGAGGAAGCCATAAAAAGCCTAGTTAGCTTCTACCATTTCAAATGCTMAACTATACAAATGCAGTTGTTTAAAACTCTGGTTTATATGTCTAATGGCACAAACAGCTCTCTATTGGATACATGAAATTGTCTGTAGAATTTCAGAGCTTGCTTATGCTTTAAATGCCTCTTATTTGGCTTCAGTTTCTCGTAAAACATTGCTTTCCAAACTGCTGTCCATGAACCACTAGTTATCCATGGGGCAGTTTGGTGGTCTGTAATGAGCTGCTTTTGCAGGCTTTTTGGCTGATTTCTCAGTTTTCATCTTCCCTGTTCCATTAGAAGTACATGGAGGGATAGATTTTCAGAAAAACTCAACGTCAGGGCTGGGAGTTGCACTTTGATGATCCTTGTGGGTCCCTTCCAACTTGGATAATCTGTGATTATATGGTCTAGAGTCTCCTGTGATTTTAGTATAAATTAATTTTTAAGGTAGAGAGTAGACTTTTTTGAAAATCCATTCAGATTTCTTACATTGCTATGTTAAATAGAGAAAAGCCATGATGTGGTAATTTATGATATAATTCACGTTGTGAAAAGGTTCCAAAAACTCTGTGTGTTAGTGAGTAATTCATTAGTGAGTAAATCGGAATCTGCTTGGAATTTCAAATATCACAACACAGCAGAAGAGTTTCTTGGAAGGTGTTTTTGTTTGCTTAAATAAAAATCTAAATTCATGCCTTTTCTCTTTCCTGAGTGCAGCAGACAAGAACAAATGAAAATTGTAAATGAACTGTTAGATCATCTGAACACGACAGAGGAAGAATGTTCAAGTGAAGATACAGAGAAAAAGGATGAAAAAGATCTTAGGCAAATGATTATTCAACTAAGAGCTGAACTCAAACATTTCAAGCAGGTCACTAAATTCTTAAAGCAGCGAGTAGAATTGAAATCAACCTTTGATGGGGAAGAGAAGCTTTATCCAGATGCAGTGCCACAGATTAATAAGGAGATTCAGTTGTTGAAAGTGGAATTGAAAGATGCAGCTACACAAACAATGACTTTAGAGAGTAATGTCATGAGATTCAAACATGAAGGCAAAAAAGGAGCCTCAGAAGAAAAGTCAAAATATTCAAGATTAAATGCAGAAGCAGAACATCAGCAAGAAAATGTGTATAAGAAGGGTGAACAGCATGAAAGACTTTTTACAAGAACAAATGAAGTAAGTTTATTCTCTTTTTCGTACTTAGGGAATAGATGTATAAAAGGGAAAAATATGTTTCATTTCTAATATTAAATCTTGCTTTTGTGTGATTTTTAATATTAGGAAAAGAGATGTAAGCCAAATATATTTTAGATAATTGCTCTTAATGTTCAGAGCTTTTCATCTCATACTTCAGCCTGTTTTAGAACGTTAATTAATTGAATTTCAATCCTCCCTGGGACCACGTACTCGTAAATATTACAACTTTTGGAAGAAGAGAGCCTGTGTTTCTTGTTCATAACGTGCAGAACCAGAGCATTCTGACTAATGGATTAAATCTRAATGGCAAAAGCGTTCTAGAAAATTCCACGCTTTCATCATGCCTGAGAGCAGGCTGGGGAGGGGTCAGTGGGGAGACTTCCACGARCTCAAACCTTAATTTTAGGCTTTTACGAACATCCTGTGGCTGTGCCTTGCCTCCTGAGAAGGCGGCCGGGCGCGGCCTGCGGCGTGGGGGCCGCGCGCCGTGTTTGTGGGCAGCGCGCGGGATCCGTCCCGGCGGCGCAGACGGAGCGTGCCCGCGCCACAGGGGCTGCGAAGCCTTCTGTCTGCAGGCTCTCTGTGATCCCAAACAAAGAGGTGGGAAAACGGTGTCTGCTAAAGAGTTCCTGTGTATTGTTTCAGCAGCGCTGATAGAAGTGAAGTGGAGAACTCTTTGAAGGTCTTGGCTCCCGCGGAGCAGACAGAGGGGAGCGAYGCTTTTGATTGTGTGCACTGCTAATAGGGAATGTTGGAGCACCTTCTGCGAAGAGTGCTTTCCATAACTCTAGTGATCAAGAGATTTCTGAGAGGTRGCAATTAGGAACAGTTCATTTTTATTCTGGCTTGTTCCTCTTGGATTCGTTTTTTGAAAGGAAGGGGCTTGTAAACCACGGGATGGTGATAAGGCTTTGTCCTGGGCGTGAAGTGACAGGACAAGGGGAATGGCTTTAAGATGAAGGAGGGCAAGTTCAGGTGGGATATTGGGAAAAAATTCTTCCCYGTGAGGATGGGGAGGCCCTGGTACAGTTTGCCCAGAGAAGCTGTGGCTGCCCCATCCCTGGCAGTGTCCAAGGCCAGGTTGGASRGGGCTTGGAGCAACCCGGGCTAGTGGAAGGTGTCCCTGCCCCTTGCAGGGGGTGGAATGGGAAGATCTTTAAGTTCCCTTCCAACCCAACCCATTCAGTGATTCTCTGATTCTTYCTGCAATTTGCTTTTTTTTTCCCCAGTGCCTGTTTTCCCTGAGTTCCAGTTCACTGTTCTGATTCACCATTTTCCAGATTCCTCTCTGGTTTAATCAGTGGCAACCTCAATGCAACCCTTGAATCAGTTGCTTTAAAAGCTTTCCTGTTTGGACTAATGCACTGTATCTTTAGCTTTGGAATGGCTTTTATAAGTAATTTGATGTAGCCAGCTGAAGTGGCCTTTGGGTAATCTGGGTGACAGATGTGTCTGTGCCACAGCCCTGAGACAGCTGGAAATGGTTTGATGTTATTAATGCAGTTTRGTTAGCAGCAGGGTCTGGATTTATTTTGCAGCCCGTGAATGATACTGTACTCCTGTGTGCACAGAAGGAATTGAGGGTGGCATTAGGAAAATGGAAACTTGCTTTTTATGATTTTAAGTTGTGTAAGGACTATAATTGCTGAGAAGTGAATGTGGAAAGGTATTTCAGAATACATTGGGTGGTGAAAGAAATTAGGGAACTTACAGCTCTGGTGGAGCAAATGAACAGCAGAAAAATAAACTAAGTCTATCTGAACATGCCATTATTGATTTTTATTATTATTACACACAATTCCATAACTCTCATCAACACATGGCATGCTTTTATCCTTTTGGAGACAGCACTGCTTTATGCTGTGTGGTTTAAACAGGGAACATTTATTTTATGCAGAGTCTTCAAAAGGGGAGAGGCTAAAATGTAGTGACTTAAGAAATGTAACTTCCCCATCTCCATTGATGGGATGTCTGTTCCAGTAGGAAATGGGAATCCTGCAGAAGCAATTTCTAGAGTAGACGGGTGAAGAAGCTGTTTTTGTTCATAAAGAATTTCTCTGTGGCAGAATAAATGTGCTCTGTGGCTGATGCAGAGTTATGCTGATTTTCTCCAAGCTATGGAAGTAGGGTCTGTTGGGTGGAGACAAAAGGAAGAAAGGAAAATAAGCTCAGGAGTTGTTGAAAAATGAGGAGGATCCTCAGTTTGAAAAAAAAGGTTTTAAGGGAAACAGTTGCTCTGCTGGAAGACATTGATCATTTAAGATATAAATGACAGTGGGAAGTAGCAGTTAGAGAGGTCAGTTTGGGTGAGAAACTATTTTCCTAAGGCATCCACAAATCCAGAGCTGATTCATACACCTTTGGTAGCCACTGCTGGATTTGCTGTCCTGCTTCAGGAGCTGGCAGCTCTGTGAGGCTTTGGATGCACGAGCAGCTGGGACTTTGAGCAAATACCAGTGGAACGGGTTCCTTGCCTCTCTGAATGTTTATTTCTCATGTAGCCAGGGGTACTGCAATTTTATTTTCAAAACTAAGCTGACAGCTGACTGATTTTACAGGAAAATTTTTATTTTTCCCAGAATGTTTGTTTGTATTTCCTGTGCTCGACTGGTACACACAAGCTACTAACTCCCCATTTGCTTCCATGCTTTCTTCAGGCTGGCTCTGCTTCCCTGCCCAAGAAGTCACGTCTGCCTGTGCTCCTAAAATCCTGCAGACCATTAGGAACTGTGCCTGTGTGGGTGCAGAAATCAGCCTCGGAACCTCAGCGTCGTTGCAGGGCACCTCGTGAAGGTCTGAAAGGCTGGGAAGCACAAACCAAACCATTTCAGGCACAAAGTAATGGAGAGTTATTGCATGAATCTGTGGCTGAAAACCTGCCAGAGGAGCCTGCACGGGGAGGCACCTCAGGGAGAGGTAAACAAGGAGCAAATGGGGTGACTMGTGGGAGTGCCTGGAATTGTGGCTGCTTCTCTTGCAGCAGAAAGTAAACCCAGATCATCTTTATATATCTATGGTGCTGCTTAATCTTAGGAGTTTCTTGAGTAGACAAATATGTGTAGGTCTTGAAAAAAACCCCTTTTTYCCCTCTTTGCCACTGATAGAAACCAGCTTTTTCTGGAATAGAAAGTGCTGTGTACACGTGGCAGAAAGTCTGTAATAAATGACAGATCACAGGGTGCTCACGTGTGCACACATATAGATCAATGTTTAGGCAAATGAAAAATTTCCTTAATAAGATGCCAAGTTTAATGAAAACTGTCTGTAATGGAGAAAAGAGTACAAAAACCCTGGTTTTGTTTATGCTGGATAATTAAGCTTTTCCAATATTGCACTGATCAGTCAAGTCATCCGTGTCTGTTTCCACTGTGGCTGGGTTAATTTAAACTCAGTTGTTGACAAAATATTGGGATCAGCAAAGTATGACAAATTGTAAGACAGAGAGCAGTGGGTCTTAGATAAAGTTTTGGGGTGGTAAAAAAATAAAAATGCACTTAGCAGTTAGATTAAAAACTGAGTAGAGATGTGAAGGATAGGGGAGGGAGAGTAAATATAAAAATAAGGCTCAGTCGAGTGGTGGATGAGCCACTGTCAGACACAGAGGCTGCAGACACTGTTGTTAATAATAACACTGTTGTGGTTAGGGACAGATATGGTACAATTTATTGTAAATACTTAAGGTGATGGGACTGGAGCAATTAATTCTGGTAGGTGCAAAATCCATGGAGAATCCCGAGAAGGGCAGTGCTTCTGAACTGGGTCCTGAAATGAATCAGAAGCTGCAGTCCTGTGATTTCCTTTCCACTCTGATTTCTGTCCCTTGGATAACAGTTGTGCTGCACACTTGGTACCCTGAGACTTGCTGCAGTGATTGCAGGAGAGTGGTTCATGATCAATGCTCATATTGGAGAAACTTCTTAGYCTGTTCTTTAAGCTTAGCATAAAACATTTAAAAATGCACTAAAGATTGATTAACTGTTGCATTATAAAGGGGAGTTACAAATGTTTACCTTCATTTAGTAGCAGGAGCCTTTGCAATTCATTCTTAGTAGTTACCCTTATAATTAGTGCAAGTATTTTAAAGATACTGCAAACAGTGCTTCATATGAATAAAGGTTTTCCTGTTCCAGATTGTCAGAGAAACATGTTTGTATTGGTGAGGTGAGGGGGATTTTTTGCTTTTTTGCTTTTATTTTGTGGTTTGGTTGATTTGGTTTGGTTTGGTTTTGTTTTTTAACTATCCCTGCTTAATTTTTTTTCAGTCTCTTATTGACTTCTGTTTTACTTTCCCCTACTGTTCTGCAGTGGACTCATTGCTCAAACTGGATAATACTGAGATCCAGGTGGAGTTGCAAGGTGTCGATCCGGGGACAGGGGACGAGAATGAACATGTGATGGACAAAAATCAGCAAAACTATCAAGGTAGAGCATTCATATGGTATAATATTAAAAAAAAAAGGAAATTTTAAAACTTTAATTTCTTCTGAGTTTTGCAAAATTATAAATTGCTGCAGGTAATCATCTCCCTTGCCATTATTTGTGGGTTTCGAATCTTGTTTTCTTAGCCAGTATGGATTAATTGCTCTAAGAATCCAAGCTGGTCTTTCAGGGTTGTGCTTTCAGAAGGGCCACAGGGATTTATGAGTCTGGTTTCCAGTAAAAATAATGAGTTGTATGCCTGACTCTGATCTCTGTTGCTAATGTCCTCACTTCTGAACTCCTCTCTGAATTAAATGTTTGTTACTTACTGCTTCTGCATCTGGTTCTGAACTATTGGAATGAAGCAATTGAGTGATAGAGTTTYGCTTATCTGAATTATTTGAAGGCATTCAACTAGGCTGAAACCTAATGGAATCGTTTAATGAAAATGTAAATAGGCTTAGTGCTGTGTTCCATGTTTCTGCATCATCCATTAGTCTTTTTTGGGAGGGCTTGAATAACCTGAATAACACTGTAGGGTACAGGGTCTGTGGCCAATTCTGCCATCCTTTGGTGTGCAGGGTGGTGCTCCAGGTGCCCTTTGGGTGTGTGGGCACATATGCACAGAGAGCTCATTAGTGCTCCTTTAATTAAAGGCCACTGATTCGTTAAGAACTGTAGCCACTGCTCTGATCTGAAATATTTCTTCCTTAATCTCTGCTTTTATTGTCTCTGTTTGTTCTCTGGACTGTTTGCATGGAATCAGGGTTTCAGAGTTGAGTTCACCTGGTGTTTGGGGTTTTTGCCATCTCTGTGACTGCAGCAGGAGTTAATGAATGAGGTGTTGTATCTCCTCACTCAGTGTGCCCTCTGGAATTCTTAGCCTGGCACTTTCTTGGAAGCATTTCCTTCCTGTGGTTCTGTCCCCTTTGGAATGCCACACAAAATGATGGGCAGCAATCTGTGGGTGCAGAGAACATCCTCCAGCCTTGACCTCAAACCAGGATCCCACACTGGTTTGGGTTGGAAGGGACCTTAAAGCTCATCCCATTCCACGCCCTGCCRTGGGSAGGGACACCTTCCACTCTCCCAGRTTGCTCCAAGCCCAACCTGGCCTTGGACACATCCAGGGATGGGGCAGCCACAGCTTCTCTGGGCAACGTTGATATCCCAGAATCACAGCTTCCTTTTATTCCAGCTTTTAGGTAATATTTATTTGTATTCTCTTGTTCTTGGGCTTGGCTTGGGCTTTCATACAGAGCTGCTCCCCCTGAGATTCTGTACTGATTTACAGCTTGAACYTGGGCATTCCAATTCTCCATGGAAACCAATCCAAAAGTATTACCACCTCTGGAAGATCAATGAATTGGCTCCCAAAAGGGAAGTTCTAATTCGTAGTGATCTTTTGCAGAACTAATAGAAGGGGAAAATTTAATTTACTGGTAACTAGAAAATAATCATTTTGCTGGCTACTTACACATACAGCCCTCAACATACACAGAACTATAAACATGGATTATATGTAGGAATATATAGCTTTTATTGGGCTGAATCTGGGGTGATTGCATTACTAAGGGATGGCAAAGTCACCTGAGGGGTGTGATGTGCATGTCAAATGTGTGCCAGTAAAACCTTTAACACCAAACACTTTAATGGGGTTTGTTTAGAACACCTTTTAAAAAGCAGTTATTATAGCCTCCTTTTCAAATTTAACTATTTTGTTGATAATCTTTTTAAAATTCCACTGACTTCGTGCTCCAATTGGTTTTGTATAGATTTTTGAAGTGAGGAGAAGAAGAATATTTAATTAGAAGCTTTAGGAAGAGCCACGTAAAGTCAGAGTCTCCTTTTCCTCATATTTGAGGTTATAATTTTTGTGGCTTGAAGGGTGTCTGATACAGCATATGACAAAAGGAATTTTCAACCATTTGGGAAGACAAAGTGGGTGTATTTTGAGTATTGTTTATTTGAAAGGTAATAAGGGGTTTGAAATACTTGATGTGCAAATTAAATTAATGGGCAAATCATAGAAAGAGGTCAAAAGTCCCAAACTAATAATGTATAGCTTGCAATTATCTGCATTTTTATTCTGCTATTACAGAATTAAATTAATTCATTCTTGTGCTGTTAGGCACAGAATGTCAGATAAAGAAATAYTAATATTCACACACAAGCCTCCTGTTTTTCAGAAATGCAAAATCATCATAACATTAGCAACGGGAATATCCAGAGTCCAATAAAAGAGGTGGATGAAGAGTTTTATCCCATGGAACACGAGGACGTGGACTCRGCCCCTGCACGTTCAGGCTCCAAGTGCCTGTGTTCTACCAAAGGGAGGGAAGCAAGTACAGATGCACTCGGTGGCTGTGAGGCCACAGAGGATATAGAAGAATTGAAACAAAGAGTTAAGAACGTGCAGGCTGAGCTTGAAAAGTACAAAACGTTCCTGTTGCAGCTGCAGAGCTCTGAGCAGCTTTTGTCCAGTGGTGTTTCCAATGGAGCTGGGAGTGACCCAGCCCTGCCCGGGGMAGGGTTTGGTACACAAGCCCAAGATACAGCCATGGAAGGAATCCAGCCATCCTCTGGTGTCCCTCAGCTGGATTATGAGATCCACAGCAAAAATAGGAATTCTGAATCTTTGAAAGCACCTGATACGTGGGCAGCACAAAACCTGAAGGAGCTGCTGCTGGCAAATGAGGCAGAACTTGACAAAGAGCAATGTGTGAATCTGCATCTTGATGGATTGTATCCTCTTCAGAACAGTCTGAGAGCAACATCACCATCCAAGTGAGTAAAACTGCTGCTGCTTCAGGTTCCTTTTTGTAAGCAGCAATGCCACAGCATAGGAAGGTAATATGAGGATAATTTTATTCACAAGGAGAGTGTTGTTACAGTAAAGGCAAAATTTCACTAACATTAACATAAAGTAACAGAAACATTTTGCTAAAAGAACCACAGAGTACAAAACTGATAAATTCATGTCATCATCTGTAACTCTCCTGTGCCAGACACCTCTGTCTCTCTCCACACCTCAGGCCCACAACTCTGGTGCCAGACATCCTCTCTTGAGCCAGCTCAGATCCTCTCGGGTTACCTGTGGGACAGGCTCACCTCTGTCACCAAAGTACCACAGCTCTGCATCACTCAGGGGGTGTTCAGGTGACAAGTGTAGGAAAATGGAACTCCTCATTTAAGACAGAAATGTTTCCCTGGGCCATGGGCTGGCAGATTCCTGCTGGCCCTGCTGCTTGTGTGACCACACTTGATGTGTAAAACAAGACGTTCACGCTCTAGTTCCGATTTATTTTGCAGCTGAGTGCTGTAGTGCCTTCCTGGGAAGGATGGGAAAGGAGATATTGCAAACATAGGATGGGGAGGTCATAAGAGTGAGCCTTTTTCAACATCCACCCCCCCTTTCTCCCTTTTTAATATTGTTATTGACCTGAGGGCCCGTGGAATACCAGAAATGGTAACAAAGAAAGGGATTCCGCTTTGTGTCTTTCTTCCCAATGCTTGAGTGGAAATATTTGGAGACACTGAGCAACCCCCAGCCTGGACTGTTGTGTGTCTGAGTCTTCCTGTTGTAAAATACAACTGYGTTACAGAGTCCATATAAATTTACATACCTTGAAAATGCACCTCATCCATTTCACAAAGGAAGATCTAACTGTAAATTAAGGAATGAGGCCCTGTGGATCACTGTGAGGTTTTTATGGCCWCTGTCAAGGACAACGTCAGGAGTCACAAGTGACAGACCCCAAAATGAGTTATGCATCTCTTCCTATACAAAATGACATAAAAAATGCCATAACAGCCCACACCACCATAGATTTTGTTTGATTCCCTGCATCTTTKAACATCCTCTCCCTTTTTCTTCCCACTAATGGACGATTCTGGGGAAAGAACTCTACCTGTGGTACAGACAGTGGCAGCATAAAGGGGATGTCTGCATTTGCAAGTGTAAATTCAATGAATACATTAAATTGGTCTGAGTTGAAATCTATATCCTGGCTTGTGCACTACAGGAGTTTGGGCACCACAGTGGTTGTCACTGTCTCTGGCAAGAAACATGCAGAGATGTGCAGAATTTTCAGACTGGGTGAAATCATCAGTTCAGAAAGTCCAATATTGTGGTTTTGGCAGGAAATACGTTAAGTTTCAGAGAAGGGATAGCTCTGTTTTTCCATAGGGAATTAAGAAAAAACCACAAAGCACCCAAAAACCCACTCCAAACCAAAAAAACCCCAACCAGTCACGAAAAATGTGGGTATTCTTAAAAATTATTTACATATATTCACTCTTATTTAGTTTAATTTGGCACTTTTGCTGCCATCCATGTTCTTTCCAAGCAGACCATCAAGTCATCCCATTAGTTTTGGCCCATTTTACAAATGAAGCAGTTAAATGAAGGAGAATATCCCATCAATACCAAACTCAGCAGTCAGGGACAATACATCTCTCATTGTGGCCGTAAAAGCATTTTAAAAGCAAATTGAACCACATAAAATCATCATTTAGGAATATAAGTTTAATTCCCTTTTTATTTATATTTAAATGTCATTTATGGCCAGAAAATTGCTTTACAGCTGATTTCCTTTTCTCAGATATGATTCACTGGTTCATTCCCAAGCTCGGGAGCTGTCCTTCCAATGCCAGCAGATCAAGGAGATCCGCTGTGGCTGTGCCACCTACCACGAGCACCTCACCAGCCTGGTGAAGGCCTTTGAGGAGCTGCTCCAGGCCAGTGATGTGGATTATTACGTTGCTGAAGGCTTCCGTGAGCAGCTGAACCAAAGTGTGCTGTTGTTCGAGAAGCTGGAAATGAAATTTCTCTACGGTGAGCAGCAATGTTCTGTGTTTATTGTCAGATGAACGCTCTCCAAATCCTTCCCATTTCGTTTTCTTTTTAGTGGAAGGGAAGCCTCACTTGCTGTTGGTTGGTTTAAGATGGTTGATAGGGAGGACTGTCTTGGAGATTTTGTGATCTGACAAGAATCACACAATTGGAAGGGACCTCTGGAGATCACYCAGTCCAACCCCCCTGCCTAGGGAGGGTCASCTGGAGGAGGTGACAGAGGAACACATCCAGGTGGGTTTGGAATGTCTGCTGAGAGGGAGACTCCACACCCTTCCTGGGCAGTTCTTCCTATGTTGAGGTGGAACTACTTGTGTTTTAGTTTATGGCCTTTGCTCCTTGACTGGATTTTCCTTTTGTAGTTGTGCTCTTTATTGACAGCTGCTCTTTGAAGTCATCTCAACACGAGCATATTTTGGCTGTCCAGAATATACTGGTTATATAAAAGTCCTATTACAAGTAGCTTCAGGGTTTCCTGTGTCAGGAAAACAGCCCAGCTGACTCTGTTGAAGGCACCTGGGGACATGGGTTAGTGCTGGGCTTGGCACTGCTGGGCTAACAGTTGGACTCAATGATCTAAGAGGTCTTTTCCAACCTAAATTATCCTATGATTTTCCCAAGGGACCTGCATCTTGCTGCCTGCTAGTCTGGCTGGTGAAGAAATGTACACTGTGTGTCATAAGAGAGCTAAAATGCAACCATGTCTTGGAAAAYGAGCATCAAAATTGACATTTTTCACTTGAAGGAAGAGTATAACCTGCATATTGCCTTCAGCCTGTAGTTTGAAGCAAGTTAGCAGGAAAGTGATGGAAAAGGGATGCTGTTGGGAGTAATTCAGCAAGAAAGACCTTTCCCTGGCATCACAGTGTTGCTCTTGCTGACCCAACCAACCAGCAGTCCTTCACAGATGTCAGCTGCAGGAGTGACATCTCCAGCAAAACACCTGAAATAGGGACCTGACCCCTGCATCCTGCTGGAATTGGCTCTGGAAGATGAGTTTGTTCAGCCCCGTGGCCCAGCCATACCACGCTCTGTGTTCTGCCTTTCATTGCAGATCGTGGCAGGATGTTGCAGTTTTGATTGCTCATATAAAGCAGCTGTATATGAGAAAAAGGTATTACAGCCTTGTGTCATAGCAGGGTAATAAAAGATGGAGTGTATTCAACGATTTCGGTGGCTACAGAGATTCCTTGCATTGCAAATGAGAAACTGTAGTGAATAAACATTAAATGCCTTTAAACCAACAGATGGTATCCTATATACTATGAAAAGTCACTGACAACCGAGACAATTCAATATATCTAACACAATGGTGTTGCATTGAATCACACATTAAAGGAAAATGATGTTTGTAGGGTTGTAAAGAACATCCAGTGTACCAAGAATTGACTGTAAAGAAGCAGCATAAACAGCCGTCTGTCTCTGCATTTCCATCCTGACCTTCAGTTCATTCCCCTGAAATTTCAGCTGTGCAGCTCTTCCCTGCCACTTTGGCTTAATTGCACAAAAATTTTAAAATATGGGGAGGCAAGGTGACACCACGAAACTCTGATTTCCTTATTCAAATCAGTGTCTGAGTGCAGGTCTCTCTGAATTGTGCTTGTGCTCACACACAATTCCAGAGAGAATGTTGCAGGCAAAATGCTGTGTGTGCCCCTTTATTAAGGATAACTGGTTAGCCTCGCTCTAAAACAAGCACAAAAAATCCAACTGCAACTGAATTGTTTTTATGTAAATGTTATTGAAGAAGTAACAACATGTACCCTTAATCCTTTTGCCATACAGCACAATTATTTCACATTTGTATGCTAATTAAAACACCAAGGCTGTAAAATCTGGCACCTGTGGTCCCTAATAATTTTTTTTGTGAGTTCCAGAGCAAGCTATTGCTTTGTTGCTGGCCTGTAAGTAGTTAGGCTCATGTACAGCATTTGACACTAATACACAGTCTGTTAGTATCTCTTGACTTCTCTAATTTCTCATTAATTTACCATTCCGTGCTTAAATAGAGTAAGATGGAGGAGAARAAATTGTAATTCTCAGTACATGTTTTTAATCATGTGTTTCTGCTTTGCAGGAGAATCAATAGGGACAGAAGTCACTATACTTTATGAATTAGCTCAAAGGTAAGAGTGCAATTGAATGTTTAGCAAAAACATGGTTGTTTCATAAGCTGATATGGATGCTCCATGTTTTGTAGCTCAAATTCCACTGTTTTGCTGTTTGGCAGGGCTTTGCTTATTAATATCTGTTTTATTAATAAAATATCCATTGAAAACAAACTCAGGCTTTTTTCCCCACTTCTCACCAAGCAGCTGAGATACTGAAAGTGAAACCTTGTGCTAGCAGGATTGTTCCTTTCCTGAACAAACAAAGCATGTCCCTGATCCATTGTGGTGTGTGCTCGGGCATTGTCCTGGTGCAGCTCAGGAGGGACAGTCCTGGGTGTCCTTGTGCCCCTGGGGCTGGCTCGGGGTCACTGAAGTGCAGCACTGCTGAAGTTCATTCTCAGAGCACCCTTGTGCTGAAGGTGAAGAGAGCAGGTGGTGTTGTGCTGCATATGTTGGTTTTGTGCTTGCTTGGGATTCTTCTGTGCTACAGCAATCCTCAGCTGCCTGTTCAAGGCAGCCTGAGGTCCCCTGGACACGAAGGGGACTGCCTGCTGCTGGAAAATACAGAGTAGGCTAGGAATAATCCTGCTGACTTCAGAGAGCTCTGAATTTCAGTCTTGATACGACCTCTGTGTAGTGATTTGTCCTGCCCTGTCACATAAATTCACCTGTAAATTGACGTAAATTTGGCACCCTCTGGTCGTGCCTTCCAAAGGCGTAAAATAACTTTTCTCTTTTCAACCGTTTTGTTTGGCACAAAAGGGATAATGAGCAGAATGCCAGCCTGTACCAGCACCTGCAGGAGGAGTCGCCTGTGCCATCTGCTCTGCAGAGCTTGTCTGACTTTGATGTGTCAGAGAAGTCCCCTCTTGGCTCACCCGAGCGCAGGCGTGACCTGGAGGGCCAGCACGGCACGCTGCCGCCGCTGCCCAGCAAGTTTCCTCCAGGTAATGTTTTTCCCGCTGCAGATTCGCTGGATATTGGGAAAAGCTGATAAATAACACACAAGGGAGCTAATTAAGGAATAACGAAGAATGTTTGTCTGCTCCAGCTTTCCAGCTCCTCGCGTAATCGTTGCGGTTTCGGTGATAAGGCACCCAGAGATGGCAACAGTCTGAACTGCCCCTGTTTGAGATGATACCAAGTGTGATAGTTTGTGTCCTTGTTGTTTTAGGCTCCCAGCTTGCACAGGGCTCCAGACAGGCTTTAAATAGACAAGTTATAAGGGGAAAATAGGCAATTGTCAAGAGATTATTATGTGGAAAAGGAGAGATTTTTCCAATTTTATAGAAGCCAGTGTTGTGTTTCCTTGAGAATTGTTAAGTGCTGCATAATTAATAAGTGGTGTCATGTTTGACCTGGATAGTTCCACTAAACACAAGTGATGCTTGCAGTACTTTATCGGCAGCGATGAAAATTTAATAGCTGAGCTGGCACATCCTGCTCAGGGAGAAATATTGCAGAGTAAACCAGGAGTGTGTGACATGGATAAACTGACACATCACACGGTGACAGGCAGAACAGATCAGCTCCTGAGTAAAGATGAAACTTGCAGCCAATGGAAGAAAAATTGTAAGATGGCAAAGCAAGAAGGAAAAGGTACAGTAATGAAACTTGATACAACAGATTTATTTATTAGGGTGTGCGTTGTGTAAGTCAAAGTCAAGTTTCTCTCCGAGTTACTCTGGGAGCTTCCTGTTGTTGTAAGGAAAAATGTGTGCTGCTGGTGTGTCGARCTGGAGTGTGGAGCTGCATTGCAGAGCTTTGGATTCATTCCCCAGTACAGGGAATGTGTAAGCAGATAAAATTGTTAYCTACTCCACTTTTGTAGGAAGGAGAAATGTGAAGAGCCTTAAAACTGGACCACTGTTTAAGTTAGAATGTGGAGTAGGAGTTGTCACTAAAGGCATGGTTTGAGCAYTGCACAGGAAAAGAATGTTGTGGAGTCAGGTATTTAATATCTGCCATTTTTAACTGCTCTGTGTCATCTTTTAGTTTTAACACCCATTAGATTTGACAGGAGTACACAGTGTAAAAGAATACAATAATTTGCTCTAAATAAGAAGTGGTCTCTTGCTTTATTTAGAGTTATTAATGGAGCATCTGCAAGAAATTAGGATCCTGAGACAACGTTTAGAATACTCCATAAAAACTAATGAGAGACTTAGAAAGCAGCTTGAGAGACAAGTAACAGACAAGGAACTAGATCAAGGTAAGAACTCCTTTAATGAGAAATTAAATCCACCTTTCCTGCTGAGAGCCTGAGGGATCAAATGCCACTGGAAAGGTTTTGTGTGCTTTTTTGAATAGCCTCACCCCTTCTAGCTGGGGAATGATGTGCCTTTCTCTGAGTCGTGCTGCATCTTGAGCTCCATCAGCAGACACAGCTTTCYCCCACTGCCTGTGGAGTGGCACAAATGCAGATCTGATGTGCCTTTTCCTTGAGTCCATTGCTGGAAGTGCACCCAGTGCTGATGCACAAATCTTTTATGGGATACATGCACCACAGAGCCTCAAACCTGCACTTGCACAGGGTGCTCAGAGAGCAGAACTGCCAGGTAGTTCTGTGGCATTTGATGATGCTGTGGTTGAATTTCATACAGAGAATTGAAAGACCCTTCTAGTTRTGTTACCAGCAAACAGCCTGGTTTTTTTCCTATTTTTTTTTTTTCTTTTTATTTGGGATATCATTATTATTGCAATGTTCTTGTATTTTAGGATGTCACCCTCTTTGAATTCTCTGCTGTGTCCAACCAGGGGCAGTTGCAGGAGAGGAARCCCATTTTATCAGCATAATTTCAGTGGGGCCTGGGCCCAGTATGAATAGAGAAGGAGGTGCTTTGCTCTAGGTTATGCTGCTGTTGATCCAAAGTAGGAATTGTGTGGAATTAGCTTTCCTGTCCCTACCCCATGTATCCCTGGGGTGGGCAGTACAGCAGCACTGSTAACAGGGCTGCTGGGGCTGCCTTCTCTGGAATTCTGTGACTCCTTTGAAGCCAGCTTGTATTTACACACAGGGACARAAGACCTGTGAGAGCCAAGGCCACGGTGTCCAGCCTGTCACTGGAATTGATTTCTGGGATAAATGTGTCCCAGACAAAATGCCATCGTGAGGGTTTAATGGCAAATATCTGACAGCAGCTGATGGAAATTTTAACATAGAGTTGGTTTTCATTCCAAATTCTAATATAAAGCAGTGGATGAAAAAATACTAAAAAGAGTTACGCAGGTTTGGAGCTGCTGCTCTCTCTTGCTTGTGTTAGCATCTCTGAAAGCCAAGCTCTGAGGAGGGTTTCAAACTTTTCATGAATGCTTTCACTCAGGATGCTTTTGGAGCACCTTTTGAAGCACCCTTCCCTGTACTTCCCTACACTTTGCTTCACTCTCCTTCCCACATTTTCCCCTATAGGACAATTGATTAATATGCAATATTACTCAGACTGGAAGCAGGTAATAAATACAGACATACTTTCCTTTTCCTCAGTTTCACTGGTATTGGCATTAGATTCATTATGTTTTACATCATCCCCATGATCYATTTCTGTTGTTCTTTAAATGGAGGCAACCTGCACATGGCAGTTTGCTTTCAGGGATAATTTACAGTGATGGAAAGGTGGATAAAAAGCATCCATTTCATTCATGAAGTATTTACGCTGCTGGAAAGGCATTCTGTGCTCGTGAAATAACCRCACTGAAACACTTCCAACTCTTTTACAGCTTCATAAAGATTCTGGCAAGGGCATCCATTAATGCAGTGAAAGTATATTTTCTTTATAAACTGTCTTATGCCTTCCATCTGTCTTCTTGTTGCCTTAGCACGTCTACCAATGTGTGGAGGAGAAATTTGGAAAAGTAAAGGAAAAAAAGCAACTACCTGTTAGGACAGCTCCTTTTTGTCACTGTGTTCTTTCAGTTCTTGTTTCTCTCTCTTCCCTGTTATCAAATGTGCACATGCTCTTTTGCTAATGATGCTCTTTTTTCTTAATAGATGAGCTTGCTTTGACTTTCAGTGTGAAAAGAGGTTC
Source organism: Amblyornis subalaris (assembly GCA_018881555.1). Taxonomy (NCBI): domain Eukaryota; kingdom Metazoa; phylum Chordata; class Aves; order Passeriformes; family Ptilonorhynchidae; genus Amblyornis; species Amblyornis subalaris. The sequence continues at coordinate 3,192,554 of JACAXG010000066.1, read as the reverse complement.
CTGAGTGAAGCTGAGGCAGATTTATAGGGGCCTGTGGTGATAGGGCAAGGGGGAATGGCCTTAAGCTGAAGGAGGGCAGGTTAAGATTGGATATATGGAAAAAATTCTTCCCTGTGAGGGTGGGGAGGCCCTGGCACAGGTTGCCCAGAGAAGCTGTGGCTGCCCCATCCCTGGAAGTGTCCAAGGCCAGGTTGGACAGGGCTTGGAGCAACCTGGGATAGTGGAAGGTGTCCCTGCCCATGGCAGCACATTGGAACCAAATGAACCTTAAGGTCCCTTCCAACCAAAATCRTTCTGTGSCTCAAATTCAACGTGTTTGCTTTTAACTTAATATCCTTAGTTTGATTTCCTTTAAAACACAAGGCCAAGTTGTAGCATATTTAATTGTTGGTGGCAGCCTGTTAAATTCATGATACTGAATTGTTTGTTCAACAAAAGTTATTGCATAGATTTATTCTTGTCTGATAAATATTGTATGGGTGTATACACACACATCTGCCCACTGGTTTTGCCATGTTATTTTTAATATTTAGATTCTTTAAGTATTTRAATGCCTCTGGGCTTCCAGTATTCTATAAATGACTCGAGTGCTGGTAATGACTACATCATTCCTGTAGAGCTGAGGTTTGCAGAGCAAGTAGAACTAAAATAATTGCTTCAATCATTTCAAATGTAAAGCTTCAAAATAAAATCAAAGGTTTAATTTTGAGTGTCCGAGGTTTCAAATGTTATTAACAGCAGTTAACATTAAAAGGGGCTTTGTTTGCTTTTTTTAACCCATAAGTAGCTGATGTTTCTACTCAGACTTCTCTTCAGCTTTTGAATGCCTTTATTTGGCTTTACCTGGGGATGAATATTTCCCTCCTCTTTGCTGTGACTTTCAGCAGTGCCTTTCTTTGAGTCAGTGTTTCCTTTGAAACCTTCAAGGTATGCTTCCTTAGCACTGCCTTTTGCAGCACACCACAGAATGAAAACTCAAGGGTATTGCAATTGTGGGCCCTGATGCTCCACTTTCCTCTGGTTAGATGGACCTTTGCCTCTGTGGAGAGAGTAATTGATGTCAGCAGGACTCTGCACAGAAGTAGTAGTCTCAATAGTGGGTCAAATTGCAGGATTGTGGCCCTATTACCACTGGCTCTACATTATCCCTTATTATGTAAGATAACTAATAGTTATATTCTAAAGCCTTTCAGTAGAACTGTGATAGCACAACTTTTCAAATAGGATAAGGCTGGGGTGATGGGCAATAAATTAAATTAGAATCAAGATGAGACCATCGAGCCTTGCCACTTCAACTTGGATTGCTTTGTTACAGTCTGAAAGGAAAAAGCCTTTTGAGTTCACATAGCTGCCTCAACTCTTTAACATATAGATAGTAAAATGCCATTAGTGCCAGGCTTCCAGAGCCTTTGAGTCTTTCAGCAGTGACAAGAGGTTCGTATCATGGCACACTACATCCCAGTTAGGTAGTGGGTAAAAGCTTCAATTGGGATTACAATAAAATGAGATTACTCAGAGGAAGTGCAGCACATCAAATTGAATTGAACTGCCAGAGCTGAAAGGCATCCTCCTCATACATTCAGCTAATTTTTTTGCCAGCTGGTTATTTCTCTATTAACCAAATAGTTGACACTCATGTACTTATCTCAGGCTTTAAAGCGCGGGAGATGCTGGGCTAACCAATCAACTGAAAAATACTTTTAATTCCGGTGGGTCCTGAAGTGTTTTACTGACTATGAGAAGGTTATAAAGGGCAGTAACAATTACTTGGCTTGCATTTCAGAGGCAGCACCTTGAGAGTGGAATGTGGCCCTTTCCAGGCTGTGCTGTCCCAGAGCACATCGCTGGGGGATGAGCAGCACGAGTACAGTGCATTGAGGATTGCCTGGGCTGGGATTGCACTGGCTGGATACAGGATTTAACACTTAGATTCACTTGACTGTGCAGTAAGATGCTCAGAGCAGGATTCATCACCCTTGTGTTTGTCAAAGTCAGGCATTTAATTCGTGCCAGTTACCCACAACTTCTTATGGAGGCACTGGAGAGAAGTTCAGCTCTTGGAGGCCAGGGAATCTCATCCTGAGAGATGTGAGGAGAGGAGACACGGAGTGAGCTGTGCTCTGGAGGGGCCAGCTCCTCCCCATGGCTGTTCATGCTTGATCAAGACTGGCTGAAGTACTTAAATTTTAGAAACACGGATTTAAGAGGGATGAATCTTCATCCCTGTGATCATAAATGTGTTTTCAGTTTGTAATCAGGAGCAGAGACAGTGACTCCAGCCTTGTGCTCTGGAGTGTGTGGTAACAGAACTGTTAGCAGACTATTTACAAGGCTCCCTGCATTAACCCCTGTGGATTAGGTGGTGGAATCTCGTTATTCTCTCAGTAAATTCAGTGGAGTATGAGCAGAGCAAAACTAGAATACATGGTAAACCCTCCTACAATTTTCTTTTCGAATCATGGCAATGTCACAAAATACTCCTGCGTTTTGTCCTGTTGGGATTTTAGCTGATAGGTAAAGACTGCCAGGGATAATTCTGCAATTTTAGTAGTGGTTGCCCAGCAATGAGAGGCACTTGTGCTGCACAGGGCTTTGGATTACTTGGTATTAACCTGAGCTGCCTTTTAGCCTGTAGTGATAACCTTCAAAATATATAGGGGAGAAATAGCTTTCATAACATGTTTTTCTGCAATTTTTTAAATTGTTCTTGTCTGGAAAGTTTAATCTTTAATGACCTAGAGATGACTCATAAATCATCTTTTATGTATATATTTATAGGTTCTGCAAACATTTTTATCCATGGCTCAGAGCAGCATAATTCCCTGACTTCTGAAATACATTTCCTGAGGAAGCAAAATCAAGTTCTGAATGCAATGCTAGCAAAAGGATCCAGAGGTAAAAATGTAACCCGTGCTTTACAGGAGTAGCCTGCAACTCATCCCAGATCAGAAAACAATCAAATATTCACAGTCCACTCATTAAATTGCTTTAACCATTCTTCCCACCCCTGAAATTCCATGCTCAACCATAAGCATTCAAGCTGGGATTAACAATAATAGAGTAGCAGCTGTTATTTTCTGATAGTCTCCGAAAAAGCTGATTTAGTTAAAAATCATAGCCTTAGTGGGTTGTGGGCATGGCAGATACCTTGTGTTTCTTCTTGCTTCAGATAAACAAAAGGAAAATGAAAAGTTACGAGAATCTCTTTCTAAGAAGAATGCAATCATTGAGCATCTTCACGAGGATCATGAATGCATCAAGAAAGAAAACGAAAAGTTGCAGAAACAAATTTGCCAGAAGGAAGATGAAATCAGATACCTGACATGTCAAATTTACAGCAGTCGGAATGAATTAAACAGGTATTGATTCTGTCCACATTTAAACATTCATTTAGAGAGGAAGATTGTCAGTGTGACAGGCACGTGTTTAGCCATAGCCATTACCATTAATGAGGGGCAGGGATATATTCAAAAGGCAAGGGAAGAATTATGGAAGGGAAGAGGAATGGATTTTAGATTTTGAAAAGAAATCAGAATTTAATTCAGCTGTTTATTGGGACTTAACAGGCTGCAAACAGAAATTAATGTGAAGCAACATCAGCTCTCTGAGAACGAGAAGTTGCTGCAGTCGCTGCGGACGGAGATCAAGGTTTATGAGAAGCTGGAAGAAGCAAGAAGGAAAGGGACAGGTACAAATGCACAAGTGTGTCTGTGCCCTTTGCCCTTGCAGCCCTTCCCTCTGAATGTGCTCTTGTTGGAGGACAGTAGGGCTGGCTCACCATTCCTTGTGTGTGCTCYGCAAAGAGAACTCACAACCTGCTCATCAAATGCTGCTTTTGACTTGGGGTAACTGCAGGGCTGAGGTGTGTGAGGTCTTGACCAGACATCCCCAAGTTTCCTTTATCTTTTTACCTAAGCTAAAAACCAGAATTGAAGACTTAGTGGTTCAGGCTGGATAACTTCCTGGGGATCTTAGATATTTACTTGTCATCTAAAAACTTGCTGCTGCATCCTCCAAGGTCCTSCTTACTCAGGTAGCTTGTGCTTTCTCTTGGCTGAAGGTGAGGGCAGAGGCTTCTCCCTGAGGCTGGCAGAAGTGCTGGCACTGCTTTCYGAATGAGGTGTTTAATAATTTCCTGTCCACTTTGCTGTCACTAAAGGTGAGAGGAGGACTGGGGCTCACCTGAGTTCTTCCTACCCCTTGGAAGGAGGCTGTGCCACCATGTAGTTGGTGGGGTGGTGAGGTAAAAGAGTGGAATGTTGTTCATTGCTGCAAAACCCATACCAGATGCAGCAAATTTCCCACTGGAAGTTCTTAGAAAGTTGATATTTTCTTCCTGCTACTCCAAGTGTTATGCCCTGCTGCCGCTGGATTTCCTGCCTGGCTGCAGCAGAAGAGCCCTGCTGGCACAAGGCTTTAGGGCAGAGTTGGCTCAGGGGTGGAAGGGATTCTCCTTGATATCATCTGGGAGCAGAAGCACCCTCCTCATGCAGCTGAGCCCCTTCCCAATGTCTGGAGAACAGCCTGAGCAGTTGGATTGCAGCAGGAAAGAATACATGGAATTGTTTGTGTACTGATCTCTTTCTATGAAAAGACAAACACAGCCCTTGGTGTTCTCAGGTTCAGATTTGCTCTCTGGTTGCCAGGTGATCAGTGTTTCTTTTTCCTTTGGTGTATAAAATTAAACTCCCAGTTCTGCTCCATCCCTCCTCCGCACTCCGACRTTCCCCGTTCCTTTTCCTTTCCCCAGCCTGTGCACTACTGCACTTCACATTCTGTAAATCCTTTTCATTCTCYTTTTATCACGTTTTAGCTTTTGGCACGAGACTTAGTAGCTTTTATGGACAAAGTAAAAAACAATTCTCAGCTCTTTAAATCTTTCAAGGGTAGAAGCAATTAAGACAGGCTTTTTTGTCGAACCATTATCTTAATGCTGTTTGTAGTTAATTCTTAATGTTGAGGCTAACACTGGCTATAACTTACTTGCTGAGCATTCTGGTGGCTAATATTATTTTAATTGTTAAAGATGTTTGAGTGTTTCTTTTGAAATTGTCCCAGATCCCAGATGTGATGCCTCAGAAGAATTCCGGAAAGATCAGAATAATGCACTGGATTTACATGAACTGTTGACTGAAATACAGAGCCTGCGAGTGCAGCTGGAGAGGAGCATCGACACCAACAAGTCTTTGCATGAAAAATTAGAGGAGCAGCTTTCCAAAGGGAAGAGAGAGGAAGTGGGCCCAGTGTCAGCTGTTAACATCAACTGTCTGTTCAAGCCAGGCTCCCAGCCCTGTGCAGCAGGAGATGGTACTGTGCTCTCTGTGCTTTTGGGGTCCTGGGGAACCTCTGCCTTGTTCTTTAGAGATGCCCTTAAAAAGCCTTAAACAACATCAGCTGCCCCCAAATCCCTCTGCTGTTAGAGCTGGGGTGTGGAGTGCACACTGCACTGTCCTAGAGCCTCCACCTGGCACTTTCTGTGCATTCAAGGAAAGCATGTGCAGAGTCTCTGGGATGGGAGGAAGCCTGTGATAAATTGCCATAAATTTTGCATACCTGAGGGGTTCTTTTTTCAGTCCACAGCTCTACAGTGTTTGCTAAGGGGGAGTGTGTATTACTCAGGAATGATCAATAAGTGCACTAAATGGGCTCTGGATAAATCAGTTGTCCCCTCTTTGCCCTTGAGGAATGTTTTGCCTTTATTTCAATCACTGTTAAGTKATGCTGTTTTAACAAATCAAGGAAAATGTAATGTTTACACCCAGGGTTAGGTTATTGTTCCAACATTGATGTGCATGGGATGCAGAGGGCACAAGAATCTTCCTCCTTGCTGCTTAAAGTGCTCTGCATAGCAACAGCTTTCCATACATCCAGATAAAGCCACATGGACCAGAAGGACTCCTTGGAATGTGAACAGCTGAATCTGTTAGATGTGCTGTCTTTACTCCTAGGTGCTTAGGGAATTTGGAAGGTCTGAAGAGGAGGGATATAGAGACAATATTTAATCTAGTACAGCTGTGGAAAGTGTCATCTTCTTGTGGGGTTAATAGGAAGCTTACATTTGTTAATTCAAATCTGTTCATCAGGATGTATTTTAGATTTTTTTACTATGGCTTGATTTTGGGGGGTGTCTAGAACTTTGGATAGATGCTAAGTATAAAAGTAGGTAAATACTGGAAGATACATGGCATGGTACTAGAAAATCAGCTGCTTTCTCTGTTTCCTGAGTCCAAGTGTAGCATTAGTAGTAAAAAGAACAGAAGAACTGTTTATTTTAATGCATGTAAACATCTACTGATCCAATTTTCCTCCTATGTTTTATATGCAGAAAATCTCTGCAACTGCCCTGCTGCCAGCAGGAACATCTGTGAGCCGCAGAAGCAGCACAGCGGCCGCCGCCTTTCCGTGGGGAAACCAGGTACACCCGCACCCTCCGCCGGGGAGAAACGGAGCGGGAACGAATTCCCTGCGTGAGCATGAAAACTTCACCCCATCCTTCTGTCCCAGGCACAGCYCCAGCCCCTCAGGAGCACGTGGACAGTGCTTCCCTGTGCAGCAGCTCGTCGGGCTCCAGCAGGACGTGCACGCCGCGCCTGGTGCCCGGGCACCGCATGTGGGCGGACAGGAACGGGCGCCACGTGCTGGGGCTGCTCGAGGACTACGAGGCCCTGCAGAAGCAGATCTCGGAGGGACAGCACGTCCTGGCACACATGGACACTGCCCTCAGGGAGGCCACCAAGCTGCAGGAGCCTGGAGTGAAGGTGAGCCTTGAATTCTCTAGAGGAGGGTGGGTTTTAGCCAGAGGCGCACAGGAAGGAAGCTGTTTGTCGGCTGAGCAACTCGGGACACCTCAGGCTTGGCACAGTCATCRTCTAGGTGCACTTATTGTCATTCTGAGTTGGTTAATTCTAGTCCTTTAAGCAATGTTACTTTCACTTTCGGCTGGAAATGAGGTAAAACTGCTTGGTTTTGCTATGGAAATTGGTGTTTGTTGCGCTGGAAAGGATAAAAAAGCGGAACAAAAGCAACAACAGGAAAACCCCAGGTAGAAATTGAACCTGCTTTAGACAGGCTTAAGCTAAGGGTATGTAAAGGTAACCTAAGCATAAAAATAATGGAGATTTTCTTGTAATGAAGGCTTGAGATAAACCCAGGAAATATGAGACAATTAAAAGAAATGTGATACAGAGCTGATAAAGTTCTCCACTCACTTGAATTCAGCCTTTTAGTAACACCAGGTTATAACTGTACATTAAAGATTGATGTATGGTAATGAGGGTTGTTTCATATTACATTCATATTTCAATTTTTTAATATTTTTCCGATTCCTGGTATCAGTTGAACATTTTAGCAATATYGGTAGCCAGCCCAGAAGCTTGAATATCTCATTAATGATCAAATACTGTGTTCTAGGACACAGTGTATCATCCTTCATCCTCTGACACAGTGTTAGCTATCCATGGTGCTCTTGCTGCAGTCTTAAAAATGCTTAAACCAAAAAAATGTTTATTTTGTCTTGGATAGTGTCAGTCCTTTTCCTCTGGAATCAGGAGAACTACTTAGTGTTTACTTCTGCTAATTYTGTCTTATGTAATATTGCTAATTTCTGGACACAGTTAATGATGGCYTATTTGGGGTGGTTTGAGAAGATAAATTTGCCTACAAGCTTCAATTAAAGGGAAGGAACAATCTGTGCATGTCTGTGGCATCTAATAAGGAACYAAGAAACTTCAACCCCAACAGGAAGGGCTCGGATCAGGCATGGAAAACAACAGCCAGTGGTAAAAATAATGAACCATGGGCATGGAGGGTGCTCAGAGACACTAACTGGAGGCAATTTTAGGAATAGATTATGCCARTGTTTGAAAAATTCCATGTAATGCTTTCCTGCCTTGGAGAGGAAAAGGAAACTAAGTGTCTAATGAAGGTCCTTTTCACCCCTATGATTTTTATGGTAATATAAATGTTGTAAGAACCATGCTTGCTGCTCTTCAGAAAACAGAAGGTCTGAACTGCAGGGATAAATTCGTGCTGCTTATTTTTGCAGTTATAATTAGTGAAGCTATTGAAGGTGCAGCCTGCAACAATTCTGGAATTCCTTTTGTGGTATCACATGTGTGCTCACACAGTCAAATGATGCCTGAATGACAGTTAAGGCTCTCTGAAGTATCATATATTTCCAAATGACCTAGTTAACATACTGATAATGCCTGAAAAAGTAATCTCTCTAAGTTTTTAACTTGTTTTGTTGGTGTAAAGATAAAAGCAGTAAGTTTCACAATTTGCAGTTTCCTATCAAGCTTTACATCACTGAAGTTTCAGACTACTTAGCAAATGGGATATTTTATGTGACAGGAGGTTTCTGGTTAGATAACAATGCTAAATAAATATTCAGATTCATCCTGCATGGGGCAGGAACTGCAAATGCTTTCCTTTCATTACCCTTCCCCCTTCTGCAGCACCATTGCTTTGGTAATTCATTTGCTCCCCTCACATTCTTTCCCTCCTTTATTTCACATTTATGCAATTTCTTCAATTTGGTTTTCTCATCTGTCAGCAGAGGAAAACATTTTATGTGTGTCCTGATAGTTATTTTAGCATTAAATGGAACAGTTTAAAGGGTCTGCTAAGGAAGAAACATCTATATTGCTTAAATTGATGTCTGTAATCATTGACTTTCAAATAACATGACACGARATGCAAATGAAGAAAGAAGAGAGTTGCCAAGTGTTACCATGTGGCACAGCAAATCTTGTAAATATAATCTATTGTTAATCAAGGTTATTGATTAGGATAAATCCCCTCCCTCCCTGAAATTCTCAGATAATACATAATTCAGCAGCCTTTGTTAACTAACAAATTAGTTTTTATGGCACACAATGGCTGTGTACATTATCTTAGATATGAAATCACGCCAGCTGGATTAAACCCATTAATTAAGATTACATTTTCATAATGTTTTAAGTAGAAACTATAACACGTCTCTCGTGCTGTGACTCAGGTGCCAGAGCAGGCATCTCTGCGTGGCTTTTCCACCAACACTCACACGGTGCAGCAGATTTTAGAGGAGGCTGCACGTTCACTGAAGCTGCTCTGGAGGGTTTCTCTTCCCCTGAAAGCTGCTCATGGTACTGCTCAGGCCACTCAGGTACTGCTGGGCTTCATTTGGGCTTGGTTTGCTTGGGGGTTTGGGGTGGTTTTTTGGCCTCTCAGTTACAAATGTGTCATTTGGGAAAGTGTTTGGAAAATCATGGCCCTGGGACGCCTGGTCTCTGGACACATGGATTTGGGCTAAGGCTGAGTGTGTGCTGGCTTCCTGTCCTGGTCATGSTGTATGGCCAGGTGTTCATTTACAACATAACTTGTATTAAAGATGTAATCTCTAACCCTGGTACGTGAGATTCAGGGGACTCAGGCAGGTGGCAAATGTCCCACCTCAACAAGAGAAGGTTTGGACTCTGAGTTACTTGAACCAAATTCAATTTGATTTTGTGTATGTTGGTAAGAAGAGAAATATCAGCAACTTTGATGTAATCTCAGCTACATTTTCCTTAACGTTATTGATGCCAAAGCTGTAAAAGAGGAAGCTTTTGTAAAAGTGTGACAAAACTCCAAGACAAGTTTTATAACACTTTAACTAAAAAGGATTGCACTGTGCAAATGAATGAAAGTAAACTAAATGAGGAATGAATTATCTCTGCTGTCAGAATACCACCACTCAGCAATGAAACTGTTTCAAACTCTGCCTTTAAAATAAATCTAAAGTGTTTTCGCTGAGGTTTTTGTATGTGTTTATTAAAGGAAGCAGGATATCCCTGAAAAAAACCTCAAACTTCAGGGAAACAAACATTTTATATATCATTTCATAACATTTTTGGTGGTATTTTTTAGCATCCTCAAATATATAAAATCACAAAAGCAGTGGGAGTGAAGTTTGCCATCTGATCCGTTCACTGATGTTTCAGCTCCAGATTTGGGACGTCTTGGCAGGAGTGTGTACTTCCATTTTTATCCTCCTGTGTGTAATCCATACAGACAGCTCCATGTTGGCCTGGATTGCAGGATCTGAACCCATCCCAAACACACACACAAGGCTTCCAGGATGGGGGGGATGCATCTCCTGCTYTCCTGTCACACTGATCCGAACCTTGATTTGTGAAATCTTGTGAAAATCTGACCTTAATGAGTGTGTGTGGGGATCTGAGTGCCCAGGATGCTCCTAATTAGAGCCTAATAGACTCTTTTCTGGAGTTTCTTATCCAACATCCCAAGATCTTAAGGATATTAGATTGCTTCTGATGTCTTAAATGCAGAATATGAAAGATCTCTCTCTTGAAGTTTGATTCTAAAAGATTCTGAGCACTCACTGCCTTCTCTGCAGCCCCTCGGGAGCTGGGAGTAATCAGTTCTGCAGAGATGAATACTGGGGGCAAATTCCAGATACTTAACAAGTGGCACAACAACGAAAAAATGTACAAGTTTAAGTCTGCACAAGGACTCAAACCTGCTCAGTCCTGTTTTACAAGTCACTGACCAGAACTTGGTTAGAATTGGTGATGAAAACTGAACCTCAGTAATGATATTGCCAAACAATTTTGCAATTAAACTGTCCCAGTGCCTTTTAGCCCTTTGATAAAGGCAGCATCAACCATGAACACGGGAGGAGGAAGCTGGAATTCTGAACCTGGCAGACAGGACACTGTTCCCGTGGCACTGGCCTGCCTTATCTTTTCTAGTTTAGAAACAAAAATAGGCACCAGTCTAACAGACTTTCCTCAGTCTAATAGAAAAATTCCTTGCATTAAAATCCAGCTCAGAATTGTGGTTGTGTCACAGAATCTTGGTCATGGGGGATGGGAATGAGGAAGGACAGGACTCAATGGTGTTTCACTCCTTTAAGTTGTTTGGACTCTAAGGAAACTTGAGGGTACTTGTACAAAAGTATTGAGCAATTCTCAATGTGGAAAGTACTTCTAGATAATAGTTTAATGTCAGATCTTCTTCCTTCAATTTAGGAGGAAGGAATGAAAGCAGAAATATTTAGATTACGTAAGAAGCTGTCTGAGCAAGAGAAGAAGTTGCACAGCACAGTGAAACGCCTGCACTGCACAAACCAGCTGAAGGAAAACATGGAGAAAGTCATCATTGACCAGTGTGAGTGTGTGTTTCATGCTGATTCTGGGTTCATTTCTGTACTCTGGGGCTGCCTTTAAAGCTGCTGTTCCCTTGGGTGCTGCCAGCTGTGACAAACAGCTCATGGGGCTCAGGCCGTGCAGGACTGATGGAGCCTCCTTCCAGGGGAAAGAAGTTCCCAAAGTACAAAAGGCTGCAGAGAATATGGGAAGCAGCTCATGGTTTTACACAAACCACTGATGATGTATCAATCCATGCAGCTGCCACTAATTCCTACTTGGGTTATTCCATTTTGGATATTGTTTTTTCTATCTTAMAACAGTTCTGGACAGAGGCAGAGTTACTGTTTGCTGTAGACCTCTTCAGCCAAAGTTTTTGACATTGTACTTCTCAGAATTGTGATTTTGCCTCAGTCTCATTAAACATGGAATTAGGCTTTTAGATTTTCTGAGGTGCTGCCCTGCAGCAAAGGAGATCCCTCAGTGCTCTGCACCAGACTGGGAAGTGCAGAAGAACAAGACTCAGAATAAGGGACACAAAAGCTTGCTCGGAGTCATTTTTTTAAGAAAAATTAGGACATGCTGTGAAATTCTATTTTACCCTTAGCAGCCCTTGTGTAGAAAATGAACTGGAAACATGAAAACAAGTGGGACATGAGAAATACTGGAGCTGTGTTAAGCCAGGTTGTCTGTTTGAAGAGATCCATCTCTGCTGCTTTAGATTTTAATCACTCATCAGAAGAGATCTGAATGGAGCTCTCCTCTACCTTCATGCTGCAGCAATATGTCTGTTGTGGGAGGAGGATTTAATTTAATTCTTTAAAAAAAAAAAATTCAAAAAATCCATTCTTGCCTTCTCTGAAGAGGTGGGACTGAGTGGCTCATTAGTCTGTGCTGGAGGGGCTCTTGTGTTATCAGTAATTAATCTAGACTGGAAAATTTTCCACACCATACAAAGTTATAAAAATGTCCATACTACTGTATGTAACTCAAATCAGTTAAATGCAATGTGGAGTGATAAATGTAATTTTGCTCCATAGCCTGTAATTTTTATATCTAAGGCCCATATATCTTCTGCCTGCAGATTTTTGTTGTTTAAAGCATTTATGGACTGGTTTTTGGTCACTTCTTTCAGAATTGTTGCATTAAATGATGTACAATTGATGTATATTAAATCATAAATTATGTTTTGTTGAAGTTTTAAAGCTAAATAGCTCAGTTTGGGGTTGTCATGTAGAAATCAAAGCTATTCTATTCTGTCTTTCCAAATAATATCCCTGGGGCAGATTCCCTGGTCTAGCTTGTCCAGTTCCAGTGGCATCTCAGACACACTGGGTGATTTCAGAGCTAGGCAGGGTAGAAATCATCAGAGATTTTATCTTTAGAGCCAAAATGTTCTCCCTCAGCCCCCACCCACCCACACTTCCCATGTGCCCCTCAATTTGCTCACTCTTTCCAGGGCATTCAGCCTGCTCTGAACGAGGTGCTGGGAAACTGAAACCTGCATTTTCTGCAGTCCCTGTAATGCAAATCTCTGCCTGGAGAGCAGCAGCTGTACCAGCAGTGTCACAGCTTCCAAATTCTCCTCATGGGCTGAATTTAATATTTGTGATTTAGAAAAATCTAGTTTGCCAGGTGAAATGAATTTACTAGCAGAGCTCTTATGAGCAGAGAGCACTCTGCCACACAAAGAGACCTGGATATGGTTTTCTCTAAGTTTCATTGATTATGGGAATTATGGATGTCGAGTTGCCTTTGCCTTAAAAGAGCAATTTCAGAAATGTTTCTAATTTGCATCTGTACACAAATTCCTGACCAAGCATACAGCAAAACTGGGGGATCACATGGGGCTGCTGGATTTTTAGCAGGATGCTTACACTTGTTTTTGAGATTTCTTCCCTTCTCCTTCTGCTAGCAAGAAAGGAAAGGCACTGCAGTAGGTGACCTTGCCTGCCTTCATTCTGCACACATCCTGTTACCTGCCTGCTCCACTGAGGATATTCAGCTTCCCTCTGTTATTTAGCTGAACATTCCTAAATATATTTAGAGGCAGAGACTGGAACATTCTTGTGGCTCAGAGTCTTCTGTGTGCTTTCTGTGGCGAGAGAACTCGTTGCTTATAAACCTCGTCTGAACCTCTGAACGTGGAACAATGCAGTGCCAAATTGCAGTAATCTGCCAAGGGTGTAATTATCTCGTGACAGCCCTACCCTTGGAGTTGTTGGGTTCTTATTGTTGTAATGAAAAATCTTTATTATGGCTAAATTGTTTATTTTTTGAGACCRGAATATCAAATTGGTGCTTGTGAGTGGTGCATTTCTGCAGTCATGGAGCTGACACAGATCAGAGACTCCCATGTTTAACCTGACATTTCTAAATACCAGTTTTGTTTGGAAACACCCCCTCCTCCACTCACAGGTCYCCTGCTGTCCCCACAGAGACAGAGTGGGCTGGGGGAGTGGAGGAAGCCTGGAACCCTTCAGGGCAAGCCACTGGTTTTTGATTTCCCCGTGGCACTGAGGGGTTGCTTTGTCCTTGAACTGCTGGGGGATCTGGCTGACTGCTCGTGCCATTTGTCCTCTTCTCCCCCTCCTAACTGCCCTCCCCAGCCCAAGCAGGATAGGTAATGGATCAAACTGGAGTTAGACCATGCACCATCTCCTAAAATTAACAGAAGCTCTTCCAGTCTGACTTAGATGGGGGAAGCAGGCAATGAGGATGGCAGGGGCTGTGCATACCTGGGGTGCTGAGCATTGCCTGTTTCACGTGGCAGAACAACTTCAGAAACACTTTCATGATGCTTGGATTTGAAAAGCAGATTGTGGAATGTAGGCCAGGAGCAGGAAATGACATTCCAGAGGTGGCACTGCTCCGGACCTGAGGGAATCCTCCTGCTCAGATGGTATTTCATATTTGGTCATAACACAAATACATGGAATTTAGAAAGACTTGCAGTATTCTTTTTAATCTCCTCTGTCTTTCCAGTGGTTTTAACTCATGATGTGTTGAAGAAGGCTCGAGGAAACCTGGAAGTAAGTAACATTTTTGCTTGTATTGAATTCCTTGGTACATGCTGGTCAGAAATGCACAGTGCCGTGTCAGGAGTGTTTACAGAATTAGTCTGATTTGCTTTAGGTTTGCTACCTAATCAAGTCTGGGTGACAGCAGTTTAGTATGATAAATAGCCTGCTGGGTTTGATGGCTGAATTAAGAGTTTTATGACTGACCACATAAACAGCTAAACCCTCTCCTTCCTGATGCTTTCCCTAGATTAATATTCGTGTCTGTCGTCATCTTGCAGCAGTTCATCTCCAGGAGCTCACAGCCTGATGACCTGCCTGCTGCACTGAGTTCACAAAGACACCCTTACTAAAGCTGGAGCCTGTGCTAGTCACTGGTGGTGCTTTTATTTTTCACCCCCAGACCCAAGAGGAGAAGCTTTTGGCACCAGGGTGTGAAATCACTGGGAGTGTCTCAGTGATCTCTGCTCAGATCTGATTTCCCCCAGAAGCTTCASACTTTACTCCCAGAAGGATGTAACACATTCCTTCGCTCCTGAATCCCATCCTTCTCCTCGCAGCCCTCCACTCTGAATAACTGTACAATTCCCAGCCTCTCCTTAAATTTTCCTCTGTTTTCCATGGATCCCTCCTCCCTCATCCCCATCAGCGTCACCACCTCCCTGTGCAGCTGCTGTGCTGTGCTCAGCCCCACCTGAGCTAGAAAGCAATGACATAAAACAATCTCCCTGCTTACAGAAGTCTTATCACCTTAATTTGAAGATCTGCTGGACACAGAGGCTCCTGTTTGCAGATCCTGGGGGCAAACTGGGGGCATTGAGGTACTGTACAATAATGATAATTGTTAATGCTCTCCTAACCAGGTCCCACCAGCTGAGAATCAAAAATCACCTTCCTACACCAGCAAAAAAAGGATTCTGTGAAGGAGAAAGTTCTGCAAACAGAGACTGGTCCTGTGAGTGTTGTTTGCTTCGTGCTGCCTTACTATTTATTGATGTAAAAAATGTTTGTTCAGCTCTTTTAATGGAATCAGCCTTTGACCAAAAAAAAAAAAAAAGGGGGGGGGCCAAAAAAAGACATCTTTGGTAAATAACTTATTTAACATTTTATGTAATGTAAAGTTGGTTTTTAATATTTATTAAAGAAGCAAGGTACTGCAGGTATTGAGGAAAAATCCAGATTTTTTTAAAGTTGGCACATTTGAAATTTTATATTTGTACTTGTCATGTTATAAAACTATTTGTTGTTATAGTCAAACAGGTCCTGAAAGAATCAAGAATGTGATCCACCTTCCACTGTTTCTCTCCTGCTAAAAGAATGTAGGTTAAAAAAAAAACCAATTCTGCCAGTTGTCATTGTTTTGTAGCAATGTGAAAAATGTTCAATATTTTAAAACATTTTAACCATCCCTGGAAGGTTCTTCTGGAAGCTGCCTGATGCTGGGCTTTCTTACTGTCCTGTTAGGTACTTAGATTGATGCTGTGTCTGAAAATGTTCCTTAGAATCAGACAATTAAAATGAAAAATAATCACAAATGTGTTCRTGTTACTTTGTTTAAAACCTCAGACTGTGGGCATTACAGAACAAAGCAGCCACGTCAGATCATTCTTTCCTGAGTGACAGAGTGAACTGGGAAAAYAGTTTAGTTTAACAAGACCATAATTTGAAGTGGTTTTTTGGTTACAAAAGTAGACTTTGTGGTGCAAGCCCGGCTTTGTTAAACTGATTTCACACAAAATGCCATGTTTTTCCCCCTCAAGCTGCTGATGTCCCCAGTGTACAAGACACTTTGCCCTTGGCATCCAAGCCCCAGGGCTGGGAGATCCTCACACAGCTTGGGGTTGTGTTRGTCCTTGGATTTTGCCCTTTGGTAAGAGACTTCCACAAATATTTGTGCTGTGAGGCAGGGCCAGGGGGAGAGCTGGATCTTCCATCCCCTCCTGAGCTGGGGCCACTCCGTGCACAGCACAGCTCCAGAGAGCTGACCCTAAAGCCCATCCCATCCCACCCCTGCCACGGGCAGGGACACCTTCCACTATCCCAGGCTGCTCCAAGCCCTGTCCAACCTGGCCTTGGACACTGCCAGGGATGKGGCAGCCACAGCTTCTCTGGGCAACCTGTGCCAGGGCCTCACCTCCCTCACAGGGAACAATTTCTTCCCAATATCCCATCTAACCCTGCCCTCTGGCAGTGGGAAGCCATTCCCTGTGTCCCGTCCCTCCAGGCCCTTGGGTCACCCCAGAGCCCTCTCTTCCCCAGGCTGAGCAATCCCAGTCCTCCCAGCCTTTCCCCATGGSAGAGGTCACAGATAAGCAGGTCCTCGGCACTGGGGCTGGTCTCTCCCATTCCATCCTTCCACGCAACCACTGTGCCCGTGGGTTTTTATTGGAGAAAACCAACCTAAAGCCCTGCACTTCCAGGGTGCCCCTTCCCACGGTCCCGGCTGTGTCCTGCTTTGGAAATTCCCAGCATSGGTCTCCTCTGAAGTGCACGAATGGATTTAGCGGGGGGGCCCAGRTCCTTCCTGGGGGTGTCATGCTTTGGGAAGAGTTCTGTGCCTTGGAGATCCCAGCCCGCAGCCCGTCCCTGAGTTTTCCTGGAATTCCCTGYGGCCCGTCCGGCGCATCCCGGGAGAGGCTGAGCGCAGAGCGCTGCCAGCAGGGGGAGCCAGACCCATTCCTCTGGATTCGGGGAAAACGGGAAAAGTTAAAAATAAAACTTCACGGGGTGGGAAAACGGGGGGGAGGTAAGGGAAGAGCGCGCAGTCAAACTTGTTCTTCAGTCTCTTCACACATTATTGTCCTCACAGCTCACTAAAAACGTCAAGTTAATTTTACTAAGTAGCTAAATTATAGACACTCAGATGTAATCAGAATCCGCTATACATTTCAACTTTCAAAATTAATCATCCTGCGTTCCTGAGCTCCAACACCTGAAGGAAACAGCTGTACAGCTATATATAGCACTCCCATGCCTCTTGGTCTTCTTGCAGCCTTTCTCTCCCCCCAAGCCATCTGTACTTAAAAATAAATAAATAACCAGGTTAAATGTTTCCCTTTCCTGAGATGATTTGCCACTTACTTCGTAATGGTCCCTGCTGTGCCCTCGCAGAGAGCTGCTCCTGACCCCTTTTTGCTTCTGATGGGYTCTCGTGGCTGCACCCAGTTCACTCCTGGGCAGGTCTCACCACTGAGATTGGGTTAACTGGGAGAAAGAAAAAGGTAGGATATCATTACCTCTTTAAAAACAGATGATCCAACGAGATCAAAGTATTTCATCTTAATGAGAAGTGCCTCTTAAACACACACAATTTACTGGGCTGGTTTAAAAATAATTAGGGGGGAAAAAAAAAAATCCAGGAAAAAAATCTCACCAGATGGAGGCTGCGGAAGACAAAGCTTACGGAGTGTTAAACTTTGTTCCCATTAAACAAAATTAAATTTTCCTTTAAAAATAATTATGCAGGAGAAAAATAAGCAGCATAAGCAAATGGAATTATAGGAGGGGCTCATTTGCTTAGTGAGTTGCTGCCTGTACTTTCATTATGTGGGCAAGGTGATTGGAAACATTGCTGAGAGAGTGGTTCAGGGAGCAGCACTCCGGGCGGAAAGGGGGAACTGCTGGCATTCCCTGTGACCTTGAACCTCCTGCTCGTTTCCCAGCCTCACAGGCACTGAACAGGCTGAGGTGCTTCTCAGAGAGGATGCTAAGGGCCAGTTGAGATTCAGGAAAAAAAAAAAAAAAGGTAAAAAAAAAAAGTAAAAAACTAAAGACAACGCTTTTCTCGTCTCTTTAGGCCCCCTATAGTAAGTGCAGCAGCACAGGAGCACTGAGAAAAGGCAATATTTAGTGCCCTGGGGCAGAGCAGTGCCTGTGGCCGCCACTGAAGACCCCCCTCTGCCAAAGGGAACAAACAGAAATAATACCCAGAGCTCACAGGTGGCTGCTTGTATTAAAAATAAAGCAATGCTAATGCATCCAGGCACTTTTAAAAACAAAAACGCAGCAGATCTTGTGGTATTTTAATCTCCACAAAAGCTGCCAGTTCTGTTTTTGGGAGGCTTTGCAGGGTGCTGTCTGCTGGGGTGGGGAGGGAAGGGCTTCCTGGGGCTCCTGTGGGATCACGGGGAGGGTTGGGGAGGGGGCAGAGCCTTCCCCACCTTCCATATGGAACCAGAGCAATCTGGGTTAACTTTTCCCATTCCAGCGAGGCCCGAGGAGCCGAGCAGAGGCGAACGTGCCCTCTTCACATTTTGGGTTTATTTTAAACACTCCTGCACTAAGACGCAAAGCGAATCCTGTCATCACTCCCAAATTCCACAGAAACGACAATTTGGGAGGAGAAATATAAAAAGAAGGTGGCAACACCCTGCACCGGGGTGCAAACAGCCCAAACCTGACCCGTGGTCACTCGTGGGTGCCCAGAGCTTTCCCACCACGGGGAGATGCAGGCTTGGGGGAAAGCAGGAACCTGGAGACAGGYCAGGGCTTTGCTGTGGGTGTCACCAAACCCTTCCAGCGCCGACGAGCCCGAGCTGCTCCCGGTGTCAAACCCCAGCACGCGCTCTCAGGTGGCCGTGCAGGGCGMCTGGCACCTCCATCCCCGGGTTCTGCCGCTGGCAGGGAGCGTTTGGCCTCTGGCTGCCGCAAACAGCCCAGCACGGCCGCGGCACCCTGGGCACGCCACCCGTGCCACCAACCCCGCACATCGGGGCACGCTTTTCCCTTCCTGACCTCATCCTTGTCTCCCCAGTCCAGCGTGGACCTTTCCTGGGAGGGTTTTGCCGCTAGATGGCAAGAGCAGGTTGTGCTGTGTGGCCGCAGCCCCCGGAGCGCTGCCGGACCCGGGAGTGCCCAGCCCGRCCCGGCCCAGCCCGGCCCCGCGGCCGCTGCGCTGCGCTCGGGCTCCTGCCCGGCTCCTGCCTGCGGGGAGCTCAGATAAACCCAAACAGTCCCCGCCGGAGCGGCTCGTTAGCGTGAATGACACGAATAAGATGAGATTTGGAGCCTGAGTTATGACTCGAATGAGAAAACAAAACCCCAACGAAGCCCGGTCTCAAAATGTGCCCTGCGTGGATCAGAGCGATCCAGGCAGTATTGGCATGGGGAAATTAGGGGCAAGTTTAGTGCTTGATGAAGTTTTGGGGCTGCCCCTCGACTTCCCTAGAGGCAAATTCCCTCCTCTGGCTCCTTTTAACAGGTTTGGCCTCCAAAGTCAACAGGTTTGGCTTCCAGAGGGAGAAAAGCCTGTGGGTGCCCCATCCTCAGGATGCTGCACYAAACCCCTCGGGGCTGCCTGCACCGCCCTGGGTGATGGGCCCCTCACCCTTCAGGGGGAAGGAAAAGCAACCCAAACCCTGTCTACTCCTGAAATGCCATTTTTCTGCACCATGAGGTTTGACCCTGAACCCACAGCTCAGCTCCCGGTGCCTGCTCCAGAGGGAAACGCTTTGGGCATGGGCAGTGGCTGCTCCCTCCCTGCAGGGAATGATCCAGGCTCAGCAGGGGSACAGGGAAGCAATGGGGTCACTTACTTTTGGCTCCTGTTTGCAGAAAACTCCTGGTGCAGGGAGCAGAGGTCACATCCTCGGCTGCTCCAGGCTGCAAAGCAGAGTCTGGCATCAGCGGGGGAAGCCAAGGCTGCTCCTGGGCTGGTGGCACCAGCGAAACAAGAAGGATTTTAGTGAACTGTTCCCACCTTTCTGTCCCTCTACTCGCCACCCTCTGCACATAAAATGGCCTCCCACATGTAAAAATCTGTATTTTTGTGGCTCCTGTTTCCCGAGAAGTGGCACAAAATCCCGTGTCACACACCTGCAAAACCAGCCCACTGAAAGCAATAAATAAACCAAGTAATCCCTTTTCCTACCTCTCTGCAGAGGCAGTCACTCCCCTAACGAGTTCCCAACACCAAATCAAGCCCTCGGACACCTCCACAGGCTCCCCCCAACATCCAGGAGCTCCAGGACCTGCAGCTGCCCCTGSCCCATCCCCAGCCTGCTGCTCCACACTCTCCAGCCACATCGTCCTTATCTTTAATTTCCGAATTGACCCCCTGGAGAAAATCTCTGCACGCCTGTTTTTTATGTGTTTATCTTGTCATTTCTTTAGAAAGATACTTGTTACAATATTTTTTTTCCCCTCCTTCCCCCCAGCCCTGTCGGAGGAATCTGCTCGGGTAATTTGTTGAGCGGGTTGCTGGGCCATGCATTATGCATGAGATGCAATCTTGATTTTTGCACTCCACTGTGTGCATTCTGAAACAGGAACGGCATCGTGCCCGCACGCAAAATGAACATTAACAGCTCAAAAAAAAAAAACAAACCAACAAACCAAAACAACAACCAAACCCAACAAACCCAGAAAACAGAAAATGCCCATTTATTTAAAGGAAAACAAAAAAACAGCCTCCACYTTTTCAAGCTGTTCTCGCTGGGATTGCTCAGAGCAGTCAACTTGTTCCCACGTTTGCTCTGCTGGGGAATAACTGGGCTTGGAGCTGCTCGGTGGGACACAGCAGTGATGGTGTTGCAGTGCCCAAGGACAGGTTGGATGGGGCTTGGAGCAACCTGGSCTAGTGGGAGGTGTCCCTGCCCATGGCAGGGGGTGGAGYGAGGTGATCTTTAAGGTCCTTTCCACCCCAAACCATCSTGGGATGCTACGAGAGCCCAAAGGCAGCATCACCAACCCTGCAGCAATGGAGCTCGAGCGGAACCTCCCTGCTCCCAGGAGCAGGATCACCCTGTGCCTCCCTCCTGGGGTCCTCACAGRTCCGTGCACACACCACACACACACAAGCACGGACACTTCCTGCTCCTGGAGACAAATAAACCACTCCTGTTGACATGTTTTGTGCTACAGCAGCTTCCAGAACATGTCATGGGGCTGAACATCKTGGGCCAAAGGTCCCATTCAGCAGGGCTTTGAGCCTTTTAGCCAGATCTGCCCTCATGAAACCCCCTCTCCCCCACCACACCCTCCCCTTTACCTCCTCCTGGCAGGGCTGCATGCCCGACTCCGTGGCTGGAAGGAGATGATTTGCTGTGCCGTGGGGACAGAGCAGGAGGTGCTGGCACTGCCARGTGACGCGACAAAGGGTGGTGACACCAGCAGGTGACATGACCGAGGGCACAGGCTGCTGAGGGTGGTGTCAGACCCTTCAGCAGAAACACACGAAAAGGATACAGAAGATTCACAGCCCATCGAGCCCTCCCAGCCCCCTGCCCTGCTGTATTTCATGCTTGGAGGCCATCGAGTRTTTCAGAGCCATTTCAAAGTCCATTTCAAATCCAGCTGTGACGGTGATGTCCTTAYCGAGCTCTGCTGTGGCACCTCTGTCACCTCCTGCAGCCCCCAGGGTGGGGCACAGCCAGCCCTGGCCCACGCTGCTCCTGTGGTTGTAGCTTGAAACATCTGCAGGAGAAAACGGGACAAGGAACCACGTCTGGTGATCCCAAGAAGAGCATGTGAGGAGTGGAAAAGAATCAGAAAGTGGCCCCTAAGAAGGAATTAAGAAGGGAAAAAACCGTCAGAGAATGAATAAGAGGGAGAGAGAGGACAGGTGGAAAGGAAAAAGGAACAGGATAAWGCGGGGACCAAGATATAAAGCCAATTATTTTTGATTCTTTGGCTTAGGGGCTAATTTATTACAGCAGTAAATCATGCTTAGGACAGGTAATACAGCAGCCAGAGCCTGGACATTATTTAGACAGTGTGATCACGGTATTAGCGCTCAGAAAAGTGGAAAATTTTAAATTTTAACTGCCTCCGGGCCACGTCTCACCCTTTACAGTCTCCCCTTGGCTCAGCACGAAGAAATATGGCACTTTCCCAGAGCCAGGGACTTCGTGGTGAAGCAGAGGGTCGGGTTTGCTCACATCCCATATCATCCCCGYGCTGGGCTCAGGCTCAGGCTCAGGCTCTCCTCTCCCAACCCCTGTGCTGGGGCTGTGCCCACCCACACACGGACCCTGGCAGCTGCTTGGGCATCCACCAGGGCAGAGATAAAGATGTTAAAACGCCCAAAAGACTTCTTTGCAAGCTGGTGTGTGTCCCGCACACCCGGTGAGGGAGAGGCAGGGGTACGAGGGATCCAGCCGTGATGCCAGAGGGGAGATAGCAGGGACTGTAGGAACGAGCGAGGTGAGGCTCAGCCTCTCATCACAGCTCCACAGCGTGGCTTGGCTCGCAGGCGAAAATCCTTGTGCTATCTAAAGATGGTGTCTGTAGAAAGAAACTTCCTAGGGCTTGGAAGAGAGGAGGTGGTTCTTTCCAGACACCGGGAATTGCGGGAGCGGCCCCGTCCCTGCATCCCTCCCGGTCCAGCGGGAGAAGGGCACTGGAGCAGCGGTTTGTTGAGGCTTTGTTCCCATACCTGGGGCTGGCACGACTCAAAGATCACGGCCTGAGCCCGTGCCTGGCTCTGCACCCCTCCTTGGGGCGTTCACCCCGCGCCCTCCCGGCCCGGCTGCATCCCGACCTGGCGAGAGCATCCCCTGCTCCCGCAGGGACCAAGGCGCGGGCAGGACCCGAGAGCTCAGCGCCGGAGCGCGCCGGCCCTCAGGGCACCAGGGGATGTTGGCAGCCTTGAAAAGGGATGCAAAGACGTGAAAAAACCCCAACCTGCTTTGTCGCAAGTTACCAGAGCAAAGCGCGCATTCTCCGGCCCCGTGTAACGCGGATTAAACAACTCCGCTGAGCGGCGGCCTCGCTGCCAACGCGAGGGGAAAGCTCTGCGCTTGCCCTGAGCGCGATCCGAGCCCGTCTGCTCCCGATTTCCCCGCGGTGTCCCCTGCTGTGCGATCCACAGGGTCCCAAGGTGCTCTGTGCAAACAGACACARGCGCATCCTCTCCGAGCCCTTCCCTGCGTTCCCCTGCCCTCGGGGCACGGAAACAAACGGAGGCAGCATCCCTCCAACCCTCCCCAGCCCTGCCGCTCTGACAGCCCCCGCCAATATTCTGCTTGCCTAAAGCCACGGCAGGATGTTTTTCTTTTTTTGTAGATGGGAATATGTTTAACAAATGTGTTTAACAAATGTGTTTAACTCGCATCCCGTAAAAGCACAATAAACTTATCTCCAGACATTGCATTAAGGAAACATCGGGATTTTAAAAGTTACTTTGTTCAAAAACTCCTCCAGGCAGGAAAGATAAAAACCAGCAAGGCACTGGTGGCTGAGGGAAAAACAGAACCCTGCTGGTGTAATTCCACTGCGTGGCCTGTCCCTGGCAGAGCAACACACGCAGTGCCCGCGTGGGATAATCGGTTAAAATATCTGGGAGAAAGCTGTTCATTTATAACAATGGCAAACATGGACAGCAGAGGTGTTTTAAAGCACTGCTCAGGTTATTGAGCCCACCAGATGCCACCTTGGAGCCTGGGGTGGTTTGAAATGCTGCACAGATTGTCCCATGGTTGATCTTCCACACCCATCTGGGCCCATCACCCTCAGCAGCTTTCAGGATAACTGGGGACRAGACTYGAAGGGCCTGATTGGTTTGTGTYGCTGTAAARACACAGGCACAYATKGTCCCAAACCCTGACATTTCTACCTCTTCTGCTGGAAAAATGCRACTTTGAGCAGAAGCAGGGCTGACCCCCACCCCTAAACCAACATGTCTGATGGAATTCAGGCTGCAGAGCAGGCAGGACGTTTGTATTTCCATCGCCTGAACGCAGGCTGCACGCACCTCTCCTCCATTGTTTTTAGCTACRGCTGATGATAATGCAGAGGGAAAGATCAATATGAGGAGTGTTGGCCTGGTAACCTCCACCAGCTGCAGAACTTGCCCTGGGATGTGACACGGGGAAGCTGAGAAACAGCAGGAGAATTTAATGCAGGCAGAGCAGCTCTGTGCTGATCTGCTCCCCACGGGCCCCGAGGTCTCTGCGCTGGGCTGGTTCTCCCTGCAGCCTCCACTGCTCAGGGATTTTGCAGGAGGGATTTTGCGGCTGCTGCTGGAGTTTGTCAGCCCCTCCATGACCTCCTGCATGGATGGGTGAACCCTGGACCTTCTCTGATCTGAGTGGGGTGAGGCCCTGGCACATGTTGCCCAGAGAAGCTGTGGCTGCCCCATCCCTGGRAGYGTCCAAGGCCAGGYTGGATGGGACTTGGAGCAGCCTGGGCTAGTGGAAGGTGTCCCTGCCCATGGCAGGGGGTGGAACAAGATGGGCTTTAAGGTCCCTTCCTACCCAAACATTCTATTATTGTATGGCCTAAATGCACCCTCTGCCCTTCACAGGGCTGGGCCACCCCATGCTGCAGCAGTGGCCACCCAGGGGCTCGTGGCATCCCCCTTGCTGCAGCTCCTCCACCAGAGATGCAACCTTCAAGCCCACTTGACTTGATATTTCTAGAAAATAAAATATTTCCAGAAACCAGGCATTTCTCCTCAAAGCAAAGAGCAAAGAACCTCCACCTTGTGACAGAGAGAAAGAGCAAAAGCCAAAATGAATCAGTGCAAAACTGAAGCTTTACAGGGTGGGGACCTGCTGATCCCATCATACGCCTGACTTTTGCATGGCACGTGGCTGGGGGAGCCTCTCAGGACTCTGCCTTGKCTCCATCCCCAGGGATCAGTCTCCTGGCTGAGGGCAGCAGAGTTTGGCCCAAGAGCCCACAGTGATGTGGGGTCAGTTAAAGGGTTTAGTAGCACAGGCTCATGTGGCCACTGCATCGCTCACGAGTGCCAATAAACCCCTCACACCACACCATTAACTGCTCTGTATATGCCACATCACTCTTCTGTAAAATACTTCATAAAGTGCTTTAAATTTTCCTGCCTCCTCCTTTCCCCTTGTACCCCCTTGGCCATAAACCCAGGCTGGGTTTGACAGCCGAGAGCTCAGCTGGGCAGAGCTGCCTGGGAGGGGGAGCCACTCTCACTTTTTCACTTGCTCTGTGGTCTTAACCAAAATTTCTAAGCTGGGAAAGCATGAAATGGAGTAAAATCATGCAAYGTGTAAAATATGGCATCCAAAGGGATCCTGAAGTTCCCCCTGAGCCCCACGGGGAACAGTGAGACTCAGGGTTTGGGGCTGGTGCTTTGGAAAGCTTTCAGCTGCTCTGGTTTCACAGAACAAGGCAGAGGATGCTCTGGCAGACTTGGAATTTTAGTCTATTCCCACTGAAGACTCCAAAGGACAGACTGGAACACGAGGACATCTAGAAAGAGGAGGACTCATCTCCAGCAGTGATGGGAATGTTTTCAAAACAGGGAAACAGGGAAGCCAAAACAAGCCCCAAACCCAGCCCAGTGCTGAGAGCACACGGTCCAGCTGACTGCTCCCAGCATTGCTCAGTGGGCACTTAATTTTTGGAGAATCTTGGAATGAAAAACCCAACCCCAGCCTAAAGGCCAGTCAGAGYAAAGCTGGCTTCTTCCTGAGGGCTGAGGAATGAATCAACATTAGGACAAAATACGTCCACTTTAGCACAAACTTCAGCCAGGATGGTTTTCTGTTGATGTGGGAGAAGATTAACATTTGGTCACTTATAAATCTCTAGGAAAGGGGAAACTGCCCAGGGCTGGCCATGAGGACATATCTTGTCCAAAGACCCAGCTTTAAAACACTTCCTTTTGCTAACCTTGCACTACCACTCCAGTCTATTGCTTTAACTCTCTTTTTTTTCCCCCTTTTCTTTTTTTTTTTCCCTTTGTCCCTTCAGGAATTGACACAGTTGAGAGAGCAGAGAAATTAAACCGTGCAGGATTGCTTCCTGCATTGATAGACTCGGATTCTCATTCACGCAGAGACTTATAAAAAGGAGGAAAAAAAATGTTTAAAAAAAATCACTGGGATCTCTCTTTGCTCAGAAATCTGTATTCCATTAACTCTGACATAAGGCACAAAGCAAACCAAGAGAAAGAGAAACTCACCCCAGTGGGTGGCTGGAAAACAGAGGCAGAGCCCATTAGCATACTCAGTGTGCACAGGGAACAGAGGGCTTGGGCTCGCACGAAGTGATCCTGATGGAAAAAACACTCAGTCCCTCCTCGGAGCAGCACTAAAAGCCCMTGGCCAAGAGGGTCTGCGAGGATTTGGTAGCAGAGATAAGAGGGAGCCAAATTCCAGTGAGCGTCGCCTTCCTGCAGCTGAYTGAGGCTGGGAAACACGTGCACCACGCTTGGAAAACTCGGAGTGGGAGCACCCTGACAGCAGCACCGTGCACAGGCACCTGGGGCAGAGCTGGGAAAGCRACAATAATCCCATTATCAGCCACGAAAGCTTGGTCTATCCCTCAGTGGGCAGACACGGGAAGAAAGCAGAGCCAGGTCCATCCCTACCTGGCGAGACTTTGGCTCCTGAGCTCCTCAGGGGATGGAGAGCCTGAGAGGGGCTGCAGCAGCACCCCAGGAATGTTCTGGCAAACTTTGATCCATGGTAATTCCCAGCCATACTGGCACCAGCCCTGGGAGCTGCTTGTGCTGGATTCTGGTTTTAAATAATTCTAAAGCCAAGGCAAGGCACCAGTTTGCACAGGTGAGTTGTTCACATACACTCATTTCCCAAAGAAGCTGCGGCTGCCCCATCCCTGGAAGTGCCCAGGGCCAGGTTGGAGAGGGCTTGGAGCACCCTGGGCTAGTGGAAGGTGTCCCTGCCCATGGCAGGGGGTGGGATGAGATAATCTTTAAGGTCCCTTCCAACCCAAACCGTTCTGTGATTAATGAAAATATATTTGGGACATCTCTGCCAGATTGGGCTAAAACCCGGAAAAGCCATTAAATGTGTGTACATACATGCAGAGACTGATCACATCAGYCTGTTTCCCAACAACACCTGGCTGTAAAATACACTTTAACGAAGAACATTCCCCCAGAGCACACCCTCCCTGCTAACAAGTTCCCTCCATGCACTGCACGCGAGGCCTGCAGCACTCCGAGGGAATTCTGCTCGGGRGCGAATTTCCCCTGGAGAGACAGGAGGAAGAAACCCTCCAAATCCCAGAAAGGCTCCCTCAGCCCCAGCAGCCCTTGTGGGAAGCCTGGCAGAGAGCAGGCAGAAAGCAAAACCCTCGCAGCAGCCAAATGGCAGCGTTCGCAGAGGTCCGCGCGGGCTGAGGGGATCGCGCGGCGCGGGCACGGATCCGTCCAGCTGGAGGTATTTTAAACGCACAGGAAATAATGTCGGAATCACAGGACTGCAATCTTTAAATTATATTCAAAAAAGATGCTCAAAGCATATATCATTGAATTATGAACAGCTTTGGCAGCTTTATTGATGATGTTGAATCTGGTTGACAGATGCATTTACACTGCATAAGCATTCGAGATGCAAGAGTAATTGCTTATTAGTCTTGTTGTGAGGCAAAACACCAGATTGAAATAAATAGGAGCTCATGAACACAGAATTTTGCTGCCTCTTTGATTATTTTTTCAAGCTAACCATCTGCTAAGCATCTGGGAGTCTAAGAATCCAAGATCCATACCCCACACAGGTGGGAATTAAAAAGTACAAATAGAAGGAGCTTAAGAACCCAAACAAACTGTAATATGAAATTGTCCAGAATGACTGGGGAGGCTCTTTCCCAGCTTGAATACAAATGTGGGAAGTTTGGTTCTTACAGGACTCATGGAGCAGATGCACAGCCCAGGGACTGTGTCCGCTTGTGCCCTCTCAGCACAGGCCAGGGCCAAAAACCGCTCTGTATGAGCCCAGGGAGGGGTGTGGGGACCCCAGAGATCAGCTGAGCAGGACACTCAGCACAGGGGTGCTCCTCAAATGAGCCACAACAGGAGAATCCAGGTTCCCCTGAGGTCTCCAGAAAGACTTCCAGGACTCTCCAGGGCTTTGCTTGCAAGAGTTTTGGTGGCACTGTAAGACTTCAGGTTGTTTCTCTGTGCCTTGCTAAGAGTTTCTAACCTTCCATCAAATTATAAAGGAAACACGAACATGGAAAGAGAGAAAAAACGAACACAGGAATGAGGGAAAGAAACAGCCATAGGAAAGAGGAAAAGAAACAACACAGGAAGGAGGAAAAAACAAAAAGAAAGGGAAATGCTGCCAGTGAGGGAGAGGCTGCTGTGTCTCCCCAGCACTTTGCTCCATGCCCAGGAGCGCTGGGTGCCCACACAACATCCATAGGGACAGATCCATCCTTTTACACCCCCTGTCCATGGCTCTGACCCTCACAGATTCCCTGTCCCCACAGGGTCCGTGCCAGCTCTGCCACCAGCAGAGGACAAGGACAAACCTCCACGAGGGCAAAGCCAGGAGGCGGAAGGAAGTTTGCTGCGGGGTTTATTGCAGCCTGTGGGATGGCAGCTCTGATAAGAACATAAAATTGATATTTGAATTTTCCCCAGCTGCCATTGCACTCGGTGCTGAGAACACGAGTTAATAAAAACAGCCAGTTAAATAACTGTCAAACTCAGGCAAATACCCATAAAGCAAATGCTCTTTTAAAAAAGCAAATTAGACACGCATTTTTCTCCATGAAAAAGGGCAATTAGAGAAGCTTTATAACTAATATTTGTTTTTGGTTCTAAAATATTAAGGATCTTTCCTAAACACAGCACAGTGAAGGGTTTCAATTAATCTCCTTTGAACACACACATTCAGGTGGTTAAAAAGGAAAAAGAGAAGAAAGAATGATTTGTGCATCACGATCTGTCATCTCCAAAAAGCTGTAAACAGTATCTTAGAGAGCAGAGTTTGTGTGACAAATTTGAGATTAGGCGGATTCTGATCTAAAAATTAACTTGCTTATCAGAGAAATAATATTAGAGTAAAATAAATTAGAATCTCTACTGAAGACTCTAAAAGTAATTTTTAAAATTAATTAGAATCAAAAAGATGGATCTCAAAGGATAGGACAACTCTAATTTAGACAGACGGTAATTAATTCCTTATTTCAGAAATTCATTAACAGGCTGTAAGAGCAAATCATTCCTTTGCTGGAGTTAAGCTCCAGAGGGAAAGATTCATCTGGAAAGGGGATATGGGAACTCCCCTGCTGCTGGAGGGCAGGGGAGCCTCGCTGGCAGCAGCACTGGCTGAGGGGGGTCAGGGGATTTCTTTGGGGTGAGAAGGTTTGGACCCACAGCTGCTCACACTGCAGGCACAGAGGCTCGTCTGGACCACGGCCCTCACAAGGGTTTGTGGATGAGGAAAAAACCAATAAACCACAAAATATTGCTCTTATTTACTGTCAGCAGTGATTTGAGGTGTCCCCCTCGCCCTGCCGTGGTTGGGGCAGCGACTTCCCTGCCTTCACCGAGCTCCTGGCGGACCAGCACAGACCCATCGGGTCCTCAGTGGGGACAAAACCCTGAAGATTTGGGGAATTTCACCATAAAACTCTGCCATGCAGCAACAAGGAGCCGGGCTCAGAGCACACACATCCCCCCTTTCCCTCTGCTCCCACTTCGAGCCAAAGAACGCACCCCTAAAAACCCAACAGCCCCACGGCTTCCCAGGGCAATATCCACGAGGAAAACAACTCGTGCACCTCAACAGATGCAGCGTGGGAGCTCCCACTGCCACTGTGGACGTGCCTGGGGTGCTGCCAGCCACCGGAGCATTCCCACTCTGCCACTCCTCATCCTTTGGAGAGGCCAAAGCGCGGCCCCGGCCCCTGCCGGCGCCGGCTGGCAGCTGGATCCCGCCGGTAACTTGGATAAGCTTGGAGCTTATCCTCGGAGCTGGAGGGCTCGTCGAGGGGAGGATAAGCAATGCAGGAATCCGCTGCCTGTACCCAACTGGAGAGGAGCCCAACCCCAAATCCTTATCTGAAAGGAGCCGAGCTCTGGATCTGGATCCGAGGCGCGTCCTGCCGCCTTCCCATCTGCAGCCCCAGGGCTGAGCGAGGATGGATTTGGATTTATTCCATTGGACCGAGGGCTGCCACACRCCTCGTGGTGGGCCTGGGCTGGCCTGGCTTCTTGGCCCTGCTGCAATGGACAGGATTAAGGGGRCATTCCTCCCGGGAAGGATCCCGGTGACCCGTGCAGGGGATGGACAGACGGCTCCCGAGCTCCTCGTCCAGGCGCGGAGCGAGGAGGCAGGAATACAAGARGATTAGCTGCTGCTGGCCGCAAACCAACCTCCCTCTGCACCTCAGCCCGTGCTCCTGGCAGGAGAAGCAGCTTACAGAGGGGCAGACGGGTCAGCTGGCAGCAGGACTGCACCATCTGGGACCGGGAAGGAGCCACAGAGCCGGACACACCGAGCAAAACCAGCTTAGCAGAGATCCCACTGCTCGCTCACGCTGCTCTTCACTCCTCCCCACCACGGCTCTGTTAAACCCAGTTTTATTCCACAGAACCTACAAAAAGAGGTGTCTGCAGTTTGTTTTTCCTAAGCCAGGAGCCAGCCTAAGCCTGCTTTGTTGGAGAAGGAAGTGGCTCCGAGTTGCGGAGCCCTCACCGCGCCCCAGGGGCTCCGGAAAACAAAGACAATTAGTTGCCACCTCTGAAAAATTAATTTAAGTGACAGACTGTGAAGCTGCCAAAAACTAACAAGCATGTGAAAACTG
Organism: Amblyornis subalaris; assembly: GCA_018881555.1. NCBI lineage: Eukaryota > Metazoa > Chordata > Aves > Passeriformes > Ptilonorhynchidae > Amblyornis > Amblyornis subalaris. The sequence goes on along the minus strand of JACAXG010000066.1, from coordinate 3,161,926 downwards.
ACTTAAAAAAATAAATTATAGCAGCCTGTCTATTTTTCTTTTTCCTTTCAGAGAGGGCCATTGCTACCTTGGAAGTCACTGCTCAAAGTAAAAAAACAAAAACCAAACTGCTGATTAAAAAAAAAGAAAGTCAAGAAAAGGTCTCTTTTCTCCCCCAGTTTTTCTCTGAGGTTTCCTGGGATGTTTTATCTGGAGGCAGTCACACTGGCACACACTGGCGAGGGTGTAAAATTGATACAAAGCACTAAAACCAGTAAGTTCTGGGGACAGGTGGCACCGTCCCACCTGCACAGCACTGCGTGTTTGGAGCGTGTCTGTGTGCTGGATAACTTCTTTTCCTTTCCCCCAGCGGCATTATAGGGTTCAAAAACGRGATAAAATCACGTTCTCCTCCTCCCAAGCCTTGCATCTGTGTCTTTGGAGAGCCAGAGCTGCAGGAATGGCACKGCTACGTGGCTGAGGTCCCTCTGCAGGGGAGGCAGGAGCTGGCCCCAGGGTCACATCTTGGGACCCCCACGAACCCTGGCTGCTGCTTCCATGACCTGGATCCTTCCACGGCTCCCGGGGGCAGAGGAGACCCCCAGACCAAGCTCCGGCTGGCAGAGGTGGATGGAGCAGCAGCTGTGACTCCTGGGGGGAGGTTTCCAAAAGACCTGAGAGAGGGATCGGGTTCTGCTGTCACTCAGGTGAGACAGTGCCAGGGACACTCATGGCATCGGTGACAGTGACAGTGCCAGTGCCAGGGCTGGCTGGGAGGGCACCCTCCAGCACCTCTGCTGCAGCAGAGCCATTGGTACCCAAAATACAGCTCCAGCTGTCAGACAGATGTGTTTGAAACCAGATCTGTGCCACAGATTCAGTGTTTCAATAGGTTTAACTTTTAACCTCCCCTGGTATCCACCCAGCCCCGAGGGCATCCCAGCACCTGATGCACTGAGCAGGGTAGGGGCTGCCCTGGCACCTTCCTCCTCTTCCTCCTCCTCCTCCCCCCAGCTTATTCACTCAGTTTTCTCCCTWACAAGCCCTTGAAGGTGATGCTGTGGGCAGCTGCCTCCACAGCCCAGTGAATCCACCCCTCTGCCCTGTGCCACATTGTCTCCTTCACTGCCTGTGTGACAAATGCCTGGCACTTGCTTGGTTTCTGTCATTATAACCCCAGGATATTAAATTTACATCAACCCGAGGAGGAGAGCAGGGCTGAGGCGATGAAACGTGTCTTCCAGGGAGGGAGGAGGGGACAGGCCTCCCTGGGAATGCACAGTGGGGGTGTGGGCTCTGCTTTTCCACGTCACCATCTCCCAGGCTGGGCACAAACCACTCAGTTTTCCTTGGGGAAGGGACCTGGAGGTCTGGACAGAGGTGGCAGAAGGGATGATGTCTCTCTCTCGAGTACCTTTCCATCCTGCATGCCCTGAGGTCCTGGCACCGTCCCCTGACCAGCTCCACGCCACATCCGTGGTGACCAAAGCACGCCTGGACCGTGCCCCCCATTCCCTCTCYCAGCACTGGGAGTCACTGCCTGGTTCCTGGTGGGAAGCTCTGTCCAAGCAGGAGGAGCTGCAGGTGGCTGGTCCCTCTCCGCCGTGGCCACATCCAGAGCTCCCTGCTCCCCTCACAGACCCCCAGGTGGGTGCTCAGCTGCCTCCTCATCCTCAGGAGGCCCCTGGATCTCTGTATCRATACCAAAGGCATTCCCACTGGAGTGTAAGCTCCTTATCTCACCAAAGAGCGTGCTCAGTGTCTCTTATCCCATTACCAAACAGGAAGAACTTCCATCCTTTTCACCTACCAGAAAGAAATTTCTTTTTTTTTTTGGTGTGTTTACAGCTTTGTTACCCAAATACCTCCCTCCCACCCACCTTTCCCCGATTGTTGATAAACATGAAAATCCATTCCCCTCCTAGCAAGGGGAGCAGGGAATCTTTTATCCTCCCCTGATAAACAGTAATAAGCTTCTTATCCTCTTACCAAAAACCGAGAGCGTTGCAAATCCTGTATCAGACACACTAGGGTTAGGGTTGTTTGCATTACGTGGAGGGATTTTGTAAAGTGGCAAATAAAAGGCATATCATTCTGTTCTTTTATCTGAAGCTTCCTTCTAGGAGGGAAGGCAGAGCTGTTTAGAAGTACATTTAATTGGGTATTATTCAGTATCAGGTTGAGGCAAGTTCTCCTGTCTCYCAACAAAGAACTTCTGCACTAATTTGTTCCTACTCGTGGATGAAAGGTCATTGTGCTGACTAGGAAGTTAAGTAAACAAAATTAGCATCTGATTTAAGAGACTTCTTATTCCCTCTGGTGTAAATTAGTGTAAAAATTAGCAAGACTTTCCGTTGCTTSTGTTTTCTGCATTTGAAATGCATCAGTTGCCTGAATTTAATGGTGTGGAGGCTTATTATTTCTTTATTTATGGGAGYGCGTACAGATGGGTGGTGAGATGGAAGGGGCCATCAGCTTTCAGCATGAAAGTCGTTCAAGGTCAGCAAAAGCAGGACAGAAGAGCTCCCAGCAGCTCTGGCACCTGGACACTGAAGGAGCCACAAGCACTCACAGATGGGGAAACATTTTTGAAAGRCAACGTGGGCTTTTCAGCACCACACAGCCACCACCGTCGCTACAGAGGATGCAGGGAGCTTCAGGCAAAGGTTTGATTTATTTTAATTTAATTGAAATAAAAAAGTAGCCTCTCAAGTGTTCTTATCGCATTCAAATCACTCCGAGAACTTTCCAGAGATTAGAAAAAAAACCCCCAGGCTTGGGATTACAGTGGAAAATCCCAACAAATGTGTTCCAAAAGCTGGTTCCTGATAAGGTGCTCGTTAAAAACCTTTAAACTTCTTCCAGAACATCTATTATTGATTATTGCTGCCCATTGTAATAAGTAACCTGATGCTACTGCAGCTTTCCCTGATGAGCTTCACTTTTCTACTGCACTCCTGAAAACATCCAGGGGCAGAGGATGAAAAAGGTAAACACATTAGAAAATAACCTCAGACAAGGAAGGCAATGGAGGAATATTTTTCTATCCTGCTGGGCAGAAGAGCCTTCCAAAGAGGCAATCATTCCCGGGGTGGGAGGAGGAGCAGAAAGGAGCACCTGAACCTTGGTGTCTCCCAAGATAAGTGTGGGATTTTTCTAATCACCACTTCAGTGGTTTAAAGACTGCTCCCAGCGAGCCACAGATCGCATTTCAGCCGCAGACAGGAGGGATGGAGGCCCCTATTAAATGGGAAGGATAGAAAGAAAGCCCAGGAGTGGGTTTTTTGGGAGTGGCTCTGGCAGAAATCTTCAGCTACCCAGTAACAGGGTGAGGAGCTGGAACTTTGGGTTCCCAGAGCCACAGGGCATCTCTCCCAAGATATCCTTGCCTGGGGGTAAAGAGAGGGGGGAAAAAAAAAAACCAAAAACAACTGACCTCCCCAAAACCAGATTGGCTGCAGATATTGTGATGCTGGAAATTTGGTATTTTTGTCCACCTGCACCTGATGCTGTGCAGAGACCCACTGTGGCCCATGGCACTGACCCCAGGGAGGGGTTTCTGGCTGCAGCCCAGCCCAGGAATGATGCTCTGRCCCCTCCATAAGCCTCCCCAAGGACAAACATTGTGCAAAGGGAACAAACCCAGCTCCCCCAGGCAGCCTCCCGAGGTGGGGGTTGCACTGGTCTCTGGTGAGGTCCTACCACAGCAGTTTTAATCTCACACGCTGCTAATTTGGATGTTGATTTTTCCACGGCGCAGTTCAAACATATTTCCACTTTAATTGGTAAAACTCACGTCCCCAGACCCCAAAGAGAGGTGCGGCATTTGCAACCAAGCTCATCATTTCCAGCCTGCAATTGCTTGTTAAACCGAAAAGATGTGGAACTGAGAGCAATATGTTAAACTTAATAACATGAATATTAATTCCCTGAAGAGTTAGGGAATATATCTATTCCACCAGCTCGGGAAAGGTAACTCCTCCAGGCCCATAAGAGAAAGGCAGGCAGTGAAGCAATGGTTTGCATTTCTCACTGACTCGGTTTAAAACATGAGTGTGCTGGTTAAGAAGAGAGCAGATATTGCAGGGACCGTGGAGGGCTGGCTCCAGGAGAGGTTTGGGACCTCCCAGGTTTGGCTGCACAGGCCAGGGCAGGACCCCTCGCTAAGAGGGCAGCTGGGAGAGAGCCCCTGTCCTGGAATTCCCAATGTCAGAGCTCTCAGGAATCAAACACCCACACCTAGACCGGAGTGCCCAGCTCTGCTTTGTGCCACCAGCTCCTTTTCTCTCTGCACAATGAATCCTGGACTCCTTCCTGGCACAAGGACTCCAGTTCCTCCAGGAGAACTCCATGGGAATCTTTCCCTCTGATTACAGAGACATGTGGCAGGAATACCAACTTTTCCCAGTCTTGTTACTCATGGGATAAAAATGCCAGCTTCCTCAGAGCCTTAAATAAACAACCCTCCCAGAGCAGGGGGCTCAGCCACCTCGAGATGCAGCCAACAGCTGAGCAGGGTTTTCAGGAAGTATCCTTGAGGAAATGGAATCTGCAGTCCTCCCAAACCACCCTTGGAAGATGTGTTCCTACATGGGGCCCTACATCCACAGCCATTTCAGGAATATTCAGCTTAAAAAAATCCCACAGGGAGAACAGTAACCTCACAGCTGGCTCTGGAGCAGCTGGAATATTTTCCCCTGCTGCCCAGATCACACTTGGATCTMTCAGCCCCCTCTCACGGGTCTGGCCTGGATCCCACTCTGAGCCAGGACTTTGTGTTGCAGCCCTTCTCCTCTCCAATCTACTGCTCCTTGCAGTTCTTCAGMCAAAAGCAGCGCTGGAGAGGGGGACAAAAGTTCAGAGCCTGCCACCAAAGGCASCTCTTGCCAAAGGGTCAGCAGCCCTTGCTGGGCAGGGGCAGTTTGTGACTGCTGTGGCCACGATGTCTCCCAAAAAACAGCGAGGAAAACCACGGTGAAAGAGATGAGCAGCAGAGCCATTAAGCATATGCTGGGCTCAAGCTCATAAACACATAAACAACAACAATTGCTGGGTAACCACAGGCGAGGACTTTGGGCGAGCCGCAGGTACCAGGCACAAATTGACAATAATCAGGTTTAATGGGCTCGGTTTACAGTCTCGCTGGTTTGCATGTTTTATTCTTTTCTGCAAAATTAGCCAGTAAAATAAAGTCTCTCTGCACTTGCAAACCTGTCGGGGTGGGAAAGTCCCAGATGTTGGAAGAGTSATAGTCGATACAGATCCCCGGGGACTGGGACTGTTTCTTCTGTCATCAGCACCGAGGCCTCGGGCAGAGTGTGAAAAGTGCAATAACGAGRATGAAATTTGGATCCAACCCAGAAGCTACAGCTTGTAAAAGTGCTCCAGTCCAAGGAAGCAAAGTAAAACTTTGATTTCCGTTCAGACGGAAAGCCCTTCGCGCTGGAAAAACGCGAGAGGCTCCATACGGAGGGGTGCTTGAAACACAACGACTGTGTTTGCAGCATGGAAGTTGGAGCTCTGTTTTGATTGTACTGATGGAAACAACACAGCAACCTCCAGCTCAGGCTCCCTGCAGAGCTGGGAATTCCTCAGGACCAAAGCTTAGGGAACGCAGCATGGGGGTGGGAGTCAATGCCACACACAATCAGTACCCTTACAAGACTTTTGTGYAGCACCAGGGGTTTACTTTGAGTTCCTCAAACCAGATCAGAGACTCTGACTCAGAAAAACTGGGGTCAACACAGGGCAGAACACACATAACCCCCAAAATACAGGGGTAAGAGCAGTAGGGAGGAGAACAGGGAAGAAAAACAAGGAGGACCAGGCAGTCAGTAAAACCTCAGCAGGAGATTTCCAACCATTTCCCTGTTCTATCAGTACCTGTTGCCCAGCTTTGCTGCCTGAGTGCCCCTGGAAGCAGAAGGCAATGATGACACAGTTTACCTGGCTCCACGAACCAAGGCCAGCTTTCAGGCAGGTCCTTGCTCCAGGCCAGCCCCGATAACCATCAAAGGGAGGAGAGCATCAGGGAGYCCCTCTCCCCCAGCAGGACAACCTTCCCCACCTCCCCCTGCTCTGTCCTTTGCTGCCTGATTGCCCCCAGGAGCCTCCCACAGCACCGTGTGGGGAGTTAATTACATCCTCCTCAAAGTCTCCTGATTAACATTTCCATCACATGCTAACGAGGCACTTCCTGGCTTCAATCTGCTTTCCTTCATTATGGCTTTCTGGAGACAAACTTTATACGTTTATGAGAAGCATTAAATGCACAATGGCCTGAGCAGGATTTACAGCTGTCCTGGCTCCGGGCTGTTTGTGTAAAGACTGATATATTACAGTGTGGAATCTGGAATGGGATCYTCGGAGCACACAGCTGTTCCCTAGGTCACTCTGGAGGCTGCCATCACTGGAAAAAACAGCGACCAAGCCCGGATTGATGCACCMGAGCCTGCAGAAAATGGAGGGGAATGCCCCTCAAAAAATAGCAGCAAAGAAGTAYTTTCAGGTCATCTCTAATRGAAAGAGATTATTGAGRAAAAAAAATTAGAATTTTCATTTTGGGCAACAGTTAAAAATGAGAGAGRAGAATAACAAGCAAAGATGATTGARTAATACTTCTAAAGATCAGAATGGACACCTGGAATATTTCCTGCATTTAATGCAAGAGAAAGGTTCCAAARTTTGAATAAAATGAYTCCTATAAAGGGCTTTGCAGTCACTGCAATGCTTGTGAGCCCTCACATCCAGCACACACATTCAGCAGCCCCAGCCTCACTCCAATACATAATACAATAAATACACAAGAAGCTTATTGTAATAAATACAACACCACCACAAATGAAATTGTAATTAGAAGCATAATTCAGGCAGATTTTMGTTAATACCTGTTTACTAGGAGGTGCTAATCTCCCAAATAAATGCCCTAAGTATACAAAATGTGCCTCCSCGCTCCCAACTTCCCTCTGTCAAAACCTGCTCGCCCGCTAATTGGAATTTAAAGAATTGCCCCATTTTTTGGAGTCTGCTGGCAGCAGCTAAGCCAGCCTTTGGAAACGAAATGTTGCCAAGTTGAACCGTTCAGCACCTCGCTTGAGAGAGCTGGAGTGAGCAGAGCCATCCATCCACCCTGCCCTGCTCCAGCGGGGTTGGGATCCGTCACACCGGCGCTCCCAAAAACAGCTTAAAAATGCTGACAGCTCCAGGTCGTCTCTCCTTGCCTGCTTCCCAGTGAGTGCCCTCTCCTGGATGCACAGCTAGCCCGTGGCAGGCAGGGATGCAGCTCTTCCMAGTGCCAGCACAGGATTCACACCTCCAAATTATTCGAGTCCTCGGTGAAGCAGTGCTGAGCCAGCAAAAATGAGCTGCAGCCTTTGCCCGGGACTTGACCTTTGTTCTCCAGAGAAAAGTTTAAAATGAGTAACAAAAGTTCACTTTTGCATGTGGCCATGGTGGCTCTGGAGCCCTGTCCTGGCTGGGGATGAGCCCATGGAGTGCTGATGGGAGCAGAGGAAGAGAAAAGGAGACCCTGTGGGAGCTCACCAGAGCTCCTGGGCAATGCAGACCCCATGAAAGAGCCCATCAGCCCAATCTTCCACTCTCAACACCTGAAAATCCCCCAAATCCCTCAGGCTGGAGGGGGAGCAGGAGAAGTCCCCAGACCCACGGGCACATTTGCAGCAGCAATTCCCACCACCCCTGGAGCTGCACCCAGGAGCACCTGCCAGCCCTCGATGGAGTCAAGACACAAACACCATGAGCTGTGACAGCCCAGGGATGGATGTGGCCCTGAGGAGACACGAGGGGAAAAGTGGAGAGCGTTTGCCTACACAGACCATAACTCTGCAGCCCCAGGCTGTGCATTGGCTGTGCATCCTCTTCTCCCTCCATCCCTGGGGTCATGTGCAGYAAGGAATTTTATCCCGCGGGGTTGCCAGCCTTTTAATCCAAGCCATTCATTTTCTCCTTGGAATTCATCTTCCGGGCCAGGACACACTGACTGTGAGCCTGCATTTGTGATAAAGACCACGAGACATAAATATTTTACACTGRTAATGAGATATTTAGCATTGATATAGAGCTCAAAGCCCAGTGCAATTCCAGCTTTGTTAATTATAATGAACTATCATAGGGCTCGATTTCATCTGCTCCTTGTAAATCTTGCAGTGCTGCTGTGATGTGCTGGTGGCTCCTGTCCAGCRAGAGGCTGGAGCTCAGCCTGGGCAGTGTTTAATCAGATGTTTGGGCCCACGAGAAGAGCAGTGAGTGGAGTGAAGGGTGTGTGGGTTGTGGGRTGCTGCTGCCTGGCTCCCTTGCGGAGCCGCAGAGATGCTCCTGTGCGACYGTTGGGAATCCTCTGTTCCGCTCCTTGTGTTTTCCAGCAGGGATGGAATCTCCTAACCCTGAGGATTGTCTTCTACCCCGTGCCTAGCAGGAGAGCAAAGCAGCTTTTCTCGTATCGTTTCACCCCTGGAAGAGGAGCTGGACCTCAGCCAGCATCTTCGCGAGTCCTTGGGACACCCTCTGCCAGCTGCCTGCTGCTCGGGTGGGGATGGAGCGTGAGAGTCTTGTCACTCCYCCCGGAGCCTGTGCTGGGCAGCTCTGTCCCCACCCCCTGCTGAAGCACCTGGAGCCGGGAGATATCCGTGGCAGGAACGGCATCCAGTTAAAAATGTGACGGAGCGCGGAGCTGGCGTCGGGAGCTGCCATGTGGGAATGGCACGGTTCCGCCTTTATTTAGAATTAGTGGATACTTGAAAAAGGAGCTCTAACGTTTTGTCAGATGCTGAGCATAAATCTGGATAATAATTCACGCTACACTAGGCTCTTTATAACAGCAGTTTGCTAAAACAAATTGAATTCAAACCTATATTCATTTACTAACTTAATGCTTGACATATCTGTGAATAATTTTTCATAGCCTAAAAAAAAAAAATTCCAGGCACAGGCTTAGTTGGAAAAGGGCCAGGAGATCTAAAATTAATGTACATTAAAGCATAACTGGGACTCTAAGAGCATTTGTTATATGCAACAATAACTGCTTTAAGTATTTTTTTTTTTTTTTTTTGAGGGAGATGATTGTGTAAAGGCTGAAAGAAGTTTAGATCTGAAAATCCTGGGGTAGAGCGACAAATCAGAGCTCCTTAAATTTCACACTGAAGTTGTGTGAATTTGGGAGGAGGGAAAGACCCAAGCGATTTGGCACTTGGAAGATGAAGTGTTATTAACGGAATGACTTAAAGAGAAAGTTTCCCTTTTACTTCTTTAACGGTTGCTGGGGATGGAGGGAATGAAACTTCTTTGCTTTTGACGATGTGTTGAAACATCTCCACTCTCTCCCCATCTCTCCCTCACTTGAAAACATGTGACTTGCAAAAAACAAATTCTTCACTTTTACATCCCGAGTGAGAAACCATTCCGATTTCATTCGATTTTCAGGGCAATAGGGGAAAAAACGCCGAGTTGTGTTGAAGTGGGGGCTCATTTCTGCACCGCTTCTGCACAAACCCATCACGGGGGAGCCACCCCGGGCCGGGTGTGATGCAGGCGAGCAGAACCCTGCCCCGTGTGACCTGCTGAGCTGACAGGAGCAGTTGGACCGAGCAGGGCAATCCCTCAGGGCACCCTGAGAGTGAGGCATGGAACACACCCAGCMGCCCCTCTTTCGATGTCCCTGCCTCCTCCGAGGATTCGTATTTCGGGAAGCAGGAGCTCTCCTCGCACACCATCCCAGGGCTGCCTTACATTTCACCTCTGTGTCATCCCCTCCAAAGCACATTCATATTAATTCCTTTTCCTCCCCCATCCCAATCATTATTTACTTACAGAGGATTTACTGTGACACTTCAGCTGAAGGCAATGCATATGAGCCCCACTCCTGCTGTACAAGAATTAATTTTTAGCATTCTTAATTTATTACCAATTAATTTATTCTAAATTATAGGAGAGACAACCCGCTGTAGATAACTGTTTCTTTCTAATGCCTTCCTAGAAAATCTCTCATTAATGAGCCCATTAATTTGATGGTGGCAGGGGCAAATCATCCAGAGAGAACCCTTCAGTGGCAATCTGTGTGTCCCGCCTCAGATTCCTGGGAACATGGCAAGAAGAAAGCTGGGTTTGTTTGCAATAAATGCTGGTATAAAATATGCCTGTATATGTATGTATGCAAATAGCCTGATCTGGCATCATTAAACCTCTTAAGGAAATATGAAGTTTTGAAGCCATTTCCCACTTTAGAGCTCAGGCGATGACTGGAGCATCTGCATTAAATGTTTAATGTTCAGCGGAAGTGCAAATCACCATTTAATTAACTCCTTCCATAAAATATGATAGTTTAGTGAAGTGAACACAGATGAATTATCATTATTCAGGAGGATGCTGAATGTGTTGGTGAATACCAGACTTTGCAGAGCTGACAACAGTGGATCAGGAGGCTCCTGGTATCCAAAACAGAGTGGGTTGTTTTTTTTTTTCCAAGGGAACGTTTATTATTCATGAAACTGCATTTTTTCCACAGCAGCCACTGTTATCAGACTCAGGCATGTGAATGCACAATTAAAGGCAAAATAACTACTGCCAACAGCTGGCAAAAATAGCTTCCTTGAGCAACCATTCATTAGGTTCTGAGCTGGAGCCTCTGCAGAGTCACTGTTTGATGCTAAAAATGAGTGTCACTAATGCTCTCTTGAGGGGGAGATCATCTGTGCAGTGACRAGGGACAAGCCACCCTCCACTTCCCTCCAAAGGGCACTGGTGCAGTCCTTGCAAGAGGGATTACATGGAGAAGGAAGACCAGAGGCCACCACGCAGAAAGCTGAGCAGAATTCCCCCTTGGTGCCTGCAAAACCTTGGGTTCCTGCATCAGGCAGAGCATAAACAACAGACTTGGATCCTCTGTGTAGGATCCTCTATGTAGAATCCGTGGGATGAACCCCTGGTGAGCTGGGATGCACAAATGGGAGCCAGGAGCTTTGCCTCTGGATGTCCTGGTGCTGCCTCAGTTTGCTGTCAGTGAGACCTGAGCTGCGCCAGCCTGTGCTGGGGGCTCAGAGATGTGCCCTGTCCCCTGAGCTCTGCAAGGGCCACATTCCTCTGCTGGAGGAGCCCCTGTCCCCTCACGATCTCTAAAGCCAAAGGCTGTTCTGCAGTCTCGCYGATTTCTTGCTCAGACTCCCATTTTGTGGAATTCTATTCATCCCCCAGGCCATCTGGAAAGGATTAACCAMTTTGAATGGATTAATTTTATCTGACTACTGCCATCCACCACCATGCCACTCATCCATGCCCCTCTCCAGCCCCTGAGACGAGGGCAAGTCCATCGAGCAGTGTTATCCGAGACACATCTCGTGGTGACTCAGCCCCTTGAAATCCCTCTCGCTGTCTCTGGTGATTACAGATGAAGCCCAGCTGCTCGTTTTATTTGGAACAGTTATTTATTTATTATTTTTAAATGCTACTGCTGTAGTACACACTGACAAACATCCAGGCCAGACAGGGCTGTGTGTGTTTTCTGGGGATGAAGAACCTTTCCCACAGTGTGTCACTTTATAAGGCAGCACGAACGTGAGCTACTTCAGAGGGTGTCCCTGTGGAATAATGTTCAAAACAGGGGGAAAAAAAAACCTGTGTGAAGATGACCTGAGGCAGCTCTGATTGTCTGAGGAGTAATGAAGAGTAATGAAGCCAAATGTTTCAAAGCTGGAGTTCTCCCATTTTATTTCCACTCTTCCACTAACAGTGATCCTGCACTTCATCTCTCGGGTTCTGATCTAACAGTGCTCCTGCTTGCTGAAATCTTGTTTTCCCTTTTGACAGATGCTTCCTTGAAACAACTCTCCTCGATATAAAAACACATTCCATTTGAGCAGCCACTAAAGCTGTCTTCGTGCCTCCACTCTTGGCTTGAAGAAACACCCCAGCCCCAGCGAGGCGATTCTGTGCTCACAGAGGGGTGAATAAATCCATCTGTGTCAAACCCAGCTTAATTTAACGTCAYTTCAGCCATCATTTAGCTCTGCTTGGCTGTCAGAAACCATCTCCTTTGCCTCGAATATTTGTGATTAACTTCTCATCGATAACTCCCTAATCTGCCACAATCCTGTGCTTTCCCCCCCTGCGCTTTTCACCAGCCCTTCCCTGTCCCTTCTCAGGCTCTCAGTGGTGCCCTCCAAGGTGGGGTCACAGCTGGCAGGGGTGACAAACTGACATTCCAGGACTGTTTTTGGTCCCGTGTGCTGCTGGCACACTCACATGTGCAGGCACATTTATCCCCTGCTTCCTGCTGGGGGAGATGGCACCGAGCTGCCCTCTGCCACCTTGGGCTGGGATGCTTAATCTGAAGTCAGAGGTGGTTCCTACTGCTAAAAGACAGGGAATTGGCACACATGGGGGTACAAAATTGTTTTTTTTTTATTCGGTTTGTAAGCAGGGATAGATGGAAACAGGGTTTTCCACCCAGAAAATAAAGTGTAGCAAGAAATGTGTATTGCAGTGCWTGGATAGGAGCGTGCAGGAGAGCCCTGGGTGGAGCTTCCAGAGGCACACAAGGCCCAGGGACAGCCAGCTGCTCTCAGAGGGGATTTACCAGCCCCACCACGCTAAACCAGCCTCCTACTGCCCAGCCCAGCCAGATGAAAATAYCAAAATTCAGCCGAGTGCAAGCCAGGGGTATCCTGTCCCAGCAACCCCACATCTGACCACGACCACCACACTGGAGGGTGGGAATGTTCTCCAGCCACGGAGCAGAACGGCATGTTTCCCACGAAACAGCTTCAGGGGAGCTCTGAAGATGGCAAAAAATGCAATCACCTGAGAGGAGCATGAGAGTGTTTATGCAGGTGGCAGTTTATCAATCGATCATCGCTTTCATCAACAGCTTTTTGTTCCCTGTTCCCATCAATAGGGACATCTCTGGAGTTCGTCCCGATCAGGGCAGACTAATTGGTACTAGAAAGTTCAGTGTTTGAAGATTGTATGATTAGGGAAATGTACAAATTCAATTTCTTTCAACCAGATTCAATTCTAATCTAATCAGAGAGATAGAAAACTCCAGCGTAATAATGACAAAGAAAATGACTTTGTTTCAGGCCATTTAAATGTCCCTTACTGCAAACATTCCAACAGGAGAGGCTGGGTTTAGAGTCAGAGATGGGGTATTTGCTTTGAATTCAACAGCAAATGGGCCATTTTCTGTGTCTAAATTAAGATTCTCCCTCTTTGAGAGAGAGAGACAGACACCATCTAAGTCAAATGAACATTGGTGACATTTAATAAAGCAATTATATCTGAAGACCAGGGGCTTGAGATAGAATAGACTGGTTAATGTTGTCTGAGAAAAGTCTCTCAGTGTAGGAGTGATGCTTCTCTGCAGGATCCTGATGACCTTGATCAGAGTCGAATTGCTGCTGGAGAGCATCTTCCATCAGTGCTATTGAAGTCAAAGCCAGGCCTGGACAAAATCAGGTTATTATGTGTTCCCAGGTAGGTATTTCCAAGGAGCCTGAAGGACTGGGGGGCCCTGTGGGCTCCCAGGCTCTGAAAAGCTTCACAGCACAGCCAGAGAGAGAACCCAAAGTGGCTGCAGCAGCCCTTGGTGTTGGCTGGCCTGGCCAGCGACTCTCACCCCTTGGACTAGGACCAAAGGCTGCTGCAGGCACCTGAGACAGCTCCAAGGGAGYTCAGATCTCTCTACACAAGCTTCACTTGCTCCTCTGGCTTTCTGGGTGACTCGGTTCTGGCTGGGAGCAGCTCAAGAATTCGGGGGTGAACATTCAAAGCACGTTGAGGTTCTTGGTTGACCATTTTGGAGATCAGAATCCCCARCTTAGCAGGAAAAGAGGGGCAGAATGGTTACAAAATGAGCTTTAGTTCTCTTTTACTGATTTGTTGGGCCTCAGATTTGGGCTGGATGGAGCAGCTCAAAGTATGAGAAAGATTTTTCCTTTCCTTCCCGGCCTATCCATGTACCAAAAGTTTGGTTATTAAGAAACTTGTTTTTATGGGTGACACTGAGGTTTGATTTCAACCTGGTTGTTCCATCAGCTGAGGCTTTAGATTTATCCTATGGGACTGTGGAGTCCCTGCAGGGATGTGTGACCATGAGCATAAACCAACCCCTGGCTGCTGGTTCACCCACACAAGGTGTGGTGCAAACACATGGAAAGGATGGACTGGGCATTTTCATTCAAAACCTTGGCAAAAAAAGCATTTACTGAGTGCCTTTGTTACTTGTTTGGTGACCTGTGGCTCAATCCTGCAAATCCCACCAGCCAGAGGGTTCCATGCTCACCATCAGAGGCCCTGGGGCACYTTCCTGATCCTAAACTCATCCAATGAGTCTCCAGCTGGGTGAGATTTTAGGAGTTCGTGGTTTCCACATYGAAATTTTCTGCAAAGCTATCCTGATTCAGTGCCATGGAAAAGCCCCTTYCAGTCAGAGGGCAATTTAAATCAATAAATATCATCATCATTTAATGACACTAAAAAATCATTTCAGAAGAGCAGGTGAGCCAACACCGGCAGTCTTTTAAATTTAATGACCTATGAATAAAACCAGATAATCCCTGCATTTGACATAATAATTTCKGTTTGATTCCATTCAATTATTTGTTAATAAACACAGACCTTGCTATTGTAATTTAATACTTTCAAATTATAGGTTAAGGTAGGGGTTACCTGTCTTTTAAGGCATTAAATGATTGGCATGTTGGTTGTAGAGGATTTTATTACCCCAATAATACCATTTTCAGGAGAGGTTTTCATAAGCTTCATTTGCATGTTGATTTTTTATAGTAATTATCAGTAAAAGGTCAAATATTTGCTTTATCTATATAATTCAATTTTAGAAATGCCTTTGGGATTCAAATTAACTCCCTTGTAATATCTTCATTGAAAAAGAAGATTAATTATGCTTACAAGAAACCTAATTTGGCTTATCAGACCTTTAATGTTACAGGGATCGTTAATGCATTTAAATTTAGGATTAGTAGAGTGATCTGGTTCCATTATTTTGGTGACTTTAATATTTGTCATTATTTTTATGCATACACTTTCTTTTCCCTAAAGTGAAATTATAACGTCTATTATAAAGGAAATAAACATTATATATTGACCTTAGTAATTATGCTTCTGGTTTTTAAGAGTGCATAAAAAGATGTATTTGTGACTCACATATGAATTCAGCATTCCTGAGTTCAGTGGGCTCGGGGTGGTAGCACTGCCAGAGCCACCRGCGGAGCAGGGTTTGGGAGTGTTGGCAGGAGGATTCGTGGCATTATTGCCAGAGGGACCCCCAGGAGGAAAACCTGAGCTCCAGCCCCATCACCTGCATCTGGAGGATGCTCTTCATGGAATCCCACACTGGTTTGGGTTGGAAGAGACCTTAAAGACCATCCCATTCCCATGGGCAAGGACACCTTCCACTATCCCAGGTTGCTCCAAGCCCCATCCAACCTGGCCTTGGGCACTGCCAGGGATGGGGCATCCACAAGTTCTCTGTGCCAGGGCCTCACCACCCTCACAGGGAAGAATTATTTCCAAATATCCAATCTCAGCCTACTCTCCGTCAGTGTGAAGCCATTCCCCCTTGTCCTGTCACTACACTGTTGGGAACAGAATTAGAGAACCTGCAGGCCTGGGCTACAAAAACACCCCAAACCCACCTCACTTCCCCCACTGGTTTCTGCTCCCTCCAGGACGCCGTGCACAGCCCAGAATGCTGATTTCGTGGGTGGCTGCTCGTGTTCACTCTGCTGCCTGCACGGGGACAAACCGGGACTGCTCCAAGCAGGTACTGCTGGATAAACCTGTGCAGTAATAAACACATCTAAACACTCTTCCTCTTGCCTGCTTTCTGCCTGCGCTGTGCTGCGGTTGCTGGTTTGGGATGCAGTTTTCCATGCCGTGCCGGTTGCCGGGATTTCGGGCTATTTACGCCGGGCTAATTGCTGKGGTACCGTGTTCGTGCTAAGCTAATCACCGTGGCATTGCATTATTGGTGCTGAGCTCTCTGCTGTGGTGTTGGGTCGTTGCTGTTGAGCTCGTTGCTGGGCTGTTGTGTTCTTCATGCCGTGCTCGTAGCTCTGCTATCAGGTCATTTATCTCGTGCTTATCCCTGTGATGTCTGATTAAACTGATTAAACCAGTGGCTCCTCTTGCTAGGCTATTCCGCTGCCTGATCTAGTATCAGAGGGGAAAATCAGCCCTTCTCTGCTCTCCAGATCAAGCTAAAATTAATGTTTGCTTTTGGCTGACCTTCTGGCTGTGTCACTCCACCAGAGAACCTGGGTGTGGGGTCTGCATTGGCTGCACAGGCAGTGAAGTTGGGTCAGAGCTGTCAGGGCTCTCTTAACCAGCTCCATCTCTGGTCTTCAAACTCTACCCCTGGAGTAACAACTGTGTTACAATCCCACTTTGTAAGGGATGATCCTTTGGAGGCCTCTCTGAGTGACCAAATTGTTGCATCCTCGAGTAAACAGAGACATTTGAGTGGTCATTGTTCCCCTCCAGCTCTGCAGGTGCAGTGGTGAGAGGGAACACGAATTTGCACTTTTGGGAACAAGGGAAAAGGAAAAAGGACTTTGACTTGCAGGGCTGTGACTGCAGTGGGGCTGGTGCCCAGCAGAGTTATTGGGATCTGAGTGATGCCTTGAGGCACCTGCACAGGTAACACCAGCCCCAATCACTGCGGCCACCAAGAGCCACTGGACCCTCCTGGAAGGCACTGATCCCTGCAGTCCTGCCCTCCCCTTGGCTCTTGATTAGCCCCAGCTCAATGCCTGACTTGAGGAAGAGATGAATTTCATCCCTGATCGATGCATCCAAGGTCACACAGCAGGATTCAACCCCTGCTGTGCTCAGTCTCCCCTCAGCCCCCACATTCCTGCCCAATGCTCCAGCCTGGCTCTGCTCATCTCTGCCAGTTACACACGAATAAAAATGATCAGCTTAGTGGCACCTGCTTTCCTTTAAGTTGTTCCCAGCTTTTTTTTGTGACTCAGTACTATCTATGTTTCCATACTGCAGGCTTTAAAGGTGCTTAATACATCACAAAAAATAAATCACTGCGCAAAGCGAGCGCTGATGTTAGCTCAGGAGAAAATCTTTTAAAGTGTTTTTTGTTTTGCTACCAGAATGCTGCTATGTATTATTCATTACAGCCTCCGAGATTTAATTATTATTAGTGCTACTGATGATTGCTAGAAAAATAAACTGTAGCAGAAGGTGTCCGTCATTGTGTGAAGGGCATCTATACGTTGTGTAACTCACTGTACCCATTTGCATTAATCTCATTAGCTGCTCACAAGGCAGCTCCCGAGCTGCTCCTTGCTGGGGAATTGAAGGGAGGGGACACACGTGCCCTGCCTGCTCTGCCCTCTGTGCCCACCTGGGCTCTGGAATAGAGAACTGAGTTTGTCAGCTCCATCTCTGCCTTTCTGCCCACAGGTCTCTGTGCCCAGGGTCCCTCTGTGGGGATGCTCGACCCTTTTCAGCCCCCCCTGGGCTGCCCCGCCCACCCCTGCCAGTCTCACCTGCATCCCTCGTGGCAGGGAGGATGGAGATGTTCTGTCAGGAACGACCCTGGGATCTGCCCGGTGCCTTGAGGCAAGAGCAGGAGAGATGCTGGAGTGAGTTTGAGAGGAAATCTTGATTCAGCAGCAAGCAATGCCCTTTAGCTTGCACTGAACAAGACACAGGGCCTGGCAGGTGGAGCTTTCAAAGGCTCTGCCAGTGCCTGCTCCCCCCCAGCCCCAGACACTGAGATTTAGAGATGATCAGTGCTTTCCTCTCCTTTTTCACTGGAACACCACCCTGCACAGCACATCACTCCTTATCACACCAGCCACACAAACAGCATCCYGCAGCCTTTCCTGGGATTACACAGCACACGTGGAGATGCTCTGGCAACAGCTGTGGGGGCGAGGGAGGGGGCAGCACACCTTTTGTCCCTCCCTGCTGGGTTGCAGTTCTGCACCCGCCCCTCTCGCTCACCCCAAGCCCTCTCCCTCGGAGTCTCTCTGCCGGCACCTGATTCACCCACTGCCTTGAAGGTCTCATTAACTGCCTGCCACATCTCCCGTGGCCTCTCTCAGAGGTGCCCGAACTGGGAGTGATCTCTGTGCAGGGGTTTTGGCCAAACGCCGCAGGCACGGTGCCTCAGCGTCCTGCACCTCTGACATCCCCGACTGCGCGCTCAGGGCTCTCATTAGAGACCAGAGAGAGGAGAAGAACGTCAGTGTTTTAGGCTGGAATTCAATCTCTGCCCCTTCTGTTCCGTGTGACCTTGCTAAGTCACTGGATCCTTTGAAGATTCAGTGCCTCCATCTGCTCTGCTAGGACAGAGGGAACCAGTTATGTCAGGCTGAGCACACCAGAGATGTGAGATCTGTTGTCTCCTCCTTATTTCCCATTTCTTCTCTCTTCTTAAAAGCCTCCCCACTAAGGGAACAAAGCAAAGGCTGGAAGAACACCCAGGAGGCTCCCATGGATCAGGAAACAGGTTRGGAAACACATCCCCCGAGATGGACATGTAGATGTTAATGGGTCCGAGAATGYGCAGTCTCTGATCTCAGAGGCTGAACAAAGTCCAGTGAAATCCAGAAGCCCACAAGGCTCTGAAGAAGAGAAGTGTGTTCAAGTAACTTGCTTTTCCACTCCTGCTGTCAGATGAATGCTTTAACTGCACAGGAGCACATCAAAAGAGAAAAAGCAGGMGCTGAATCTTTCAGAAGAAAACAACACCACAGATCATGGGAGAGCAGGACTGAGTGGAGCCAGGTATGCACCRGGGAGGTGGGATATGAGGGAGGTTTGATGTCCTTCATTTGCAAGAGAAAACTTGAAGGCAAAGACAGGGATTGAAATCTCGGCCAGGTCAGTGTATCTCACAAGGCAGACACAAAGTTTGGCACTRTTTATTTCGGGTGATTATAGGTACAAAGTCTCTCTGTTTCCTGTCTCCTGTGTGCAGATGTGGAGGACATTGATTGTCCTTCTCCTGCATCGGCCCAAGCATTTGGATCCAGCTTTCCCCTCTCCGTGCTTT
Organism: Amblyornis subalaris; assembly: GCA_018881555.1. NCBI lineage: Eukaryota > Metazoa > Chordata > Aves > Passeriformes > Ptilonorhynchidae > Amblyornis > Amblyornis subalaris. The sequence goes on along the minus strand of JACAXG010000066.1, from coordinate 3,142,902 downwards.
AGGTTGCTGCCCTGGCTGCTCTCTGTAGCCACTCCAGTGGCAACAGAAAATCTTTTTTTGGGTTTTACATTACCCTTACACACACAAACCAGCTGCTGCCTTYAGCAAAGATGGAATGAAGATCTCAGGATTTAACCCAGCAGTTTTCTACCCTGATTTTGGGGCCCTTTGCAGCGAGAGGCAGCAGAAGGATTGGGGGAGGTTTTCCGAGGGGAGCACGGGAGGATGGCCCTCAGTGCTTCCCTGTGGCAACCACTCTGTCCTCAGAGCCACAGAGCCAGAGACCCTGCCTGGGATCTGTGTGTTTAAAGGCTGGAGCCAGTCTCATAACTGGATGTGTAAAGTGCTGGACATTTCCACTTGGGTTGTTGAAACCATATGGTCGTGGGGCCACGGAGGGGGTTTCTCTGATTGTAATGCAGAAATATGCATTACATCTAAATTGACACTGAAAACTGACTGGAGCCCGGTATTAGAGAAGATTAAATTAACCCCCAGCAATAGCACCATATTACAAAAATGGTTAGATCTTAATAAATTGAAAATGATATCAGTGGCAAAAGCTGTACATTCTCCCTCGTGCTCCTTTATTGCCGTAACACTTCTTTCCAGTTTGTTGCTTCCGTGGGTTTTATTAGCACATTTCAGCGGAGTAGATTTGCTCCGAAGTGATAAAAGCCGACTGTAATCAGAAAGCTTTATGTTATCTGCGGCAAACAATGGTAAATGCCACCTGAGAAGGGCTGCGCTCGATGCCTTCATTACTGTGATTAGCCCGAGATAGCAGCAAACCTCCGAGCCGCTGATAAGAGACTTTGTTAGGAGCACAATGAACACCRCACACCCCGCACTGCAACCCTGGGAGGAGACGGCCCCGCTGCCCACGGCCCCGGGAATGCTGCATGTGCACACCTGGAGAKGCGTCCTCACCCGCGGGCGTGGTGGATCCGCCCAGAGCGGGCACCGTGATCCCTATGGATCCTTTCCAGCTGGAGACAGGCTCTGATCCTGCCTCGTGGGTGGGAATCAAAGCTCTGACCCAGCAAAGCTCTGCCTTCGGTGCCACTCGAGCACGTCGATGAAACACAGCGCAGGTGATTTGTGAGAAATAAGCCGGGTTGTGTCCTGATGGTGTCTGATTTCCTGAAGTAAGAGAAAGAGGACAGGAGATTCCTCACTCACCTACACAGCTGCTGGCTTGGGATAAATTCTCAGCAAATACTGTTTCACTTTGGGGATAAAAGCCTTATAGGCCCATACGTCTCCTTCAAATTGGTCTGAACTCAGTGTTACCAAGTTTCAGTCAAAAGCTGAAACTTCCAGTGACACGAGTTGGTGAGACTCACCAGGGTCCTACCAGACTTAAGATTTTTTGCGTATTTATTTGATATTTTTGATTGCAAGTCCCTGGATAAAGAGTCCTGTCCTTTGCTCACCCTGGACACAAGGGAGGGTGAGATTTGGCTGCTGCAGGAACCTTACTCTGATCCCCTGCAAGAGGGAAAATCTTGCTCCTGGAGATTAGTTTGGAAATGAAACAAGGTGTGCAACTATATCATCCTAATAAACGTTGCTTCTCCTTTTGTAAAACCTGTTTTTTTTTTAAAAGCATCCATGTCAATACAATAAGGTTTTCTGGTGGGTTTTTTCGGTGTGGGTTTTTAGAGGGTTTTTTTTTGGCTGAAATCCACAATCATTCCRGGTGGAAGCATTGCTGTCTTGGTTTACAGCAAGTGTGGTTTGGCTCTGGAGGAAAATAGCAACCAACAACGGAAAAACTTCCTGGATGGACACCCAGACCCACAGGGCACCTCGGGGCTGTGGCAGGGATGGGAACACACCCAGGGTCTGGCACGTGCCAGTGTGGAAGCCAAGGCTTGGCTGGGGAGCCCTGTGGCCACAGGGAGAGGGAACAGAAGCCAGCTGGGCTGTCACTCTCCTTGGCACTGCAACAATCTTCCAGAATAAAAATACTCCAACTTCCAGCAGGAAAAATTAATTTCGTGCCTAATTTCCAGATACAAAGTTAATATTTCCGTAGAGCAGATAAATCTCATTGAAACACCCCTTGGAAAATCAGCAGTCAGAGCCTTTTGGAGAAAAATCAGTTCAGACAGAAATATTGTGCTCAGGCTCAGCTCTGGGCTGCTGGGAAGTGTTTTCCCTCAGCCCAGGGAGCAGCTTTTGGCTTCCCAGGCAGTGCTGGCAGTGTGGGGTTTGCACCCTCGCTGCAGGGAGTGAGGGGGACGTGTCCAGCATCTCCCTCCCTGAAATGCACTCCCTTCCCAGCCCCGTTTTGACAAATGCAAAAGGCAGAAATCTTAAACAGATCCGGGAAGAGCAATCCTGCTGCCAAAAGGTTAGTTTTGAAGTGTTTGACATTTCCTACCCGAGCTGAGCAAATCATTTATCTGATTAATTTAGTTTCCTCCCTGTTCACGAGTTGTCCAGGAGCTGTTGCCGAGATTTGCTCGAATTCATTTGTTATCTCGAGTTCCTGCCTGGTTCTGCAGCTTGTTTATGGGCAGTTTGTTATAAACAGCCACGAAATTCAGAGCTGTGCTGATTGCTCTGGATGGGGAACAGTGGCAGGATATTGTTTTAGCTCTCTGCCAGGGCGATCTAATCCTCTGAATTCGATTTCTGATGTGGCTGCAAGTGAAATTTGTCGCCTGTAAACGGTGTTTGCTGTTTGCCTAAAGGTCATTGCAGCTGTGGGCACTTCTGCCAGTTCCTAGAACTGCTCCTTAGGTGGCAAAGGACTGTCCAGGCTGACCGTGTAACCAGTGTGGGAACAGCATCCCCCCAGCTCCACATCGACGCTGAAACCTCAACAGATTCCTTTAATAAAGCCCACCCTTGCCTTTGGAGACCACGAACTGGTGGAGAACACAGGATATTCCACTCCCCTATGTGGTGTTGGAAATAAAGTTTGGGTTTTTAAAGCGGGAAATCAGACGAAGAAATACTTAAATAAAAAAATCACACGACTTTTGCTAGGGAGAAAACATTTCTCTGATTTAGTCATTTTCACAACTGCTTATTGATGGGTCAAATCTGTACCCCAAAAATGGTTTTCCATAGCAAACTAAGGAGTAATGCCACGTGGTAGGAGGAGTCACGGCACTGTACCTGTGTGCAGTGCAGCTTCAAAGCGGAGAAATTAATCTGGGCTTTGTATAATTGAGATGTTTTATACTCGGGCTGGAGGGCTCACCTCGTTGTGACACTCAGCAAACAATTTTATAACACTGCATCCCTATTTTTCTGCTTTCTAAGAATAATTTCAGTTGCTTTGTTTACCCTTTCAGCAGCACTTGACACGTCTTGCTGATCTGTGCATTCCTACGGGCTCAGGGCAGGGGAGTGTTGGCTGAGGGACTTTGTAACAGAGAGAGAAAGGAACGGGAATTTCTGATCTGTGGAACATTCTGACACTTTGAAACAAATAACTATTGCAAAGCATGATGAATGGTCACACTTGTGAAGTTCTCTGCCAACATATTTGTCAGGAGTCTTGGTTCAGTGCCACCAAGACATGTTTTTTCAATAATGTCCAATCGCTTTAGTTTGGTGAGACTAAACCAAAATGAACAAAGTCCAAGGGAAAGCTGCAGATCTTTTAATTAAGATATGATAGATTATAGAAACCTGCTGCACTCGCTGCATTGCAATGAGAGCACAAGGAGAAGCTACAATGGATCAAAACCAGGAATGTTTTCCCTTCTGAGATGGGAGTGGAAGTTGAGGTGATGCCTTTGAATTGAGCTCCCACCCCAGAGCAGCATCCCTGGTGTGTCCACGTGCCACAGGTGGGAGAGGCAGCACCCAGATCTGGGAACTTCACAGAGAATCATCATTAGAAGGTAAATCAGATCCTTTTCTTCATCTTCTTTTTTGTCTTTTATTTGTTCGAGGTCCTATTTCTTTGCTTCACTAAGTGACATTTTTCATGCCTGCCCAAGGAAATAACACACCAAAGGTGTTAAAACTTGGCAGCTTCCAAAGACACCGAGGAGCATCTCCCTCTTAGAGCATTCCATGGGTCTTTGAGCCATGGGGCCTCTCTAGTGCAGCTGGGTTTGTACCCAGAGGGAAAGAGAAGGTGTTTCCAGCTGCTCTGGCCATGTGGGGAKCATTCCTGTGAAAAGCTGGACTGGTCCTACTGCAACAACAAATCCTGCCTGGTGAACAAAAAATCCCCGTGAGCACCCAGGGTGTTCCATGCCCAGCGTCCCCCCTCCTGCTGCGGGGTGCTCTCCTGCTCTGTCATAGCACTCATATCGAGAAATCCCATCTGAAATCTTTTATTGCTTGTGAGGCGGATAAAAAAAAAAAAAAAATCCCTTGAAGACTCGGTTAGAGGCGGATCAGAGTGTCTGACAGAACCAAAGCCACCGTGCATTTAAATAGCTTGGCATATATCTTAAATCATATTCACAGTGAGTTATACAGAGGAGTGGCATTTGTACTTATTGGAATCACCTGACACTTCTCATTAGGAACACRCTGCTGGCAGGCAATTATAATTTTGCCGAACCTTGGGCTGGAATTTTCTGTGCCATCGGTTTTCCCGAGGCAGGCTCGCGTCTGAGTCTTTTGCTGTGAAACATCAGAGAATGCACTTTTAGAATCAAAACCAAGGAAATGCGCCTCCACTCCTGCCACTGCAGCAGGAAATACTGGGTTTTCCTTGTGTGTGTGGATGCAGGTGGGTGCAGAGCAAATACCATGAGGGACCCGGGAGGCTCTTTAGGAAATGGAACTCTTCCACCTGTCCAGCTGCAATTTGAATTTAAAGTTTGGCCTCAGTTTGATGGATGGTTGGAATGAAGGACTTGGAAACTGGTTAGATAAGGTGAAACAATGCAAAGCCAAAACATTTTGCTTCACTTCATTTCACTGTTTTGGATGGAAATATTTTAGTCTTGCCTTCAAAAACAAAATACACCCCCTCAAAAAAAAAAAAACCACCCTGAAAATAGCCAACCCAAATCCCAACCTCGGAGCACCATCTCAATTTCTCTTGTTTTCCTGCTCTTTTCAGGTCCTCTTGCCTGTGTCACTCCCCCCTGCTCGTTTCTGGAGTGGCTTTATCAATCTCTGCCTCTTCCCTTTGAAGTCCTCGTCGTCTCCTCGTTGAGCACACTTTGAACAATAGTTCCCTAATTGCTCTTCAGAGAAAACTCCTGAACAACTTGGAAGGGCCCTCCAGCTGTTCCAGGGGAAAGGGGCTGTTTCCAGCAGAGGTTGTCTCTCAGCACTGAAGAGCTGTTTTTCTGTGAGCTGTTTGYGGCAGCGGCAGCCTTTTCATTCCCACCCACAGCTCCTGAAGCAGCCCGCGTGGAGCTGGAGACTGCCAGAGGAAAAGATGCCACGTTTTCCTTCAGCTGACCTTGGAATTGTGAAGGGAAGGCACCCTGGGGAATACCCCGGGCACGGGATGTGCTCCTTTGATCAGGACATGAAAGGACACGGCGTGGAGCGGTGCCTCTCTGGTATCTGATGGGGTGATCAATCATTCCCACACAGACGGAGAAGTGCCACTCTGCTGTTTGATCACCTTGCTCCGACCTTGGAAAACTCCTCCGGAGTGCTGAGAGGAAATGTCACGGAGCGACTGCCGTTGGAGCTTCTTCATTAGGTGACCAAACCGAATTTTTCAGATGGGAAAACTGAAATGAACCACCTTTAACGATTCTCTGCAATGGGAAAGGGGAGTTAAAATTCCTCCTCCATCAATTAAAAACCCCTCAGGCTGATTGATTTTGGAAAGCTCTCTTTAATACCTGCATATTTAAGTTTAAATTTGATGAGGCTCGACTTAAGACTGGAAACGTTATTCCAAAGAAATCCCCTTACAGTATTTTAACGTATTTATCCTAAGCATACAGTAATCTGTAATAAATTCCCTGATCCTTATATGAATTCGGTGCCTTTATAAAGCTTGAAACAAGGCAAGTTTTGGTTTCAGAGGGCTGGGAAAAAGCCTCTGCCACTGGAGTATTTCTTTCAATTCCACTGGAGGTCAGTGCAGCTCTACAGTTCTGCTGGCACCAGTGTCCTTTTCACTCTCATCTGGAGCTACAGCTAAACACAAACCCCTGTAGAGCTGTTTTTAAACTAGATTTGTGTAGTAATAAATACGGGCTTAAGAACTGTGTTTGGTGGTTATATTTGGAACATCCTAGCAGGGATGTGAGAATGTGAACTCGTTTGGGTGTTTATTTTTTTTTTCCTTTTTTTTGTTATTGTGGCAGTTGTTTTTCCCAGAGCTCGGGGTGATTTTTTTCCTTGTGAAGTAAAATTACTTGGAATACAGAAGTAGCAGATTTTGTGACATGTTTTCATAGCTCCAGAGAAAAACAGATCTTCGAGTTCCCAGCCTGCTAGAGGAGTGAGAAAAATGTAGTCCGGTGTGTGTCCTGTGCACTCAGGGGCTCTCGATCACAGCAGTTTTTATAGGGATTTAAGAGCGAACTTGCTCAAGTGGGTGCTTTCCTCTCTTTGCCTTCCTGATCTTCCTCCCCTTTTTGGTGTAGGGCATGCACACCTCACGCTCACCTCCCCTGACTGTGCAGATACACCTGAGCGAGCTCCAAATCATCCCCCGTGGGATAAAATGAGCGAAACAACCCAAAAAGCTGCCCACAAAACCCGAGCCAAGCGGTTTAAGGTTATTTCAGACAAGCTGTTGGGGCTGTGGGTGAGCCCTTAGGGTTTGCTGCATGTCTGACCCCCTGGGAACACGCTGCTCCTCTGACACGAGCACAGGGCTGCAGGCACATTGGGAATCTCCCGTCCCCCTGTCTGGCTCTAGCACATCAAATCCTAATCCCACAGCCCTCTATGAYTGGACATCCCAGGCAGACCCTCTAAATCACAGGAGCAAAAAGAGCAAAGAAGGGAAATCTCAATCCTGGACACCACAACAGACGTTTTGTCCGAATGTTTGATGCCTGTGGGCTGCGTCACAGGAGGGAGGGTGACAGCACCGAGTGGACATCACAGAAAAGAGAACTCTTAGCTGGGCCAGTCCTGCTCCAGGAATCCCCCACACCCCAGGCAGGTGACAGGGACCGGCGCTCCCTGAGCTCGCTGTGACAGCTCCAGGCTCTGTCAGGCACGTCAGTGACCTGCCCCGAGGCTCTGCCTGCTGCCCAGGCACGGAGGAACAGGAAAGGGGAGGATTTATCCCCTTCTCTCTGCCCTCAGCCKCTGTCTGGGGGCAGCTCGGGCACAGCCCGTGGGGTTGCTGCTAAAGCAGAGTGCGAAGAGCAGGATGTTTCCGCCCTTGGGGTCTCCAGGCAGGTCCCCGCTCCAAAGTCCTGCTGTTTCTGTTCCAGGTACTTYGTTCCTGCTCATTGATTCGCTTTTCCCCGTGCTGGCCAGAGAGCTCATTAGGAGAAGGGGCTGCAAACCTCAGTTCCTCCCCCCCAGGCAGAGGGATGATTCAAATCTTCGGGTTTGCATCCTTCCTTCCCTCCCTGGAGGGACAGGGAGGTGGGAGCTCTCTGTGGCCGAGCTGGCCGTAGAGGACACTGTGCCCAGGGTGTTTGGGTCTCACTTTAATTCCGTGTACATTCAGCTGAGTCAAAGCAATGTTGGCAGAGCACGAGATTATCAGGCTCAGCCTCCTTTCTACCCTCGAACACAGACATTTCCAAACGCTGCTGGGGCCGTGGAGGATTGCTTGTGTTGGAGCAATCTCATAAAGGAAATGCTGACAGCTGTATCCACTGGTTAATTTAAAACTCAGCTGGAACAAGACCTGGGCAAAATATTAGTGTGAAGTGACTCTCATTCGCTGCTGTTCCATTACCGAAGCAACAAGTCCTACCACAGGCTGCCCTCCCTGTGTCCTTGTGCCCTGACTTAATTTCCCTCTTGGCTCCTGCAGTAATATCCTTCTGCTCCAGAACATCACAGCACTGTCCCCCCTCCTGCTCCGAGCCTGCTCTTGTTTGTTTTGCATACGCAGACCCTTTCCTCCTGGAGAGCTGTGGGGTGCCTCAGGAAGGTTTCCTCCGCTCCTGGTTTGGCAGTTCCCCTCCATCCCCACCCTCCCAGCTCGCGGTGGGTGGCAGACAATGGCCTGTTCTGCTTGTCGTGCCCAGCACTGGGGCTCAGCTCGCTCTCCTCTCTTTCTAGCTGGGTTTGGGGCTCTTTGGGGAGCAATCGAGAGAGTTCCCAACCCATTCCTTACCCCTTCACTCCCATCTCCCTGGAACCATCCCATCTACCAGTGTCATCTTTTCCCCAAATAGAGGAACCTCTGCTGAGTGAAAGAGATCCCCTCTCCCACTCTTCCAGGTCTCTGCAGCAGCTGATTAACATAACAGYATTTTCTGTCCTAAATCCTGTGATTCCCATGTCTTTCTCATGCTTTCATTCAGCAAAAAAAGCTCCTTATAGGCCAGAACTAGGAGAGCTGGAAACTTTGTTTTTAGAATTAGCAAGTCTTTCTTCCAAGTGATTTTGTACAATACACGCTTTATATTTCTCTACTCCTCTCCGTGACTTATTTTATGCTAATAGTTCCCTAAGTATTATTAATTAGAATTTTTTTTAAGTAAGAGAAAGTTCTTGAAAGTTAATTAAAAGTTGCACGCAGTAATTGTGCAAAAGTAGCTTTTCCGTTCTAAAAATTAAACCTCCATAATTAAAATCCGATATTCRTTTAAAGATTCAAACAGGGTGTTTATTACCCATTTATTATTATTTATTTTTTGCCACTTCGGGAGCGTAATTGCTCCAGCTGAGGGAAATCAATTCCAGCCCTGGTGCTTCCAGGCCCCCTCCCTCTTGTCCCCTCTCTGGGAAATGGGACACTTCCATCACCCCGATTGTGCCGTGCAGRGAATGTCTGAGTCAGGAATGCAGGGACAGGGACACTTGCTTGCAYGTATCTTGATCCCTTCCCCTAACAGCCTGTCACTTTTTCTTTTCCCTGGGATGTAAAAAAATTTGTTGTCTTGTTATCTCCAGGCTGGAATATAGATTTCAGGAGCTTATCAGCATCTCATATTTGCCAGCAAGAGGCTACTTGCTGCACATTCAAATAACAGCCAGCCTGGAAATCCAAACAGAACAGGCTTGGCAGATCCAGAGGAACATTGGGAGGAGGGTTTGGATGCTGGTGTAATTCCCAAGGGACTCTGTTCACCACAGGGTGTCTGTCAGTGGGGGGGTTTGGATCTGCCCCTTGGCCCTGGTGCTCTGGGACGGAGGGGAAGAAAACCCTGATGGCCAAGGCTGTGCTCCTGCGTTGTTTCCAGCACTGGAGTGCTCAAAGGGATGTGGAAGAAGGAGGGCCAAGCTTTTCAGAGGTGGATTCTGTGTCATTATCCAGCTTTAGACACCGGGGAAGGGACACGATTTTCCTGCTTTGCATTTCTCGCACACCAAACCAGCTCGAGGAAGCCCAGGGGGCTGTGCGTGCTCAGGGATGGCTTTGGAGCCCCTCAAAAATGCAAGTGTAACATCACACTGCAAAAATCCAAGAGGCCCAAGCCCAGGCAATGTCCACTAATTAACGGGGACTAATTATCCCCTCCCTCTTTTGGCTCTAGAATGGCCCAGCCTTAGTGGCAAAGTCACCCCTTCATGCACTGAGCAGGGTGAGAACGAGCTTAGGTAGGACTTCCTTGTGTGTTCCAGGGCTCAATGCTAAGCAGATGTGCATCATTATCATAAAGTTATTAATTATTGTGCTGAGCTGATGTCACCCATCTCTCTCAGAATGGCTTTTGCCTCTCTGAAATGCACAGCACGCCAATAGAACAAGAGAGTGGTGTAACAACCGGCATATAATTAATAATTATCAATAACGAATGCATAATCAACCGAGAACACCTCGTGCTGTGTTTAGGAAATGGCTGGGCCCCTCGTGCACCTCTTTGGGCCTCAGTGCTATTAAGAGCTATTTTTACTGAACAACTATTTTAGGAGCACTGAAGACATAAGAAGAAGGAATTTTGCTTAAAATCAAAAAGGAGTCAATAGGAATTAATTGAAACCTTTTAAATCCTGAAAACATTTAAGTCAACTGCAAAAACAAAGGCTTTAGCAGCAGAGAGGGTGCTGTGAGCAAACAACAAACTCCAGTGGCACAAGCGTCACCAACAGAAATAATCAAGAATAAACAAAATCCTTGTTGAATTAGCACAGGGGGAGACCTCATTTGTCCTTGGGCTGGATGATGGGAGGAACTTTTCCAAGGATGTGAGTGTTACAGCGCAGCAGAGCAGCACACCGAGCCCCTCGTGGAGATCAGGGCTGCTCTCGTGGCAGCTTTCTGGGATGGGACGTGGAGTGCTGCGGGAGAGCCCTGGAGGGAAGAGCTGACAGGCAGAGCACACGGGGCTGCAGGGCAGGAGGCTCCTCAGCTCGGCTCAAGGTGACAGTGGCACCCTGTCCCTGACCCGGGAAAACATCCCTGGGAGCTCCAACCTCTCCTTGGGGATGTGCAGAGCATCCCCCGGCACCGCCCCAGCCCGGCCCGGGAGCCAGCCGTGTCTGCCGCAGCYCTGGGGACGTGCTGGGTGTCCCCTCTGCCCTGGGAAAGGTCCTCCTGCCACCTTGGCTCTGGTGGTGTGGGAATGGGCTGAAGTAGGGCACTACAGGGCAAGGGCACGGGGATTTTAGCCCAAATCAGGTCCTCTGGTTTTATCCCTGCAGCAGAACCCAGAGATGTAGAGACTGGGATTTATTACCCTGAACTTTAGCTCTTTTAGGGCTGCATTTAGTCTAAGAGCTGCCTCCAGAAATACCTCCAGAGAGTGGCAAACCTTCCCAGAAGGAGTCTGCAGAAGTACTTCGGGGCTAGACACCAATTTTGGAGCATCACATTTAGGTCTGGTGGATCTCAGCCTTAAAATCCTTCCYCCAGGTGATTGTGGAGAAGTCACTTCATAGCCCCAGACCTCAGGATGTCTCCCTGAGGCTGATATTTCTAAATTTTGAAAGAGATAATAACCATTCCTGAATATTAACCACTGTGCAGCAAGGACTCTGATAAAGACGATTACAGAAATAAACCACCAGTTGCTAACCAAATGCAAAAAAAAAAAAAAAAAAAAGAAAAAGAAGGAGAAGGAAGTTATTATTCCCCCAGCATTATCTCTGTGCTCTGCACTAGTACATTTTAAGGCAATCTCAGCTGCAAAGATGAAGACATAGCCGTCCTTATAAACAAGGATATTTCATTCAATAGATAGAAAGCTCTAAAGGGTTCCAGTTTTGCTGAAGCACTGAGACACTGAGAATTGAAAGAGGTAGGGAGAATTAATTAGACTTCTGATATTATCCTGGTAAATAAAAGTAATAAGCGAAGCTCTGAAAAGGAAGACCTGATTCATATTCAAACATTTACAGAATAAACAGCTGCTGATTCTCCTATCTAGCCCAGTCCTTATCCTTTAAGGCTGCAATAAGTGACCTCTTAATCCCAGGCAAAAGAACTGCATGAGCATCTGGAATTGAAAAAGAAAGCATATTTCCTTCACTATTCCAATTTCCACTCAATTTCAGTATAAAGTTGTTTGTGTCTCTTTTTTCTTACTATTTTTTTTTTTTTTTGGTTCCTACAGCGAAGTGCGTTTGATGATGAGATTTTGTGCATCTGAACACTTTTGCAGCCTTTTTTTCCCTTCTCTMAAAAGGAGCACTGCAGTCCTTCGGCTGGGTTATATCTCCATTGTAGTGGCCACGCTCTTAAAGCACTTAGAGCAATAATTTCTGGGCATGATGGACAGACTCAGCAATAACCTGATCCTGCAATGCACTGAATAAACACTTTAGCATTTAGTACATGGACACTAATGTGCTGGGAAGTAATTGCTTAGAGGTTCCCAGCTTCAATATAATAATGCAGGGATTGCATTTATACAGCGTGCAGCGTCGGAGAAAGGATTATTGTTGGCCAAACTTCCTCTCTCCCATTTTGATTAGCACAGGAGGAGAGAGGCGAGGGGAAACTCGAGGTGATCCCAGGTTCCCACATCCCCCGAGCACCAGGGGCTGTGTTTGGATGCTCGAGAAGTGGAGAAATTCCACTGACTTCAGCCCATTTACCCTGATTTTACACCAGCATCCCTGAGAGAAGGGCCTGACCRTTAATATCCTCCTTCACAACAGTAATGCTGAAACGAGTGAAAGATTAAAAAGCCAATGCTGGCTTGGCAAAAAAAAAAAAAAATAAAAACCCAGAGTATCTTTACAGTAAATACATAAACATGCAGGCAACAATTCCCTGGGTGAGCTCAGCTTAAAAAAAGCTCAGTGGAGTTTGCAGGAGAATGAACTGTGTAGAAGCACCAAAGTTTTGTATTTCCACTTATGCGAGTAATTACTCCAGCCCTCATCAACATTTCTCTGCCTAAATAGCATTTATAAATTAAAGATGCCTAAACTTTAAATGAAAACTAATTTAGGTGTTTTCTTTATTACAGAAAACTTTTTTTCCCTGGACACTTTTGGGCTCAGAAACGATTATTAAACAGTTTTGCTATATTTTTCCCATCTCTCTTCCCCTTTCCTAAGCACTGCAAATAACTCCTTAAAGGACACACAGAGTGGGGCCACCTCTAGGATGCAGAAATGCTGCTTGAAGACATTTTCTTTTTAAAATATTTGATTTTAGAGCTACCAGAAAAAAAAAAAAAAATTATTCAGAGGGCCAAAATAAAATAAAAAGAACAGCTTTCCCAATCTATTATTAATACCAATAAATGGGAGCTGGCGGGTTTAAAAGCCAAGATGTAATGCATTTTCCTGGAGCAGTGAGCCTTTAAACAAGTTCGAGTTATTGAGATTGTGTAGTAAAAACTGGTAAAATGAAATATCTTTTCAGATAGGATAATAAAGRCGAGGTATATTAACATACCCTTCCCGGGACCCACGGGCACAGAGGTGCCATCGGCTGCTGTGCTTTATGGCTTTGTGGGGCTGGGGAAGGCTGGCAGGGGCACAACTTCATCCTRGATTCCYTGGAGCAGCCTGGGAATGTGGTGATGGGAACGAGGGAGAGCCAAGGCCCTGATCCTACAAGGTCTCTCTGGGGAGGTTTTTCTCTGGTGCCTCCRGGTGGGATATTTCCTCTCTGCCTGGAGAGTGCTGGGAGCCTTCCCTGGTGCTTCTCCAGGGCTGCAGGGTGGGGTCAGTCCCTGCTGCTCCAAGAGGGATGGGGGAGCCCCAGGGATAGAGGGAATGGGATATCCAGGGATACCTGAGCCAGGGATCCTGCCTAACCCACCCTTCATGGGGTGATGACCCTGCTCCTGTGCCCTGCTCCATAGCAGCAGCTCAACCTGGCACTCTCTCTCCAGGGAAACAGGGGAAAGGATCAGGGCACTGGGACACCCCAAAGACTGTGAGTTAAGCTCCTAATCCCAAAGCTGTCTGAAGGATTAAAGCAGCCGAGGGCTGGGGGAAGCTCTGCCAGGCCTGCCCAGGAATGGCTGAAGGATGGAGGAGGAGGGTGTGGAGCCAGGGGAGAGATGCCAGGGATGGGATGGGATGGGATGGGATGGGATGGGATGGGATGGGATGGGATGGGATGGGATGGGATGGGATGGGATGGGATGGGATGGGATGGGAAGGGTCTGCTGGCAGTGGGGGAGCCCAGGGTCAGTCCCAGCAGCGTGGCCAGTCTGGCACTCAGTGTTTCTGCCCTGTCACACCCTGGAATGCAGCCCCAGGTCCCCAGGTACCTTGGCAATTTGTGGCTCTCAAGTTCGTCAGTTCAAACATCATTTATCTCCAAGAACATTTTATATTTTAACTCCTACAACCCCCCATATCTTCATGATTCTCACTCCAGTATAGAAAGCTGCAATCCACATTCCTGCTGGCCTCACCAGGGAATCTAATTCAGATTTGTTGTTGCAGGAGAGGACAAGAAATCTCTTGTAGCTGAGGTGTCCACCTGAGAATGACTCTCCCCTCCTTTGCCCATAAATGAACCTGAGCTCCCCAGGTAAAGGGAGGTACCAAACTTCAGCAGCTGAAGTTTGGCAAGAAATACCCAACAATATCCCTGTGGAAGGGATGGCCTGGCTCTGAAATGTGTCTGCTTGGAGCACTTGTGAAAATTTCCTGCTGGCTTGGAGAAAATGAAATCCATACTTTTGACTCTAAAGCCTTTTTTTTTTTTAACAAATCCCCTCATTTATTAATTTTTAAATTATTACTCGTATTATTTTGATTTATTTATTTAAGATCCTTTATAAAAATGGTGTCCTGCTGCAGGCTCCTGCTCTAATCCCCCYTCCCCCTGGGGTGGATGCAGCAGCGCTGGACTTGGTGGTGCCCAGGGCAGAGGGGTCAGCTGAGCTGCAGCTGCATCCAGGCTGTGGAGTTTGCCACGAGCATCCTCCCTGTGCTCCCCGAGCTGCTCAGCTGCATGCTGAGAGCACAGCAGCAGCCACACATCTGTAACTGCTCGGGGAAAGAGCGCTTTAAAGGCAAAGAAAGAGATTTAAGGGAAGGGAAAAAAAATGAGCAGAGATAAGGCTGAGACAGTGCCAAAGAGATGGAATATACATCTCAGAGAAAATCTAAAAGCGGATCATTACCCAAAAAATACTAGCTGCAAGCAACAGTTTGTAGTGCAGAAGGAATATTTATCCACCAAGGTTTTGATAGTCTTTCTGTTTCTTTCTGTTTGCTTCTACTGAGGAGTGATTTTATTCAGCCTGTGGAAGGGGAGGGTTGGAGGTGGTGGTGGGATCCGGTGTCTGACCCTAATCCTGCCCACRCTGTGTGCTGCTCCCTGGCTCCTTGACCCCACAGTGCCTCGGGGACTGGGGCTGCCGTGCTGGGAGCTGCACTCCCCCGAGGCACYGAGGGCCTGAGCCAAAGGGTTTGTGTACACGTGGGAATTAATTTGGATAACCAAAGACCAACTGTTAGGGGTCAGGCTCGAGGTCTCTCTGAGCATCTCCTCCCTAACAGTGGGAGCATTGAGCAGGGTGTTTACAGAGCCCTCCCTCCCCTGCCTCAGCCCTTCAGCTTCCACGGCGTCGCTGCTCAGGGGCCTCTTTGACCCAGAAAAGGTATTTTGTGTTAAAAAGCAAGAGATAGGCTGTGAATTTAAATTCTGTGGCATCTTTTCTKTGGCGGTTGGCGTGCCTTATTCCTGTTTAGTTTAGCTCACTTTCAAGCAGATTAAACTAAACTGGTACACAGCACTCTTATTATAGAATAAGTGCTCACAGAGAGAGCTATTCAGGAATAATTATTCTGATTTAAACATTTCTGAATAATTCCATGCAAAGGCGAGTTCTGAGCGGAGAGACAGCGGGTTGATGTGACATACAGATGGGGGAGCACAAGGAGCTGTGATGCAGTGTACGAGTGCTCATGCTGGAGTCYCTCTTCTGAACGATAACACACCCAGGCAGGAGCAGAATCCCTCCAGGTGATCAATGCATCCAACGAAAACCGAGATGATCATGGTGAATTCTGACCATTCAATATGCCCAGCTAACWCCTCCTGAATGAGACACGGAGCAAATACTCCCCCAAATGATTTAGCAAATAGGTTTGAATAATAAACGCAATCCAGAGAAATCACCATCTGCTTACGGACAATTTGCGGAGAGAAAGAAGGAGCAGCATCCTTTTAATGAACGATCTACTATGAATTATCCACACAGCTCTAATTAACATTAGGATTCCTAATTTTCCCAGGCAGCCTTAGTGTAAGGATACTTCAGGATTCGTCTGCATTTTCCACCTCCTCTGAGCCCTTCCAGACATTCAGGAAGAAAACCCCACCAGGCTCCTCTGGAGGTGTCTTCATTTGGCAGGGGATGAAATGGAGACACAGCAAATAATGTGGTGTTTTTCACCTTCCTCTCGTTTGCAGCAATGGGCACATCAGCCTCTGCCATTGCCATTTGTGRTAATTTGGGCCCTGTTTTCACTCTGATGCAAAAGAACTCTGCAGGTGAGAGAAAGTGGTGATTCAGAGTATGCTCGAGTGTCGCAGGGACATGAGGTTTGTCCTTCATCTCTCATTTGGTGGTGGATTTCTTTAGCTGTGATGGCAAAATGACCAAGGTCCAAATTTTCRAAGGTATCTTGGTACTGGTGAACACAAAATATGTGCCCAAACAGCTATGGCAGTGTAACACATTAATATAGTTGGAAATAAATGCAAGGGAAAATAGAATTTTTCCAATTTTTATGTACACAAAACAAGTGTATCCACCTATGTTCTTTTTAACCACTGCTTTACTGCAAACATAGAAGTCTCAATTTGTAACAAATTCTCTCTTTTTGCAAATATTTAACTAAAGCAGCAGTACCTTTTTACTGACAGTGTTCCCARCAATGGAAGCCGCACATTTTTTGGTCTGAAATTACACAGTGTGAGCTATGAGTCAGCATTACCCACTTATTATGGTGGGGGGATGGCTCCTATATCGCTGTTTGAGCAGAGAGATTTACACCACAGCCAAAATCAAATACGTAGAGAACAGCGAGGTTAAAGACAGCCTTAATTCTGGCTTTATGGAAATTAAATGTTAGGGGTTTTCATTACAGACGAGCTGGGCTAAAAATGAATCCTCATTAGCAGAACGCTGTGATATACGGTTACATCTTCCTCGTCGGCCAGAATGTACCGTCTCTGAATTTAGCTTAACGATTTCATATGGCATTTTCCTGCTCCCTCCTCCTCCTCCTTCACAGTTCGGGAATAGGAATAGCTCTCACGGCTGAAGGACAGAAGTTGTTTTTCATTAAAGTGTCGTAGTTTGGGGAAAAAACCCCCAACCCGGTGGATCTCCTCTCCCCGCGTGTCATCAAACACGCTCGGCGTGCGGGCGCCTCGTGGGTCACGTCCTCAGCCACCTTCAGAACCCAGTTTGCTGCTTCCCCCATCCCTCAGACCCCTRGCTCCCCGGCACTCCCATCCTGCCCTCTCATTTCCAAATCAAACACATCTTTATTAACCTATGGCTTTCCAGAGTAATGCCCGAGGTTTCCTCCGGGGAAATAAAAATCGAAGCCRTGCCGTTATTGAAGAATTATGTGCGGCCGGTTGAAAGGAAGGCACAGTCTTGGGGAAAATCAAGGAGAAAAGGTCAGAAAACTTTATAACCTGGGTGTGCACAAAGTCACAGCGTACCTGAGGTAACAGCCTCGTTACACATGGCTGCCTGACAGGGAAGTGGAGATGATAAGTTCTGTGAGATAGGATGGAGCCTGAAGGATATGATTTGTAACTATCAAACACCTATCCAAGTCACACTGTATTTGGAAACAATATTTTTTACCTCTCGGCAAATCTGGGGCTCTATCCTTGCTGGGGACCTTCAGCACAGTTGTGRTGCAGCTACGTGAGCGGTGCCAATTAAGTAGCAAAAGGCTTCCCAGAAGAGACACTGTTTAAAAAACCCAAACAATTCAGGCATAAGCCTTTTCCCCTGGGCTACCGAGGCAGAGTCACCAGGAGATTGCATTCCAGCCTYACCTGGAAATTGAAATTATGTAGAATCACTGTCCTTCCCCCCAGACTTGGGAAAAGTACGAGGGCAGAACGCAGCTGTCAAGGATGGAAACTATTTCATATTGTCATCATCTTCGTGGGTATTTGGTACCATGGATGGAATTCGGGCAAGGTTCTGGCTGCGTGGCCACTGCTGCCTTCGCATCGTGCTGGGATTTTTAGGTGAGTGTGGAGAGCCTCCATCCCTCGCCTGTAACTCTGGAGTTACGCACACAGCGATTGTCACGAGGAAGGCAAAGCGTGAATTCAACATCTTAACTTCGGTGCCCATCAGCATTTCTGGCTGGGCAAGCCTTTATTGCTCGCTCTAGGACCACTGCCCACAGGGCTCAGGTCAGTGAGCACACACAGACGCCTTTTATAGCACTGGAGTTGTTTTCTCAACCTTCCCGTTTCGCTGGGATGTTCCAGCAGCCGATGCTGGGAGAGGCTGCTGTCTCTGCTGCCATGTCTCCTCTCTCTGTGCTCCTGCAAGGAGGCACAGCTGAGGCTGTGGGGAGCTGTCACTCATGGCACGCCCAGGACTGGCAGCTGGATTATGTAGGCGAGTGGCCTGTCCCACACTGCCCGGTGAGGACAGGCTCCTCCAGGACAGCGTCCCTCCATCCCGCTCCCAGATCCCCACCTGACCCCGTGTCCCGCTGCTCAGAGCTGCACGGAGTGGTGCAGTGGCACAGTCCCACCGTTCCCACATCCTTGTGCCTGCTGCTGTGACTTCCAAGTGAAGGAGAAGAAATCTCCCTTGGCTTCCCCTCCCCGGTTCCTCCGCAGGTCCTGGCAGCTCCGCGCTGCYGGGCTGAGTCCTGCGTGCTCCTCTCCTCCCGGCTGAACTGCCGCGCTAAATCAGGATTAAACTCTGGTCTCTGCTGCATCGTAAAACCTTTAGCTCTTTAGCACCGGTGGAGAGGCAATAGCACTCCCAGCCTGCTCAGGAATGGTTTCCTCTTACAGATGTTCACTGACCGTAACTCCCCATCGCCTCTTCCCTGCCTGCTCGCTGCACACAGCCAGCGCTGTGCTCCGAGGACAAGTGATGCTAGAACGAAGAGGTTTGGGGTTTTTTTTTTTTTTGCTTTTTAAATAAAACAGACAACAGTCCATAAATCTAGTCCTCCTGCCTGCTCGTTGCTCCCCTCTGCTTCCCTCTGGCATTGTCAGAAAGTGGCTCTTGGAACAACCTCTTAAAAATGTATCGGCAAGAGGAAGGGAAATTGTTCTCAGTGACAACAATGCCGTGCGCATATTTGTATATTTATTCTGAAGATCAAATTGATAACAACAGGTCCCTTCATGGCTGCTGATTTATCTGCTGAGCAGGTATCTGTGCCGTATGCAGCGCGTGGCTATAACTGTCATGGCTGATACAGGGATAAGATGAATAACCTCTACAGATTTCAGGTACAAGTAGGAAAATGTAATCATAACTCACTTTAGAACCAAGTGATACATATTTATACTTTGCCTATCACAGGCTAGCAAGCCTTTCCCTTTTATTTTGCATTCATGGACCTGTGATGCACATCAATCTTTTTTTCAGTTTGTTAATATTGTTGTCACTCAAATGAAATTTATCGTCACATGACTTATGATTGGGAGACAGTTTAATCTGAGGAACATTCTCTTAATTTACCATATTCAAATTTCCTCTCCTGGCTTGACTCTGCACCACAAGGACCGAGACTTTGCTTGATTCTAACCTATTCTACTTTTTTTTCCTCCCAAACTAGCAGCAGTAAATGTCATAACTATTTATAAACTGAACAAGAGCAGAAGTCAAAGTAGCAAAATAACACGGATATAAACTCCTAATCAGCCCCAGAGGTTTTAATGGATAGGCTCAAATGCCTGTGGGCTGATTTCTCTTGGGAGACCTGGCCTTGAAGGACCCTCTTTGGGTCGTGCTTTCTTCCCCATGGCAGAAAGGAACGATGAAGAGCAGCAGCCCTGTGCAAAGGCCATCAGAAAAGCAGCTTTGCCTGCTTTGGGCAATTTTTTAGGGCTTTAAATGCCTCCTGTACTTCCAGGCTCTCCAGGCTTCCTCTGGATTTGATGCCATGAGCGCAGCAGCAGTGAGACCGGGCATGGGGACACTCTGTCAGGGCTGGGCTCTCTGCACCCTCCTGCTTTTGGGGATGAGGGTGACCCTGGGCAGGGCTAGCTCCACCGGGCAGGGCGAGGCCACTTCTCCCGTGCCAGCAGAAGGGCAGACCCGGCTGGTGCAGAGAAGTCTCCACTGTCAAACTTCACCGAGGCAAGAATTTAACTTTCCTTTCTTTCAATCTTTTTTTAGAGGTCATAAATATTTATGAGGAGCCTGTCAGTCATTTTTAGGGTTTCTGACTGAGTGTGTCACAAGAGAAGGGCTTTTATGAGGATTTATAGTAAATTGCAGTAAATTGCATTCCTGTCAGGGAGCACAGAGGAGTTGCACCCTGTCAGGGGATGCAGGCAATGTCCCCAGGACGGCAGCGATGCTCTGGGGTGAACCGGTCCCTGCCCRGGGGACATCGTGGAGCCTGGGCACTCCTCAAGTGTCACTTCAGTCCTCAAACTTCAGCCAGGCACGGCTGGGAGAAACTCCCTCTTCTTGGGCAGAAATCACAGCAAATCATCCTAATCTGGCAGGTCAGTCGCTCTCCTGGATTTCTCCATTGCTAAACACTCCCTGCACACGGAACCGCAGCAGCAGAGCTTGTTCCAGCTCTGGGTGTGACAACTCCAACAGGAAAACRGTCCTGGATTCTCACACCGGCAGGATTTTGGACCCTTAAGGGATGTAGAGGTGGGCCTGAGGTATYGATGTAACAGCAAGTATTAAAGAGACACTTTTTCTATAAAAAAGCAAATCTAGACAAAGCCAGGAGTGCATTATTGCAGGTCTCTGTTGTAGAGTGACAGGAGGAGGCAGATGCTGCTGTAGAACCATGGAATAATGGAATGGACCTTAAAGATCATCTCATTTCAACCCCCTGTGGTAACCAAAGACCCTCTCCCAAAAGCTACATCCCAGCTGTCCCAAAGCATAACCTGGTTTTCCTCCCTCTCTCTCAGTGACTCAGTCCTGGCCACCTGGAAACAAATAAAAAAGTGAAGTACAACATTTTTTAAATTTGCCACCATTTCATCTGATTTTGCTGCTCATCTACAGAGCGACTGGGACTACAGAAGATTAAGGGAAATAGTGATGGCACCCCAACACTGGAGCAAATCCTCCATGGATCCCAGCACTTTAGTYTGGAGCATTCCATTGCATTATCCTCCCCGCTCCAGAGCCGTAGTATTATTCTTTGGCTGATTCCCCACTTTATATTTTACTCATTTAAGTGGGGGAAGAATGTCAAGTTCACATTTTGCCCAACAAGTAAGAAGTGTGAAGATGGGAAGTGCTTTTGCATTAATTGAATCAAGGATGACAGTGCAAGCGGCTTTAAGMCCCATAAATCTAGACAGGCTCCTGTCAGATAAAGTATCAATGTGCTTTATCAAACTTTGTCCATAGATTTATAGAGTGCTCAGGCCACAGATCTGTAGTTCCTCAATGTAATCACTTCAGCATTTTCTAGCTATGCTACCAAGCTCCATGTGAAATAATGGAATTTATTGACAGAGAAGCAGGCACTGCAATTTTGCTGTTGTTTAGAAAAATTGCCCATCAATGAGGTGTCGGTGGAGAAAGACAAAAGATATTACAGTGAGATGACTATCTCCTGACTCCTGCTGAATTGGTAGATGAGCCATTAGCTTCCATGGAGAGAAAGGAGTGGCCACTCTTCCAGAGAACTGCTCTGGCTTGGACTCAGAAATTGTACTGCTCCAAGACGAAAAAATCCCCCTAAGTAAAATCAAACCCCAAACCCTAGACTTGTTCCGGTCTGCTGAATTGCTTCAGTCACGGGTTGCAAGTCACAAATCTGGGTTTTGTCGGGGTTGTTTTGGTTAAGCTATCACAATATTTAACCTCCTAATTATATAGGTTTGTCTTTGCACAATGCCTGTTCACATTTCACTGTCTATTAAAATGTGTAACTGCCATTGATCACATCAGGCAAATGTGTATCATCTTCCTCTCAGCACCAGAGGATACAGAGCGTGTGAATTCAGGAAAGAATGCTGAAATGAGGCTGAATATAATCTCTTTTTTTGCACTGCTCTAAATCCCCTGACTTCTCGTTTGGTTTCAGGAAGGAAACAGAGAAGTCTTGCCAGGAATTCTTAACAGAACAGGGTTTACACTTGCTGCAGGGAGTGGGAACGCATGTTCACGTGGGCATCAATTTATAAGGCACTGTGCTCTTGAGGCATCCTTTTCGGAGATGGCTGCAGGAGCTGGCACATGGTCCARTGCTCTGGGAGCAGGACTTTGGGATCTCGCTGTGCTGAAGGTGACTGCAGGATGGGACTTTCTCCAACTGGCTCCAGATCACCTTCATTTCAGCAATTAGCACGACCTTCCTCTGCGCTGACTGTCCTCTAAGAGTGCTCAGASTGTCTTGAAATCTTTCCTTAAAGAATTTCTATTTTCCACCTGCCAGCACCTGAGAGTGTTTTATGATTCAGTGATGGTTACAGCTCAAGCCAGAGGAGGAGCTCCCCAAGAACACACCCGAGCTGCTGTGGAAAAGCCCCGATCAAGTCATCAGCACAAAATGATGCAACTTGTCTCCCATTGGGTTCTATTAGCCCTGCTTCCCCAGCATCCTTTGGTGCCTATTCCTGCTCCAGTTGTTAGTGCAAGCTGCTCAGACAGRTCCAGGGGCTACAGGCTGTGCTGCTGGATGAACACCCTGGGACTCCACACTCTTCCTCCTTTATTTCTGAAACGACAGAGCTGATGCACAGGAGCTGAAAGGCATCCCTGGCAAGCAGACACATCTCACCCCCATTCTCCTGTGACACTGACAGCGAGACGGTGTCACTCGCTCATTAACTTCATCCCAGAACCAAAGCACTTTGTGGGAGACAGAGGTGGGAATGAGCTCTTTTTTCTGTGCTGCAGTAGCTCAGGCCCCCAATGAAATCAGAGCTCTGTCGCTCTAGGCAAGATAAACTTGCTTGGAAATACTCCTGGCCTCAAGCTSACACTGCTCGAGCAAAGGAAGCGAAGGTGGAAGGGGAAGCAGMAATCCTGAAGAATGAAGTGACTTGCCTGAGGCTACAGGGGAGGTCAGTGGCAGAGGCAGGGCCCAAGGAGCTTTCTAAATGCTGTTCCTGCTAGCAGGGACCTTGACCTAAGAGATAGTCGTGAATGAGGCATAAGCAGTCTCCAGCCCGTGTCTCCGGGCCGGGATGAATTCCTTGCTTGGATGTGACATTTTAAATTGCACGGAACTCCTGCCCTGCTCCCCGTGCCTGGGCGATCCTTGGGGAGCARAGTGGGATGTGCAGGAAAGGGCAGCCCACGCAAGGGAGACAGGCTGAGAGAGAAAATGCTAGAGCAAAGCACGGTGGTTTCGTGTCACCAGCAAAACCCCAAATTCCAGSCCGGCCACGCGTGAGACGCTCAGTCACAGGCAATAAATAGCAGTGAGGGGCACTGTGTGACTCTGTGGTGGAGTGGGACAGGTTCATCACACAGACAGGATGATTGCAGGCAGGGAGCTCCTGTTGGAGGAGAATGTCTGGCTTGTAACACRCCCCTGCTCCATGGCCATTTCCCAGTTGTGGGGCCGGCTGGGAGCGCACTTGTCCTGGCGCTGGAGGACGTACAGCTTGAAAAGAYATCGTGCAGCCAGGGGTGGGAGAGCTCCTCCACAGCTCCCAAGGAAAGCCTGTTCCCACAAGGTTCCCAGTCAGACTGAATCCTCCCACGGTTCAGAGAATGAAACACAATCAAAYTCCATGCATGTAAGGCAAGGCACATCCTACATCCTGCCTGAAGCTGATGCAGAGGTAGTGTCCTCTGGTGACCCTGCTGGGCTGGGCTGCCAGACCCTGGTTCTGTCCTGAGGAGATGGACAGACCTTCACCAGCAGTTAAATGAGAGTAATTAAACCCTGGTTATGGACCCTCTCAGGTGAGCTCTCTTTTTCCCCATTTGCAAAGACGGTGCTGATGCTGTTGGCGTGTGTAAGCCCAACTGTGTGGTCCACGTGATGATGATGATGATGATGATGATGATGATGATGATGATGATGATGTTTACCCAATTAAAAAAGTAGAGAAGATGGATCTGGGGAGAAGTATGGGGAGAAACACCACAGAACAAATTAACAAAGGCCTGATGTGGCCCTGAGATGTCAAGAGTTCCTTACCAGACAGGAAATTGCCATGTGGTTCCAGACATTAATGCTGCTCTCTCTTGGTTTCTGAGGTCTGTATTATCCTTGTCAGAGAAAGCTTAGCCACAGCTGCTTCCCCTGTGGATAGATCCAATAAGGAAACCAAATCCCAAGGAAAAGAGGAGCAAATGATTTCTGAAACATTGCTAGGCCAGGACAGCTCAAACCCACAAGTATCAAAGGAGAAACTGTGCCACACATTTTCACGTGGTTAAAGTTCCTTAAAATAAGGAACGGCCAACTCGTGTCCATTCATTAGCCCAATATTCACTAAACAAATAAATTAATGTGAGAAGCTGTGCAGTAGGAGTTAATTTCTCAATGTAGCTGAAGTGCATAACTGCTTCTCTCACGTAATGGGTTTGAAATGCAGTATCCCAAATCCATATTGCACAGAGCCACTGCAGAGCACGAGCAGGGCTGCCAGGCACAGGCACAAACTCACTCAGACGTGCAGCAGCTCCCTTCTGCTTCGCCATGACCCTGAATTAATCCCTCCATTAACCGTGCACTTCTTCCTAACCAGCCCAGGCTCTTCAAAGATTTGCTCCCGGCTCACGGGGGCTTCTGATGTGCTTCCTATCCCTTCTCCATGCCTGGAATTACCATCTGGGTCTGTCCATCACTGCGCCCAGAGGATTGCAAATATCCCCGACGCCTCTTGCCTGGCTCTGTTCCAGCACAAATTGGGGTTAAACATGATCCAAACAAAACAAGAAGGGTGCAGAGGTCGCCGGTTGTGACAGTGCAGAGAGGTTTGAGTTGGAAGACRGTTGATGCTGGAACAATATTCAGAAGCTAAGGTCCCTTTCAACTTAATTTGTAGGTTTGCAACAGTAGAGATGAGTTGTTAATTCACCCCTTGACAGCTTTATTCAGCGATCAATGTATAGTCCTTGGAAATTAAATAATGAGGGACAGTGATGTCTCTTATTTGTTTTTAAGGGTATGAAAGCACATCAGCCATCATTCAGCAGAGAAACGGAGTGATTTTTTATAATGAGAGAGTAGAAACAGCCTGATCCCCTGATGGGGTAGGAAAGCCCCAGAGCTCGACTGGGATATCCCTCATCTAACAGGGAAAACTGGCTGTTCTGCAGGACTATCTGAGCCCAACGTTGCTGGAAAGGAGCTGTCCAGAACACTACAGTAACCATCAAAAATGGGGTATTAACACCCTGGCCGGTGGAAAGCCCTGGGGCTGCCCTCATGGAGGTCCTACATCCACACGGTATTGGCAGACCAGTGTGGAAACTGGTGCCCATGGCAGGGAAACCAGGCACAGTGCTCCGATCTCCCCATGGGATCTGATCTCTGGCATGGAATAATCCCTGGGCCCAACACAGCTCCTATAACCCCCTGGACTCAGTCCAGTGAATACGAGAGCATCTTCCCACAAGACAATTCCCCTCTCCTATATAACGTGGTTCTGGGATAAATTTTATCTCGTCACCAATTAACCATCCAAATCCGGAGAATAAAAATAGAGTGGATTTTTATTTCTGTCTGTGAGGCTCTGCTCTGCCATGACTAGATATCTCTGATATCTATCRTGCTATAGATATCTCTGATATTCTCCAGAGAAATAACAGGCCCGTGGTGTTTGTTTTGCTGTCCGTGACATCACGGCATTGTACACGGAACATCCACGCGTGCCAGGGAAAAGGCTCGGGAGCAAGAAGGGTTTGTGGGGTGGGGAAGGGAGGCTGACAATCTCGACTGAACAGAGGTGTGATTCAGAAGGGCAGGATGCAAATTAACTGATATGAGAAAAGGAAGGTTAATTAGCGAGAGTCAGACCGACCCTTTCATACTGAGTCACAGGGTGTTCTTAATGTCACCCTGTCTTCCACACTGCACACACATCCAGCAGGCTTGGAGTCCTGAACAATAGACACACGTGGAGTAAAGCACAGCTATTGCCATTAAAAATTTAAAAAAAAAAAAAGGGGGGAAAAAAAAAAAAAGGACATGACTGTCAAGGGGATTGGATGGCTCAGGGGTCTGTTAATAGGATGGAATGTTGTTCACCTTTCAAGGTCTCTGGTCTGATTGCAGACCAGGTCAATAGGGAGAATGAAAGCCATTGCCTTTAATGGCTTGGTAGTGATGGATGTGGAATGAATTGATGGTCTCAATCCAGTTCAGAGCAGACTTCACAAAAATACCTTAACCTATCTTGCTTTTTTTTTTTTTTTTAAGAGAAATATAGAATTTTGAAGACGTAAAAAACAAAGATGACTAAAATGCCCAACTGGGGCATCATTTAGTCTGTCCCCACCTCTGCTCTGCAATTTCTCTCAGCCCTAGCAAATCACCTGGTCCCTCACAGCCTCAGTTCCCTTTATGTAAATCAGAGGTGACATCTGAGTGCCTGTAGTTACAGCTAAACACCTTAACACTGTGACCAGGATATGGCAGGCTCGGGTGCCCTTTGCATCCCAAGGGGATCCACGTCCCCCCTGCCCCTCTGCCTCCATAGATCACCCCTTTGCCTGGGGCTCAGGCAGCAGAACAATGCTCCTGAATGCTGCTTCAGAAAGCCTCAGTCCTCCAGGCCATCAATCAATCACCTTTCTCAAGCGCTAAATTAGTTTAAGGGAGGGAAAAATAAAAAGTAGAGCAAAGAAAGAACTAGATTTCATCACAGGGGAAGATTGTGAGGGGGAGTTTGCCTTTGAAGTGCCTACAAGGGAATCCAATCAAGGCATTTACTATAAACAGAGAAAATCGATCGCAGAACATTTTTAACATTTAAAACATGTCTCTGTTTGGACAGCTGAGACATCCCATTACTGTGAATGACACCGCTGGATCAAGGGTCTACAGAGTTTGAGAGAGCTGTAAATCATCCCCAGACCTCTGGGCACACAAACATTTACAGAATGGCTTTAAATTATTTGTAAATAAAGGGCCAAACTCAGCCCCGGGCGCAGCGTGTCTTGCGTGATGCCAGGGCTGAGCTGGGGACGTGGGACCAGGTACGGGTGTGGCACGGGGGGGTTTGGAGGTCACACCTGTCTCAGACCCCTCAGCAGAGCAGGATCTGGGGGGCACTGGGAGTTGTACAAATGCACACCCAAAAGCCAYGGGGTAGAGGCAGGTAGGGGCAGCGAGAGCTCCTGTGTGTTTTCACTCCCTCGTGAGACATTTGTCTCCTCCAAAGCTTTGATGAACCAAGTGCAAAGATAAGAGAGCAGGGAACAATCTACAGGCTGATAAATGGGGGTGAGTGTGAGGGCACAGAAGAGCTGGATTTCACTAGCAGGGGTGGACTCTTCATTCACTGAATGCCCACTGGTGCCTCCCTTGCTCCCAAGCATCTGGTGGACAGCTCCTAACTAGGTTGACATGGTTGAAATTATCACAAAAATAAAAAAAACCAACACACCAAACAARCCACGTTCTCTGAGGTCAGTGCCATTAACTGCATCTCACAAGTGAGGCTGACAAGGTGATGTGCCTTGAGCAATATCATCCAGCAGGATATAAGGGGAGCATTCCCAGGCCTCCTGAGTGCTCTGCTGGTTTGGTCAGCTTCCCTGGTGCTCTTCTGGAATAAAAGCATTAATTAGGGGCTAAATTAGCTCCCTCTGCTTGTGAAAGGGTGAGGATCTCAGGGCCTGCCTGCTCAGCTCATGCAGAAACCCCAGAGCCAGTGGCAGTACTACAGGCAGGGATGAACCTGCACTGAGGGTTGTCTKGGACATCCAGGGGGTAAGGAAAAAAGGCTGCAGCTTGAGAAGAGCTGGGATCTGGGGCAAAGCCTGTGTTCTCCAAAGAAACCACCTGTGTGACATCTAAACACTCTCAAAGGGGGACAACAGYGAGCCTCCCCAGCCTGGCCCTGCATCCTCGGCCATACCTGGATGTTTCAAGGCAGAGCTTTTAATAACAGAACCTTCTCATGTGAGCCAGGGTGGGATCAGTGGGGTCACCCATTCCTGGGAGTGGTATCAGGGCAGGAGCCCTCCTGCTTGGCTCATCGGTGCTGGGGAAAGCTGTTCCCTCCAGGCTCGAGTCACACGGGCAGGAAGGGAATGTCAGGGCATGTGCTGCTCTTCCTGCTGTTCCTCACATCCAGGTCTGTTAATCCCGACAGGAGCTGTGCTAAGGGAAGCCCCATTAGAGAGGATTTTAATAAAGGGCTGGTTTGTAAACACGGGTGACCCCAGTCTCATCTGAAACATGAGGAATGTGCTCTCTCCTGCCTGCTGAACTTTGCAAAGGCCTTTTCCTGTGATGCATTACCCTGGGAAATCTCAGGGGATTTTCCTAGAACATTTCCTACAGACTTTCTATTGAAACTAAATGGAACTATCCACGTTGGATTATTTTGTAAAATCTCCCCAGAATTCCCTGCCAATGCTTCACAGACAATGATTGCAAGCAGAAAGGAGAATAAAGGACCCTGTTCCCCCTCTGCTTCCCTATGGATGCTGCCAGAGATGGAGGCAGTTTTCCCTCTGTGGGGAGCCCGTGGAGTTTCTCTGACTCAGAGACATCTCAGAACATCTGTAAAGAGCATTTATTGATCTGTATTTGCACATTTGGAAAAGCAAACTGCAGAATGGATATTAAATAATGAAAGGGTTTTTTTCCTCCTTTTTTATTTTGTACAAATATTAAAGGGCCCCATATTCCAGCCTGGGTGCCATCCCCAGCAATCCTATTGGACCTCCAGGAGGTTGCATTGAGGAGGTGTAAACCAGCAGAGAGTCTGCCCAGCTGTATTTACCTTCTGGTTGAAATCAATACAAAATATCAAATGTCTTTTATTTTTTCAAGTGCAGAGGCTAAACCCCACGTGATAAGCTGAGCACATGGACTTGGCACTGAAAAATCCAGAACTTGCAAGGTTGATAAGTAGACCCATTCCAGTGTTCAAAAGCCTTTCCCCACACTAAAAATATAGCATAATATCCTAAGCTGAAAAGCCCATAATTACACAAACCAGGGAAAAAATAGACCTTGGAAACTGTGTCTCCTGTGACAGCAGCAGAGGGATAACCTGTATGGGAACTGTATGGGCTGCTCCTGACTCTTGGGCAGGTGCAGAGTTCTTGGTATCTCTGCTCTTGATCCAAAGAAATTCTGCTGAACACTCCAAATTAGCATTATATTCGTTTGGGTATTTATAAATGAAGTGGAAAGGACATGTTCCCATGGTTCCAAAAGTCAAATCCAGCACCAGTACTGGATGGATAAAGCTGCAGCACTGTTGTTTTTTCTGCTTTTACTAGTCAGTTGTGGCTAAAAGCCTCAAAGCCAGAGATCCATGTTTCGTGTGTCCAGATGTTCACAGAATCATGGAATACCCCAAGGTGGAAGGGACCCACAAGGACCACCRAGTCCACCTCCTGGAATGCAGGATGAAAATCCTGACACAGCTTTGCGGGGCTTTCCCCCCAACCCCTTTTTCTTTCACTGTACCCATGACCAGCACAAATGAGGGGGTGGAGGAGAAAGGCAGGGATCTGCCAGGACAGTGCCTGCAAATTGCTGGATGTCCGTGCAAGAGCACAGTTAAAGTGCTCTGCATGCTCAGTTAATCCAGAGCTCCCTGGGAGAGTTGGGCAGGCAGCACGGACGTGGTTTTCAGGGAGAAATTGCCCTTTTCTGAGTCTGTCCAGAAGCGAATGGCTCGCCCTGCGATAAAGGCTGGGCTCCTCTGATTTATGCTAAAGACCCATCTTGGTTATAAAGCTCCGGCTCAGAGTTCTTCCAACAATCAGAAAATACTGCAGCTATTTTTAATTTGTGCCTAGGGAAATGTTTTGTGGTGGAAAAAAACAGAAAATAAACAGTTTTTAAAGAAATCCTCCTGTTCTGTCCAGGAAAACTGTGCCATGTGTTTCTTGCCTCAGGGGATGGGGTTGTCAGGGCTCAGCTTGAGGAGTTTGTTAGCATTGGTGCTGTACACATTTACCCTGATAGAAAATCCTATTTGCACTTGTGCGAGGATCTGAGCTGCTGATGACATTCCTGGATTTCCAAGTATGTGGGTTCAGGACATCAGGAGGAATTTCTTCACAGAAAGGGTGATTTGACATTGGAAGGGGCTGCTCAGGGAGGTGGCAGAGTTCCCAGCCCAAGGAAGGACTGGATGTGGCACTCAGTGCTCTGGGCTGGGTGACAAGGTGGGGATCGGTCACAGGTTGGACTCAMTGATCTCAGAGGTCTTTTCCAACCGGAATGATTCTGTGATTCCATGGTTCTGTGATTTACAGACCCCAAACAGATGGCTGGCAATGGGGTATACAGCGAGTCGGAGCGCTCACGAAGGGAAGTGGGATCGYGTGGCGAGGCTGTCATCGTTATTAATGAGCTGTTTCCAGATCAGAGGTGCCTCAGTGACCTGCACCACTTACCCAGCACACGAAACCACACACAGGTTCTCTCAACATAATAAGGTTAAACCAACAACGAAGCAGTACAAGAACATGACACAGCACGGAGTTTGTGGGGCTCCCGGGTCAGCTGCAGGACACAAGTCCTCCTGGAACCAGGTCACACCGTGGAGCTGGGGAGRGAAGGGTGTGCTGTGCAAATAATGGCTCACAAACACAACTTGCATCTTCCTTAAGGGTTGTGGGAATGAAACAGGAGCTGACCAACCTCCTTGGAATGCTCCCGTTAATTCGTGTGGCTGAACTGAAGCTGCAGAACTTGCCAGAGCAGGAGGTCATTAAAACACACAGAGAGCTCGGATAAAACGAGAGGGCCTGGCCCTTCCCTGAACCTTGCTCACTGCAGTGCTTTCAGAAGGTTTTTGTCTCTCTCTCTGAGTCCCTTGGCAAAGATTTGCTGAAAAGGTGCTGGAGAAAAGCAGCAGTGTGACCGTGGATTCCAGGTGGCACGGGGCAGGTTTGCAGCTGGGGGACGCCAGCCTGGCCATCAGCCCAGGGCTCAGCACAGCTCTGCCTCTGGGCTCGCCCCCTTCCTCGGGAAATGCCACCCCTCCCTGCCTCCACACCCCTTGCAAGGGAACTTTCAAGAAAGCTTTCAAGAAGCTGCTGAAGCATTTTTACTGGCATTGTTGGGTTCCTGCCCAGAGATCCGTGACATCCCCCAGGAAGCTGTTTYGTGGTGTGCTACACACAGAAAAAGCCTCTTCTTCCTCCCAGGAGCCGATGGTCAGCGGAGCATCCCCACAGAGATCTCCCTGTGCCCCTGAACTGCCTCCCTGGAGCTGTCCTTGCCTCGGAGGAGGAGGAGGGTGGACTGGGAAGCCCCAGATGGGTTTGGAACCAGCACAGGCAGCAATCCTTGATGCGTTAATGAACCTCTCTAATGAGGATTCCCAGTTAGGAAGAGAACCCCCACCCTGCACACCCCCCTGCTCCTGACACAGGCATGATGCACACAGCGATGGTGGCCAGGGGAGGAAGCCTTTCCAAAAAGAGCATTTATAACCCAGACAGTTGGCACCAGCTGCACATCAAAAGGCAGTTTAGACTTAGTCAAAGATTATGATGCCATCAGAGGAAAAAGACTTTGTTTTTTAGAATCTTAACCTTGTCTAAAGCCAAAATTAACACAAAAAAAAAAAAAAAAGAGAGAGAGGAAAAAGAAAATCAATAAATCTAAAATTGTATTCAGCTGGGACAGATGGCAATGATATTAAATATTTTGGCATTTAGCCAAGTGCACTTTTAATGCAAAAATTGATGTCAGCGAAATAACCTTTTCTCCTTTTAAAAGCCCTCTCCAAGTTGATTATTATCCACTAAAAAAAAAAAAAAGGAAAGAAAAGAAAAAAAAAAAAAAGGAAGAAAGGAAATAAAGGATATCTAGCTCAGAGATGCATTAACAGATCACTGTGAGTAACAGCCCAGCAGAGTTTATGGCACAAAACATGAACCTTATTTAGAGAGCATTTGGTTGGGGGTGATAATGCACAGCATCACCAGAGAGGCTCCTCTGCCTGTGCCTGAGCTGTCTCCCATCTCCTCCTGATTTACTGTACAATTAAGACAACGTCTGTGAGATCTAAAGCAAGCACCTACTTCCAGGGGGATACTCCTAGATCCAGTTATTATCATGCCAGCAATGATATCTCTCTCCAAATAAGCACCCAGGCCCTGCTCACAGTCTCCTGACAGAAGGCACAATCCTGCCGAGTGCTGAGGACCTTCAGTCCCCACGGAATTCTCTGGAGGATGGAGGTGCTTCTGGCACCGGGGAGGTGCCCAAAGCCCAACACTCGGAGCTCAGCATCCCTCAGGATCCGGCCCAGAGCACATTTCCATTCAGAATGAACAGCAAGTGAATTTATTTTTTTTTTTCATTTTATTACGAGTGAATCAAATAAATGGACTGAGAGTTATTTCTCCCCTGAACATTTCTCGTGCTTTTGAAAGACTCTGCTGGCAGACTGATTGCTCTGGAATATTTATTTAATTTACTTATTTTTTAAATTTATGCTGCATGTTCTTTCGCTATTCTCTAGGTACACAGACAAGGAAAATATATACATATCTTTTTTGAAATATACCGTGTCACACAGGTAGCCAAAGAAGAAAAATGGGAAGGTGGAGAGCACGCTGAAAGGAAAGGCTGGGATATAAACACAGCAGTGCTGAGATCTTCTCACTGCTTGGAAAATGGGGTCAGCATTGAAGACCTGCCATTACCTGTGGGGAAATGGAGGCACAGAGCAAGGCTAAAACCTTCCCAACATCCCTGAGCATCTGGAGCAGCATTAAGAGTACAGTCAAGTGGTCTCTATTCCAAAGTGATGTCCTAATGCCAAAACCTTGTTTTCTCCCCACCCATTAGAGGCTGTGATCAGGTCCTCTGTAAATTCCCTATAGGAATTATGGACCTTTTCCAGGGCTGTATTGACAAATTGCTTTGGAAAACCACACTTTTTAATTTTGCATTTGCTATAAAAGGTGGGTACAAATCAAACAGTTGCAAAAATGTTGGCTCTTTAAAATCCRTCCTTGTGCCGCTCATTGATTGTCAAAAAAGAAAAAAAGCAGGCTAGTTTCGGTATCTAAATTCTCTTTCCTCATACAAAAATAAAGAGAACCCTTAAAAACCAGCCTTCCAAACCTACTCCATTTAATTCTCTAGTAAATTTTCCTTTTCTTCCAGATAAAATTAGCAACGCGCCCATCGATTTCTGCGTAGCTGGAAATGCATAGGTAGAGCTAAAAGAAGGGTAAATAAAACATGATGGACTCTCAGGGTTAGATAAAAGAAAGTGCTTAGAAATGCACAAGTCCACGAGCAGAACAGAACCCGTGCAGGGTTCAGGCAAGGGGCCAGGAAGGCGATTGCCCACGGTGAGCTGCGATTTGTGTGGGAAATCTCCAGGAATTGACTGAGTCTGAGCTTCCTTATTTCCTTATATTGCTATATCTATAGGGTTTTGGTCATCCCACGTAATTTATACGGCAGAAATTTCCATAAGTAGCATCCCGAGCCTGCCTGCAAACAGAGGGATCAGGTGCACACGGGTCGTTTAAGCAAATGGGGTGATGGGATGTGATGCTGTTGGTTTAAGGGATCTTTGATGGATGGAATTCATGGCAACGGCTGAGTTGGTTCGTCCTCAGTGCCAGGAGGTGTTTTACCACTCCAGCAGTTTTAAAACCAGGGGACTCAGTCCAAGAAAATCAACAGGAAAAGGAAGCTCTTCCAAGTTCATCGTGGCGCTTACAAAAGATGGAAGGCAAAATGGTCCAAATGTCCACAAGAGCTGGAACTCTTTGGAACCACTGCACCATCCCCTATTCCTTCTCCATGGGAAAGGGGACAGGCCACCTCTCTTTCCTCTTACTCTAATTTTTCCCACTTTCCAAGCTGATTTAAGAAATCAGGTGACCTGCAGCAGTTCAGTTGCATCAGGCTGATCATACRTAGGGCGACATTCAATATCCGAAGCAGTTAGACCCAAACATGGAGAGTTTTAAAGATCTGAATCACCAAAAGCAGCAGCTGCAGCGTGTAACACATAAGTCTTATAAGTGTACAGATATTTAAATATGYATGTGTATGTATATATAAAAATGTAAAGTCTCCTCACCCAAGCTGCCAGAAGGAGAGAGCTGACTCAGGGATCAATGTTGCCTTGACCTTCACGTGTCGYGTTTTTGATGCTGATACATTTTTGGCAGAATCAGACAAGCTCCTGCTCCTGCAGAAGAATTTCCTGTATCTCAGTGGCACAGGCTGCACGGCGTTTAACCTCCAGCTCCACTTTAAATGGGGTGTGCATGTCTGTTCCTGGGCTGCTGGGCCAGGGATAATTTCCACCTCTCCAAAGAGCCTCCGAAGGGCAGGGCAGATCCTGCATGGAAGGGACTGCAGAGTCCATGCACAAAGGASAGCACCAGCTGTAGTGCAGAGAAATTGGGTAAATGAAAGGTTGAAAATGTGATGTGAGAGTCACATAATGAAATAAATCCCACTGTTCTTACATTAAACAAGAATCCAGGAGCTGGAGTTATGTGGTCTATTGGATTGGTTGKTGTTGGAGGATATAAGGGCACAGGACCATGTACTCAGCTCTCAACACTGAGTGCATCACTTCTCTGTTTCCCTTGCCCACTTTTTCTGGACCATCAGAAGCCTCTTGGTACACAGGCTGTGCCCAGAGAAGGACGCCTTGAGGTGGATCCATTTTCGGGACTTGAGTGGCCACTGCCGTGCAAATAATGGTGAACACCACGAATAAAGCAAACTCAAGCAGAAAGCTGGAGTGGGAAGGGGTTTGATCCTGCACTTGTGCCCTCCCTCTGCTGCAGACTCACGGGGTGATGCTGCACACGCTTGTCCAGATGCCTCAGCTGTCACATCTGCAGCAAGGAGATAACCACAGCAACCAGCGTGCCCTAAATACTTAGAGATGTAAGTATTAGGGACGTCAAGATGTAAAATTTGTACAGGAGACTGCAGTATTATTCACCACCTAGACATAATCAGCAAGAAGGATGACTCAGATATGGCTCTCAGTGCTCCGGAGCAATAAAAAATATCTCCCACCATAAATTTTAAAAATTAGTTTGTGTCGTTTCTGAGTTACTGGAAAAGTAACTTTGCTTGTTCTGTTCTTRTAAATAAAATGTCATCGTATTATCACAAACAGCATGAAACATGATGTTCAGCAGAGACAAGCCATAGCCAGGGGTCTTTTGTGTCCCCAGACGTGGCTGTGTGGCACCACAACTCACCTGTGAATCGAACCACCTGCAATCAACTTCATCCTGCTATAACCAATTGCTGTTAAATTCACCCATCAGAAGCATTTCCTTATGCAGAGCATCAAGTGTTTAATCTCAGACCCGAACAAACGGCACCAGAAGGTTTTATTTATCAAATCAAGTCACACCGTGTAAGTGTCAAAAGAAAGATTTAAAAATAAGGTTTTGAGACTATCGGGAGAAATTGGAGCGTTCCAGGTACAAATGGAGAAAGGCAGGCTGTCTGTCACATGGCTAGCAGCACAGAGAAATGCAATCTACAGCAACAGCGCCGCTTGCTCTTTATTTTCACTTGGCTCAAAGGGCACTTTTCACCCGCAGCTCCCAGCCTGGTGGGTGGCAGCTGTGACACAGGCTCAGAAGTCATACCCAAAACTAACCCCTGCCACCCCTGTGTCACCCTGCAGGACTCGGGCTCACCTAGGATCTGGCAGTGACTCCACCTGGCCTGAAGCAATTTACTTTTTATTTACTTATTATTTACAAGCAATAATGATAATAATAAAAGATGCAGCATCTCTGTGGGGAAATCTGCATGAAACTGGGCTGGGCTGCCACAGCCTGGGCTGTCCCACGTGAGACCTTGGGCAAGTTGTGGTTACACAGGAGAGATTGGCCTGAGGCACTGCCCCAAAGGCAGAGCAGTTGTGGTCCTGGGCATTTAAATATGTTCATTTATTCCCTCTGTTTTATTTATTCATTCTTTCCACAGGAGGGTTACGTCCACAAAGGTTCACGCTCAGGTGCTGGGACTGATTTTCCTACCAGGTCAGAATTTAAATAAACCTTTCCCCACCATGCTCTGCTCCTCTACCAATATTGAGKATAAGAAATGATGTGGGGGGGAATTGGCTGCCTTTCAGTGTTGGGGCTCACCYCAGCTCTCCCCACTGCTCCACACTGGAAGCTGCTGCAGGTTCAGCTCACTCCAAAGGCCAGAACAGAACATTTTGTCCTCAAAGTTGAGCGTGACTTTCAAGCTGCAGCTACTGTTTGGTTTGTGAGGACAGAAATAGGACTGTGGATATTAACTGCTAACAAATAATTGTCTGATACAATAAAGCAGATCATCACCTGCTCCCTCTGCAAACTTTTCTCTTCTCCTGGTGCCATTGAAAGTAGTCTTTTTTTCCCCCCCTTATTTCTGGCAATGCAGCAGAGAAGACTGAAGATTTGCTGTCGTAGGGTGGATACCAGAATCCATTTACACCTTCTGAGGGGAGCGGGGTGCTGGAGGCTGCAGATCAATTTGAATTAGCAGGTCCTTTAATTCTGAATTTCCAATTTATTTGCCGTGCAATCAGGGCAAGAACATAAGTGGAATGAAATAAAAATGGAGGTCTCAACTCAACAGTATTTGGTAGTAGATTACCTATGGTAATGTGCATAATTTTCAATTCCTTATCTGTCCTCCCCAGACAGGTGACCCAGAGTTATTAGCACTGTTTATATCATTAAGTACTGGGCWGGGATTATGGTCCAAGTGACTGCACAACACTGGATGTGAAATTCAGATCTCCTGAGCGCCGGCTAATCAAGTTCATTTGGGCTGATCTTCCATCTCCAGTCCTGGCTAATCTAGGATTCGATAACAAAAAAAAGCAGGCAGCCTCCTCCAACTCCTTCCCAGCTTAATCCGTGTGTGCAAAGATCACCAAAAGCGAGCTCACACTGGGAGGGAAGGGGAAACATCCTCCCCTGAGACACCCAGAGCCAGGGCAGGCGGTGAGACAGCACAGACCCAGCTCATCAGCACCACGGAGAGCGTTTTGAGTGACGTGGAACTGAACGGGGGAGCAAAACCATGCCAACACACCGGGGTGGRAGGAAAATGCTCTCTCCAAGGAAAGCAGAGCAGCAAGAGGTGTCAGCATGTGCCATTGCGTGGGGCTGGGTTATCAGCTGGAGGCCAGGCTGAGCAGGCAAACAGTGCTTGTCAGCAGAGGCTCGTTGGTGCCTTTTCCCTGCTGCCACAGAGGCTCCAGGGCTCAGGGCTGTCCGCATGCCATGCAGAGGGCAGATATTGGCAGTGTGGGCTGAGAGTGGTTTGCTCTGAGCTCAGAGTGCTGTGCCTGCTCCCAGACGTGTCCCCGGCTCCCTGTCTGCTCCTGCTCATCCCTTGGGGASGGGGAAAGGGAAGAGCCTTTCTGTCACTGGGGGACCTGAACAAAAATCTGCACAGGGTCTGAGGTCAAGAGAGTGAGGRGCATAACAGGGGACTCCTGGCTCCTGCTCCAGACAGATAAATGTGGTTGTTTTTCTGCTTTTGCAACAAAGCACATCACTTTTGGACGACAAACACCCAGAACTCCTCACAGGCCCCTTGAGCTGTGGTGTGGTGTGTGGATAGTTCTGCTTTAGTGACCACAAAAAGCGCTTTGGACAGCTCCAGGCACCATGTCCTTGACCACTCAGTGCTGGACCGAGGCAGAGTCTGCACCACCCAGCCTGTCTTATTGATGATATCACTGCTCTCCTTGCACAGGGTAACCAGCTCTGTTTTTGCTAAGAATAAATCCCCCAACAAGCATCCATCTTCCTCTATTTCATGCATAGATTAATTTAAAATAGAATAAACACAATACTACTGTTACTATAGTAATATACCAACAGAAGAAATACAACAACAGAGCAGTGATATGCTTATTTGAGGGAAAAAAAATTTCTATTTACTAATCAATCAAATGCCAACTAACATATTTTTCCAGAAAGTCTGGGATATTCCAATTCAGCCTACTGCTGATGGCTGAACTCTGGTGTCCTCCAGCCACATGAGGAGGTCTCTTACTCTTCAAGGAAAACTACACCCCAACGTCTCCTCCCTGCTCTGAGCTCTCATTCCCATGCACAAGGACAAGGAGACAAGGGTTTGCCTGTGCCTCTGCCCAGCAATGTGGTCATCACAGGACAGAGCTGGGCTGTGGCTGCAGCCACCCTCTCTCTCAGGTATCCAACAGCAGCTTGTAAAAAAAGAAAATAAAGTTCAGGACCCCCAAATTTCAAGTATTTTGGAAGCACAGTGCTGGGTTTCCTCCCTTCTCTGTGTGACTTCCCCCTCCAACAGATGCAGGAATGCCAGATCTGTCTGGGAACCAACCCCCTCTGCCCGGGCTGGGAAGGGATGCCTGGCCATGGAGAGGAGCTTCCCGAGGCAGTGGTGTTCCTTGGGAAGTGAGGGGCCAAGGACGGGGGCTGCGGGAGAGGGCCAGGGGTGCACGTGCCACCTCCACGTGGCAGCTGCTCCTCTCCCTTCCTGGGGGACACCTGGGCTGTGCCTGGGGGACACCTGGGCTGTGCTACTCCCTCAGCAGCACCTGAGGCATTTCAGGAGAAGCTCCTCACCCCCAGGAGCACGAGGCAAGAGGGTTTTGTGGGGGCAGATGGGCCAGGCACGGATGTGCAGAGGGGATGGAAGTTGGCCAGATAAAGAGACGTGCAATGCTCAGCTGAAGATGGACACGTTTGGGAGAAATTCCCTCCTCCCTTCCTTGTGTCTGAAGCTAAATAAATAAACCCTGTTCTTGCCCGAGGCAGRTTTCTGCTGGATGTGCAGCCGAAACCTTCTCAGTGATTCACTTAACAGTTGTGGGTATGATAATAACAACAAAAACACCCAAACAAACAACCTACCGGAAAACCACAGGGTTTTGCAAGACCTCAGAGCCGAGTGCTCCAAGTATCTGAAATGCCATCACACTTTCTTGTCTGGTTTATAGGGAYGGCTGAGATGGAAAGAAGTGGCTTATTTCATCCCTATGCTCTTGCTTATTTGACGTTGTTTTGATTAGAAAAGAGAAGCTATTGGCACTGGGTGTAATAGGTTTTATACCTCTCCTCAGTGTCAATATTAGATGCAGAATTCTCTCACCTACCAGCAAAAATTGCTCTAACTCTCTGAAAAGAGAGAGGAAAAAAAGGCCATTTTTGTAGAAATATTGCTCACTTGAAAGTTATTTTTTATGGATATTGAAAAAGTCTTCAACTATGCAGCAAACTCCCCACCTACAAAGACTTCTAGCTTGAAGCAGCTAGAAGAGAGTCTACAGTCAATGTGGTGTGTCTAGTTTCTCCCTGAAGAATCCAGATGTTCACATTTGTTAGAAGAGGAGTTATAGCTGTGAGCATTATCGTTCCAAGAGAAGCCACCAAGATGTGACAGGGGAGTGTGAGAGAGCCCTGGGCCGGTGGCTGCGGGCTGTGAGACCCGTTGTGGTCATTTGGGGGATGATGGTGAATGCCAAGGTCCCTGCTCTCTGTCCCCTCTCCAGGCCCACAGGGGAGTGCTCTCACAGTTCACGTTTGCTGAGCCAGCCATGTGTGTCCCAGGAACTGATAGGGGACCTGGAAAGAYGAGGAGGAATTGTTCTATGGACTCGGCCATTAGAGAGTGGGGAACCAYATTGCTTCACACCAGCTGAGAAAGCCCAAGATGTTGATCTGGATGCTCCCTCTCCCATTCCCATGAAGTAGGAGATGACCTCAGGATGAACCCTGGCTGAATAATCAGACATCACAATGGACAGAGTTCCAGAGTTTGGGGTGCCGTGGTTGCTGCCAACACCGTGGGCACAGGGCACAAAAAGCGCAGGACAGCTCACRCATCAGATGTGATAGGTTTCAGCACTGTCCTGAGGGACAGATCCTCGTGGGTATTTCCCACATCACACACTGGTATTTCCCACACCACACACTGGTGTTTCCCATGGCACACACGGGTATTSCCCACGCCACACCCAACACCACGCCGTGCCCCGCGCTCGCCGATTCCAGCAGGCTGCGTTTCGCCTGCTCGGGTGGAACTCCTTTTGAGCGTGCCAGGGCTGACATTTTCAGAGCTGCACTGGAAGGACCAGACCTGRCAGGATTCATTTCATTCCTCGTGGAGTGTAAATGCTGACACCTTCCCAGCGTGGTCCCTGAGCGAGGCAGATGAAG
The DNA here is from genome assembly GCA_018881555.1 of Amblyornis subalaris. Taxonomy (NCBI): domain Eukaryota; kingdom Metazoa; phylum Chordata; class Aves; order Passeriformes; family Ptilonorhynchidae; genus Amblyornis; species Amblyornis subalaris. The sequence goes on along the minus strand of JACAXG010000066.1, from coordinate 3,102,958 downwards.
GAACCCGTGTCTCCGGCGAGGCGAGCGCTCATCCCCGGCACGGGCTCTCTGCCTGGGTGTCACTGAACACAACGAGCGTCGCTGCCTCTCGGGGGCTGTCAGTTTGAAATCTCGCTCAGGTAGGTGCTCAAGCACAGGTGACAAAAGGGAGCCCCTCTCTGAGCTGCGAGCGCAGAGCAGAGGCAATCAAAGCCCTGCGGCGCTTCAAAGCACCGAGATTTACCAACGGTGGCGACGGGGAAGAGCCCTAAAAATAATGSTGTGGAAAGGGCCACGTTACCTTGTTATACTGTATGCTGGGAACAGACTAGTTTTAAAAGCAATTTGCATAATTTAGATTCTCCACTCTCGGAATAGCAAATTAACAGTTCATTTTACGACTCCACCAATCAACACCTATAGCCCATTAAATTTAACAACAAACTTGCCTTATGAAGGAGGTTGCAGCTGAGCCTTTCAACAAGCACTCCTTATCACTTATTCTTCCCTCTGAATTGTGTGTTCCTTTGTTTTATAAACTAGCATTTCTATTTTCTCATTAGCAAGTGGCACGCTAAATTAATTCCAGGTGCTAATTTACGCACTGGGTGCTCAATTCAAAACTCAGCCCTGCTGGTGTCAGTGGGGACTAACCCTGCTGTGTCTTTGGTTCTCCAGAACAAATCCAGAGCAAGCCACCTCTGCTCACAGGGACTGCAGGTCTCAGATAAATCTGCCTTGCACTCTGCTGCAGCAGAAAAAAAAATACAGAGTAGATCCACTAACCCCATTCTGTCCCCACTTAGCGCAGCGTAATTTGAGAGCAACTTCACAGAATGGAAAAAAAAAATATAAAATAAAAAAAAATTCCTCAGTGTGTATGTTGAGTATAACTGGAGGCAAAAATTGGCACRAGAACTGAAAATAGGCAAGAGCTTATTTAAAAGGTTGATTTTCAGACCCAGCTCTGAGCACGGGGTCTCTTCAGTAAACACCGAACATGCTGCTAATTGAGGGGATCACCGCACCACGTGGCTTCATTTGCAAAGCCATTTAGGAGGAGCGATCAATATTTTATAAATCCGTTAAGGTGGTGATAAAAGATGCATGATGCAGTGTGTAGGTAGGAGCCCTTCTGAAAGGAAAGGAAGGAATTATAGATAACCTTGACATGTCGGAGTTACGCAGCTGGAATGGGTAAGGAGAAGGGCCCTTCTGATGTTGCAAGGCAGGAAAGTGATAAGAATTCTTTAAAGGGACAATGCCACTTTCTTTACATTTAAAATCTGTTTGGCCAATAGGGAAATGTTTGTATCAGCTCTCAGACACATTTCACCCGTGAGCTTTTGATAGGGGTGTTTTCACTGCACTCCACATTTCACTCAGACATAATTAATAACTCTTGTACTTCTCACAAAACCTGTCCGAAAGTGTTCAGACAAAGTTCTGCTTAGCCCAAAGACTGGATGGAGTGACAGTGATGGGGTAACGCAGCAGCACTTGTACTTGCAGGCAGTGAAAATGCCCATTTCCAGTGTTCTTTTCTCAAAACATGGGAAAGAATATAATTTCTGTGGAGCAGGACAGACCCACACTGGGCCTTGTGAGCTACAAGGAAATCGGTGCAGTTTAGGCTCTGTGAATTTGCCATCTAAATCCTTGTCCCAACCTCTTTCTGCTACAATGAGCAGTGTGGTTACAAAGACCATGCAAAGCTGTGTTTGCTCTGAAACCCTTCACAGTCACAACCCCCACCCTTAACCTCCAGAACCGGGAAGAAAGAGATGGGATCACTTCCAAAAATCACAGGTCAAACGGTCAAACTGGAATTTATCTCAGAAGAGCTGCAGAAGAAAGGCTGTGACTGCCCAGCCACCTTTGTGGGAAGGAGGAGGGAGGGCCAGCTGGATTTGGGGAGGCAGCAGAGGTCTGGCTCTCAGCTGGGAGCTGGCAAACATCCCCAGGCATTTGTGGGAGGTCTCTTGAAACCTTATGTAGATCTGCAGGAATATGGAGAGGTGTAAAGGAATGTTTGGATTGTGCCATGGGTGTGTTTGCTAGGACAACACACCTGGAGGACAGCAGGACTCCAAGACAAGTGGAGGCAGATGTTCACATCAGGTCTGATAAAGGACAGAGCAAATTTGGAGATTGTTAAACACAAACAGAGATGTTTTAATGCAAATTCTCACAGGTGGGAGGCTGCAGGAGGCAGCTGCTCTGCCTGGCCCCTCTCTGTGCCCGGGCTGGACACTCAACCATGGAGCTGCTTTATCCCAGTGTCACCTTTGGACTTTTGAGTCCTGCTGTGTGTATTTCCAAAGACAGAAGCCCAATTAATGCATGTGTCCCATGAAAACCATGCCAAGTGCACTGCTCTTCCACCCATAGAGTGTGCCTGAGCTCCAAACCAGCAAATCCAGCGTGGATGGGGATGAGGAATTGGAAGCCTCTTGCAGTTTCCCTGAATTTTGAGCCTTGCTGCCAAAGACTTCTGTAAACAGCTTCAGCTTTTGTCCTTCTATCCTTTGAACACACATCACAGCGTGCTTGACCTGGATGTTTCTGGAAGAGGGGGTTTGCTCGCTGAGAGCCTTTGCTGGCACGGGGTTTGCAGCCAAACCACACTGAATTTTATGGCTTCCACAGCAGAGAGCCACTGGATTTGTTGAATGTCCTATATGTGTATGTATAGCATGCAAAGCCCAAAGATGTCCTTCCTCCTGGCTCTGATTAGTCACATCTCCTGGCCCAGGGAAACATTGGTGAAATCCCTGTCACTTGGCCAGGCTTGTTCCAGGGCAAATCATGGATCCCTCTTCGTTTAGAGAAGATAAATCCTGAAGTGTTGCTCCTGCTCTCTCCCCCTTTAACATGTTGTCCATAAAGGAGGTTAAACCTGGTGCAGAATCATTTACAGGCACCCAAAACACCCTGAGGAGGCAGCACCCCAGATTAGAACAGCTACTCAACGTCAGAACCACAGTGGGGAAAAAATGGATGAAAAGGGATACTTTTGTGGGTTTTTTTTCCCCTTGTAATAAGAACTGACCACTTCCCATTTTGTTTCAAAACTTTCTGCGTTTTGTTTCAGGAAAAAGAAAACCCCTACCAAATTTTTCAGCATTTAATTGTTAAAAAATTTGAACAAACGTTTCCTGCCTTTGACAAAAATGGGGAAAAATAAATCGAGCCCATCTCTTTTAACCTACTCCAGCAGAGACAGAAGAATAATCCCCTCCTTGTGGCAAACCGTAGGCTCCCAGTCCGTGGATAAAATGCTGCGAGCATTCTGGAACAGATGATGCAAACAAGCACAATTAAGGAACTCGGCATCACACAGCAGGGGGCCGTGGTAAATACACACCAGACAATTTGTAACCACGCTCATGTTTAAACATTTGATGGGTCCCGGAGCCCCCAGTTTTAATTTAAACAAATACAGACGTCGGCGCGTGGAGATAAATAAAAACAGAACGATAGCTCTCAGTCTGACAGGGCCCAAATGTGAGCTGCAGCCTGCACTAAATAAAAGAATTATTTATGTAGGTAAATAAAATATGGTTTGGTTCCCTCTCCGTATGCAGGCAACTCTTTCCGTCTCTTATTTTTTTAAGATTTTCTTTTAAATTCAGAGGTAAACAATGCCAAAGAAAAAATAAGAGGAGGGACATCGACTGTACATGGTAAGTTTGGGACTAAAATGATTGACATCTCTAAAAATGAGGGGTGAGTCCCAAGTATGTTCCCCATAATTATTTTTCAGCATCCTCGAGGCAGTTATTTCTTTTCCTACGCACAGGGAGGAAAGACCAAACCCCTGTTGCCACTTTGCATCTATTACTGGCGAACAGTGACTTTTTAAGCGTTGCTGCTGTGTTCCAGCAAGGTGGTTGGGATTATCCATGTTAAGATTTTTTTATTTCATTATTTTTTTTTAAATCCCTAAACACATTCCTAGACGATTTCCCCCTGCACAGTTAACTAACCTGGATCTGATCTGCAAGAAGGAAATGGCAAAGCAGGAGACTCCTCCAGGGCACGGGATAATGCTGACCAGGTATTAAATTCATGCAAAACACACCCCGGCCCAGAGCTTAGAAATTGAGGCACTGAAGCAGGGAAAGTGCTGAGGAGCAGAACAGGCACATCAAAGCCAAAATCAAAACAAAACCCGCAACAGAAAATACTAAACCGGAAAAAAAGAAAAAACCCAAAAAAAAAAACCAGAGGGAAAAAAAGACCCAAACCAAAATCCTCTAAAACTGTGCAAGACAGTTTTGGAATATTTCAGAATTTGCCTGTCTATATATAAACCCATAATGAGAACACTCACATGCCTACAGCACACAAGCATTCCCTTCCCTTCAGACGAGGTTCCCTCCATGCTGGATATGGCACAAACACGCATTTCACGTGATCTCTGTGTGAAGATTATTGAAATTCCTCCAAAGCTCATGGGATTCCAGGGCCAAGCATTCCCTTCATGGAGTGCTTGGAGCAAAGGGCTGGGTTGGCTCTGCAGGGATTGAGTGCAGTTTTCCATATCCTGCCACGATCCCTCCCTTCCCACAGGTCTGGTACCACACCTGGAGCAGGGAGGCTGGGGCAGCACATCCCTCCGAGCTCATTTTACATTGGGAATTTCAGAGTTTTTAGGAGTATCCAAACAGTGGCAAAAGAGGTGAGACACTCTTGGGCCTGCTGGGCTTTCGTTTTTGGAGAAGCACCTTTGGCAGCTCTTTCCTTTTCTCTTTTCACAGGTTCCTACAGTGGGGACTGAACACATTTGGGGTCCACTGGGGCGCTTGGGGAGGGTGAGAGGCAGGAGTCAGAGCAGGAACTGGGTTCTTTGGGCCTTGCTCCATCCCTTTCAAAAGCAAGGCCAAAAAAGCGAGTGTATTTCTAACCACAGCACTGCAGAACTGTGTAGTTCAGAAAACAGAAATAGTTAGGACAACATTCAGCCCTTTTTTTTGATGTACTACTTCTACAAAGGACTTTTCCTGGAGTCCAGATTCTTCTGCAGCTGAAATCCCCAATTATAGTAAGAGGTGCTTGCAATACAGGTTATTTTGATGGACATAATACCCCAAACTAAGCTTTCTACCATCTGTTCGTCCCTAAAATTTGAAAGCAAAGAGAACATATTTCACCACTGCGTCAGTGAAAAGTAAGATAAATGCTATTTAAATACATGTGCAGCATATGTTCTTCCTTCTACGCCACGTTCGTCTCTAAGGTTTTACTCATTTCTCTGGAGACACAAATCAGTAGGAAAAAGAAAAAAAGCCACCACCCTTCCTCCCCCAACCAATCCCTCCACAAATCCAGGCTTTCTGAACACAGGTGGGTTTGTGGGAGATGAGAGTCATTCAAACTGTGAGACTGGACTTGACGCATTACATTATTTATTTATTCCCCCCTCGAATTCAATGGCATCAGATGCAGGATCTGGGGGGCTCAGGAGCCACCAGAGGGTAAAGCTGGGATGGAGTGGGAGGGTTTGTGCTCTGTATTGGAGTGGAGAGTGGGACATTTGTCTGCCCAGCAGCTCCCTTGGCAGGTCCAGCAGTTTGTAGTGACAAATTAGCAGGGAAAGAACCCCCATGGTTGTCACTGCAGAGCTCCACTGATGTCCCACAGCACTGCCAGGGCTGCCTGGGGCACAGCACTGCCCTCGCCCCAGAGAAACTGCTCAGAGTTAAACACCTAAAACCCATTTGGGGACGTTGGTTTTGCATCTCCCTGGTGCATCCTCACCTCTCTTAGGACTGCATGCAGGTTTTAATGCAGGCTGCCCCACAGGAGGGGGAGAACTCAGAGGCACTGGTTCCTCCCTGATCCCAAGGCTCTGCAGATCCCTTTGCAGGCAGGAGCCTGTGTCTGGGCTGTGTGAGGTGGTGGGTACCACGCTCAGCTTGTGCAGGCAATTGCAGAGCAAATCTTGCTACAGCAGAGTGACCGTGGCACAAGGACAGAGCCAGGATGTGACCCTGGAGCCATGGTTTGTTGATTGATCATCACTGTTTTCCCTGTTCTCTCCTCTCTCTCCACCATGGAGCACCTAACTCAGAGGATGGGGCTGGTGTCAGCTCCACAGGGAGCCCTGGAAGAGGCACAGGGAGCAGGAGCTGCTCTGCAATTGTGCTGAACAGGTTTGGCTTTGGGAAGCTCCTCTCCCAGGCTGTGGAGCTCTGGCTTTGCTGAAGCAGGAGCAGCCCAAGCCACTTGTCAGTTTTGAAGGTGTAGGTTGATAAGATGAAAGAATTTGGTTTTAGCCTCTTTTGGAAAGCAGGAGTCTCTGCATTCTGCCCATTTTTCCCTAAAATCTGCAGGCTCATCATCCGTATGCAATGGCTTTGCCAGGAGTTTGGAAGCAGCCACCTCCTGGCTGCACACACAAGTGCACAGAGATTTCTGCACAGTACTAGGAGATGCTCCAGCAACTCTTTGGTTTGTGGAGGAACTCTCTGCTTTTAGCTCCTGGTGCTTTCTCACTCCCCAGGATGCTGATGGAGTCAGACACGAAGCCTGGTCACTCCTGGGTCAGCCCCAAAGGTTGCACTCAGGAGGAGACTTGGAGCTGCAGCTGCCTGAGCCTGATGGAACATTCCTGTTATCCCAGGGAAATGCCCAGCCCTCACTGAGTTGGGTTTTCCTTTCAGCTGTTGGCTCAATTTGGCAAAAATCTGCTTATGTGGCCCAGATCAGAACTCTGGTGGTTTGAAAGGAGTGGGAGGAGGAGAGTGCAGGGCAGAAAGAGGCTTGCAAGGAAGAGCTTTCTCTTTTTTTTTTTTTTTTGGAAAAAAGAGATTTTTTCATAAAAGAAATCTAACATGATTATATATTTCTAGCTCCACTTCCCATCTGTTCACCTTCCAAAGTGACATTTAAGGAGCTGAGCTGACGATGCTGGAGGCATCAGCAGCCCTGGATTGAGTGGATCAGATTCCAGGCTGACTCTGAAGCTGCTCAAACCTCGCCTAAAGCTCAGCTCTTATTTATTTGTTTTCCTACAGCAGAGGTACCTTGATCCCTGGAAATGCTGGCATCTGCCCTTTCCTTGTTTGCATCCCTTTCTGCTGAGAGCATTAGCTGCCTTTTTCCAGCACAGGACTGGGTAGAGCTGCCCCAACCCCCTGCCATGCCTGGAAGCACTTTGGGTGAGGAGAAAGGCAGCTCTGGCAGTGTCTGGAGTTCAGGACCCACATGGGGAAGGAGTTCCAGGGCTGCTCTCCTCTCCGGGACACACAGAGGTGTGGTCCAGCACGATACTCACAGTTAATGACCAAAAAAATAGGCTTATTTTGGGACATGCCTGGGCTCCTTCACCCTCTGAAACGCTGGTTTCTCATGGAAAATGGGAAACAGGCACATTCCCTGCTCTGTGGTCCGGGCAGGAAAGGCTGAGCTGCTGCTGCTGATGTGAGCAAGGCAAAGCTTTCTCTGCAGGCAGGGGTGTTAGCTGTCCGTGCAGCACAAGGATCCACCGCAGAGTTAGAGTGGGGAGGAGGAATGGGTGTCTGGGGAAGGCAGAAAGCTCCCAGGCAGTGTAAAACACTGGACAGGAAACACTCCTGGATAAATTGATGGAGAGGGAGAAACAGCCCATGAGGACATGGACAGGTGGAGGAAGAACATCTGTGCACGCAGCAAATCCAAGGGCTGAGGAGCAGAAAGTTCTCCTTCCTCGGGCAGTGACCCAGCCTGACATCACAGGAGAGGGYTCAGCCGGGTTTCCAGCGGGAAACTGCTGATTCCACCTTTGCCACCTCCCTTTCCTCTCCAGGAGGCTTGTTCTGCACAGCCCTTGGAAAGCTCTGGTGGCTGCGGGTGCAGAGCTCTCCACGGGAACTCTGAGCTTCCCTGGGAGTGTGTTCCAATCCTACAATTGCCTCTACAAAGGTTTGGGTTTATTGACTAATGGCACAATTAGGGGAAAAAAGGAAGCAGCCGCCCACGCTGCTCCTGTCTCTCTGTTCTTCTGTCTCCCACAGAGGCAGGGCTCTGGCAATATTTATAGGCCTGTAATTTCCTGGAAGTTTATATAGCATGAAAGTAGAAGAAGTGATAAAATATGCAGTTTAATTGCAAAAACCCCATGTACTAATCTCACTAATGTGCTAGATTAAAACTGTAAATGTGTGAGGCTTCAAGGTGATTACACAGATTTAAAACAAATTTTCCTTCTAAGTGTCTCTAACCAAACTCATATTTTATGATATCCTGGACCTTCCAATTGACTTTTATTTGTTTTATTTTTATGAATGATATCCAAAGTATAATATTGTCACAAGGGATTCTCTTCCTCTGTGGATTCTCTCCTGATGCAGGGTTTCTATTAACTTCTCTCAGAATTTTGCTGTCACATTTGGCTGCCCTAGTGGCTGCAAGCTCTGCTGTGTCACACTGGGCTCTGATAAACACTCAAGCTGGAGTTTACCCTTTGTGTGGAGGGAGAGGACAAGGACTGGACATATTGGAAATCTGCTAAAATTCTGTTTGTGGAACTTGACACCAGCTGGAAGATTCTACATTGCTCCTGTGAGCTGCCAGTGACCGCCATCACCTGAATTTCCTCACATTCTGGGTTTCCCCCCCCCGTGTAAAAGTCATTTGCCACAGTGATCTTTAAGCCCTATTTCCTAGAGAGAATTAATAAAATAATCCATGAGCAAGCAGAGCAAGGGGCTCCCCTAAAAGAAGTGGCCACAGAAGTTCATTCCAGTCCCTGAAGATTCTCAGGCTGGCTCAATATCAGGAACTCCAAACTGGAATTTTAATGGACTGGTTACAGCAAACTGCAATTTTGCTAAAATGCTGGTTAAACAGCTCCTGTGAACTGGTGAGTTTACTTATACTCCTCTGGAGTAAAGTCTGAGCAGTAATTGTACTACAGATCTGCTGTTTGGTTTCTTGGGAAGGAGCTGGTTGATCCCTCTCTGTTCACAGCCACCTCTTTGTAACTCCAATACCATCATTTCTCAGCGTTTGGGGTGGACAGCAGATTATTGCTGACCCCCAGGGGCATCTCAGCCTGTGGTTAAGGCAGGCAGGGCCCTCCAAACAGCCCCTGGCTCCAGGGAGCAGGACAAGTGTCCCTTTGTCACACACTCCTGCACCTGCACATGGCACAGAATCCTTTAGGCAGGAAAAGACCTTCAGGATCATTGAGTCCAGCTCGGCCTGGCTGAGCTGCCAGGGCAAAAGCCATCCTGCCATGGGCAGGAGGAGATGGATTCTGGATCACACAGAACAGCTCTGGACCCTGAGCTCACCCCAGTGGCACCACTGGGGCTGGAGGACACCACTTGTTCCAGGAGTGAGGACCACTTATTCTCAAAAAGCCACCAGATATCTGACTAATTCCCAAAAAATCCCCCAAAACTATAAACCCCAGACTCCAGCAGAGCTCTCAGACCCCACAGACCCCTCCACTCGTGCCACCCTTTGTGCACCCCCAGCCAGGACACGCTGAACTGGCAGGAGGATTGACTTTGGGACCTGGGAGTCCTCCAGAGCCCGCTCACATTCACTGTGCACCACTCACGTTTAATGCTGGGAAGGGAAAATAATCTAAACATCATTTTGCAAATGTTAAGCTATTAAACTAGCAAATGATTTGAGACAAGAGCAACTACACGGGGTCAGCTTCTCTTTCAAACACTCCGAGGGTACATTATGTGGAGCTTTGCCTCATGCAAATACCACGGCCTTGAGGTTTTTCCTTGTGGCTTTGTTCATCCTCTCGTTTCTGCAAGGAGGCAGGAGGAATAAATAGATGTTTTTATCGCCACTTTTTTGCTTTCAGAAAGTTCACATATTGCATTTTTGACATTATGTAAATTAAAAATCACCATGGCATTACCTGAAATAAACTATTATATCACTCCTTTCACGCTGCTCTAGTTAAGATACTGTCAGCACTTCCATTACTAGCCCTTATTTCAAGGAGTTTCAGACTTAGTTGGTGGAAAGGTGGGGGATTTTATTTATTTATTTATTTATTTATTTATTTATTTATTTATTTTTAATGGAAACTTCCAACACATTCCCAGCCTGGGGAAGAATTTCATTTTCTTCAGATTTGAGGGGAAAAACTGCTTGACCGTTTTATTGTTCAAATGCTGTGAGGGCGTTAGCCCTCCAAAAGTTTGAACATATCAGGGTGATATCCCAGTTCCATGCCCAATTCCCTTCTCCTCTCAGGCTTACACTGTCCCAGTGCCACCAAACCAGAGGCAAACCCAGCCCAGCTCTGGTGCTGGGGCACAAGCTGGAGGGACAAGGGGACTCCTGGCACACAAATGTGTCACTAGTGCCTTTTCAGAGCCAGGGTCTGTGTCCCTGCTCCTCCTGGCAGGCTGAACTCCACACACACACCTTGGGGAACAGATCTGCCTTCGGGAAGTTGTGCAGAAACGAGAATAAATTTGGTCTCCATGTCAGGCAGAACAAGGAGTAATGGACTTAAATTACAGCCAGACCAGACATTAAGATAAACTTCCTAACAGCAAGAGTAGTTAAATACCAGCACAGATAGCCCAGGGAGGGTGTGAAATCCCCATCCTGGGGAGGTTCTGAGCGCAGATCAGACAAATGCCTGACAGGAGTGACAATTTTGATGTTCCTTTGGGGCAGGGGATTATATTTTGATTGCCTCTGCAGCCCCGTTTCCTGCAGTGCTTTGGAAATCATTCAGAAACAAGAGGATACATATTTTGACGGCTTCCATCCTACCCTGACTGTGCAGTGCCGTCCTGTGGGACCCCTGGCTCTGGCTGTCCCCTTGGGATTCCTGTGTGAATGCCATGAGCTTTCCCAAATCCGCCACCTCCCCTGGATGTGCCACCCCCTCGCTGGCAAAGGGCACACGGAGTGGGCTGTGGAGGGTTATTCCCAGTGGCATAAGGCTTCACTAAGACTGAGCACCAGGAGCCAGAGGAAGGCTTTTTTTTTTTAATTAATAAAGCATTTAGAGGTGAATCCGAGCCCCTTTCTGGCTGCAGCTTGGCAAAGAGCTGCAGAGACTTGAGCAAGACTTGAGCTGTAAAACTGGAGAGAGCCACGAGGTAGAGGGGGAAGAGCTGCTGCTTGGCTCTGCAGCCTCCTCCTCTTCCTCTCTCCGAGGTTTTCATGCCTGTCCTGTGTCACCTCCCACATTTTCCCAGCCCAGTCCCCCCCAGCCACTGGACTCCTCCATTTAAACTTTGCAGGGCTGAATTTTGCCTCGCTCCCTCTCCAATTCATACTCCTTGCCTCCAAAGAGGCTTCTTGTTGCATCCTTAGTCAAACTAGAGCAAAATTAGGCAATATTCCCCCCTTTTCCAGCCTAGGCTGGAATTGCTATTTCAGTAACTGCTGAGCCAGTCTTGGCTCATTGCAAAATCTCCCAAGGTACGTTCCTGTGATCACATATTGCCTGGCTGAGAGCACGCAGGGATGGCCACAAAAGCAAATATCACACAGGACCATATGTTTTAAGTTAATTTCAGTTGGGGCAACTCCTCGGATTGTGAATCTCTCCGTGCCTTTGGTTCTGTAACTCACCTTTCCGACCCCCCCCCCCCCAAAAAGCAAACAGCATTTTCTTCTCCCACTATCAAGCACCATCTTCACACATATTCAAGTTACAACAGTCCCTACACCTTTAAGCTGCTTATGCACAGATTTCATGTTCAGAATAGGGATTCAGTTTTCCATAGTCATCTTTCCTATTTTTTAATCATCCCTAGCCGTAATGCTGGCAAGTACAGGGACAGACAAAAGGGACTCGGGCTTTTTTTAAATGTATGTATGTAGGCACATATATATTTTTCATTTTTGGATGTTTCCCTTAATCATATCTTGAATTAATGCGGGGCTTGTTCATTCGGAGCTCTCATTACCCTCTTAATTAACTGTGCACAGATGGAAAAAGTCGGAATTGCTTCACTCGAGTTGTTCTGCTAGTTTTAAAATGAGATGGCAGATGGAGGACAAGGCAGAGAGGGCTCAGCTCAGAGGTAGGAGACAAGTTTTCAAGCTGTCACAGAAACGTCAACAAACGCTCCATCTGTTTGTGAGGTGCACCAGGCAGAGGCAGTTTCAAGTGCCATCCGCAGACGTGAGTTCAAAGAATTCCAAACAATTAGCAGCAAAATGAAAGTTGCAGTTTTGGTTTGAGGTTCTCCAGGACGCTGCCAGCCCGTGCTGCTGACGCTGGAAACAAGAGCACAGCACTTCAGGAATGTTCTCAGCCTGGCAGCGGCTCAGCACCCTCAGGGCGTGTGTTGGCTCCTAAAAGCTCATCCCTAAAGCTCTGCAGACAGCCCCAGAGAAAGGCCAGATGTTCCCAAAGGCCCCAAAGGAAGTGGATCTCTTGAAACTCATAAATAACTCGCAAAGAGGCAGCTCTGAGCTTGTTCCCATGAGCATGAGCCGACAGAAAGAAGGGTCCTTAGATGAGGGCCCCAAATACAGACACAATCTTTGGGGAAAAAGGCTAATTTCAACTTTACAGAAGTTTTCTATACCTGAATGGATCCCTGGACCAAATCGGTGTCAGCCTTTGGGAAGTGCAGACAGTCAGGTGTAACTGAAGCTGTGTACACAAGGGGATGCAGGTAAGAAAAAACAAAATTCTACCCTCTCCTTTCCTAGAACAGCCCTTGTTGAACTGCTCCAACGGGATATTCCATCGTTATCCTGCTGGAAATGCCACATACACGCTGATCCCAGTGTGGGAGGGCACAGCACTGTTATTGGCGTTCCAGAGAAGCAGTACCAGAGTGAAATGACCGTGTCAGGGCTCTGTGTAACAGAGATTTGGAGATTTAAATAACCAAGGAAGCCTACGAGGAGCACATCTGGCTCCTGCCACAGCAGGCAGCTCCCGCGAGCAGGGCACATCTGTGTGCAGCCTTTGGGGGTTTGTAGGATGGTAGCAGACAGGGTTATTGGGAACTGAATTGTACCCAGGTGGTTTCCACATAGGAGGAGATGCCACAAGAAATACACACACAAAGCACTTCTGCACAGCTTCTTGTGATGTACTTGCTGATTCTTTTTCCAGGAAGTTGTTTTGTTTTTTTTTTTTTTTTGGGCAACACCATATGTTACAGTGATGGGGAGATCCAGGGTCCCATCCATGCACTCTCATTTCAAAAGTGAAACTAAGGATTTGAATTTTCCTCAGCTCCAGAGGGGTCTGGATCTGTTGTGAGTCCAACACTTTCCACCGCTTGTTTTTTTTATAAAGAACAATTTCCAGACACAAACCAAAAAATCAAAAGTAGTCACCTGACAAATGCTTGCAAACAACATCCCCAGCAAACGCTGTAATAGAAGGTTTTTCTATTTCCCCTTGATATGGCACATATATTTTTATTTATATGAAACCCCCAACTGCTTTTTCCTAGCTCATCTCTAGCTCTCCGCATGGCTCCATACTATACAGTTAATTTTGGTTAGGCCCAGCAAATATTTAGTTACTTTAGACCCACTTGGAGGGAACACAAGTGCACCATGGAGTTCTGTGCGTTCTGAGGTGCACTGAGTATTATTTACCAGCTGAGAGAGCAGAGCAGCAGACCAGGCTGCCTGGGCCTGTCCACAGCTCTGCCAGAATTTGCTCTGCAGGTCCAGGCAATTACATGTTGCCTCTGTGTGTGTGCACCTACAGCAGAATTTCAGTTAATCACACCAAAAGTGCATTTTTGAATATCAAAGCTCCCTTTTTATTACACTTCAGCTCACATGGTGAAGCAGGCTTGGTGCTCACGAACTGAGCTCCTTTTGGATGAAGCACTCTCCTAATTCACTAATAAACAGTCAGACTTTGGGACCAGACCAGAGGGAGCCTGAAATAATTCCCATTAAATGATTATAGCGTGGCCACTGGTCCTTTGCACCGAAATCTTTGCTSTCCACACTCCTTGCCAGGCGCAGCCACTGCCTGTGCTCTGCATTATCCAGCCTTTCCTCGTGGGACTCACAGGATGTTGTCTGTAGGTGTGCTTTGTGACGGAAGGGGCTGTCTGAAGCGTGACATGATGTGGGAGAGGTGGGATGCAGCTCTAGGTGGCTGTGGAGGAGCTGGGCAGCTCACAAGGCAATTTGTGCCCTGTGGCCTGGAGTGCAAGTGCTTTATTTGGGTTTTGGAGAGGGAAAGGGCAGAGTTAACCCTCTGAACCAAACCAAGGCCTTTCAGCAGAGTGTGAAGACGCACACGCCCCAGGGGAAACCACGATCTGGGTTTTGCCTTTGCTGTTTGTGCTCAGGCCCCCGAAYGCTGTCAGCCCGTCAGATGCTGCTGGGGCTGCAGGGATAGTGGCCACTGGGAGCAGGAGAGCCGAACTAGAACGTTCTGTCAGAGCACAACCACCGCGGGTGACGCCGGGACACCGCGGCCGCCCGCGGGGCATCGGCCAGGAACCCGGAAACGTCCGAGGCCCTGTCAGGAAAAGGATGCGAAAGTGATTTTCTTCAGGCTGCAGCCCAGGAAGCTTAAAAGGCAAAAAATACCACAGAGATTTTTCTGTAGAGAAAACGCAAAGAAAAAAGAAAAAAAGGAGGAAGAAATAAAGGAAGAACTGGGATAGGAGCAGCAGCAGCTCATCTCCGTGCGTGTTCTCAGCATGACAGGAGAGTTACCCTTCCCAGGGGCTTCTTATCACAGCCCCAGCTCCCTCAAGGTCACAGATCAGGGTAATTACACTCTGATAAGCACAGTCCTCGCTCATTTGCAGTTCCATACTGTAGTTCCTCATTTTCTGCTCTGGATACGGGGACAGCATCAACACCCCACAGCACCTGCACTGGGCTGCAGCTCCCAGCTGGTTGCAGTTCAAAGGAATGATGTGTAATTCTGGCATGTACACCTGGAAAAGCGCTTTAGGAACCCTAGGGTATGAATAGGGGCAGGAAATGCYGGTGTTGAGGAGGCCAATACTGTTACAGGCTTCTTGTGGGCTCATCAGAGAAAATCCTACAATCCAGATTATGGAAAAAGGCAGTATCCTCTGTAACAGCTCTTTCTGGTATTATGAAAATCCTGAAGTGCCCACCATGGAAACAGCAGCAGTGACAGGAAAGGGAAAGGATATGTTCATCTCCTGGGAGCCCTGCAGTGAGCTGAGGGATTCATAGTCCAGGATCCTCCATCCTGGCCTGCTCATGTTTTCAGCAGCTTCCTGTGCAGCTCACAAATTGCTCCACAATGGCATGTACTGGAGAGGCTGCTGCCTCCTCCATAAGCACAGGACAGTCCCGTGGGAATCCYACCCCAGACAGCTCTCCTGCCCCTGGGAGCCCTTGCACACAGAGGTCAGGGCAGAGGACAGGATCTCCTCCTCAACCATTACCAGCCCTCTAATTCAGCAAATATTCTCCCCAAGGACTCGGAGCAGCCCTTTAAGAAGCTGATCCCTGCTCCCAGCCAGAGCCCAGAGTCCTTCTGCAGCCTGGCTGGGCTGGAGGCTGGGCAAGGAAAGCTCCCTGAGGCATTGCTGGGTCATGAATTTATTTAATGAGYGAGCAGAGGACAGTTTCAGTTTTAGAATATTTTCCCCCCACACACACCTGTACTTTTTTCTCCTTTCTAAAAGAGGCACTTAAATCATCCCAATGAATAATAAGGATGCTCGCCAACCCAATTTAAGGCAATTTTCATTTCAGTCCCAATATCATCCTCAAACATACTTTTCCCTTTATCTGTGGAATGGCCTGTTCTGCACAGCACCTTAAATAGAAAGTGCTATGCCAGCTAAATGCTGCCTTTCAACTATTACAATAAATATCTGACAGTGAGGAAAATAAGAAAAGAGGCAGGCGGGGACTGATCCGCCTTGTCACACGTTCCTGACTTGGCACCCAAAGCTCTGTCAGTCCATTAGCTGCTCTTAATTTCCTTGTTCTTCGTGGCAAAGGTGGCCATAATTGGTGGAGCTGCTGGAAATATCACATAAATGGGGTGATTCGCACTCAGAACTGTCACTGCAATAAAATCCCATTTAGAAAATGTCCCCTTCACCCGAGGAAGAAAAAGGAAGCTCCGGAGCCTGCCCTCCCCCTGCGTGCTCCAGTGGGAATGTGTCACCCATCAGCACCAGCCAGGAGCACAGATCTGTCCATATCTCCAGTCTGGTCACAATCTGAAAGGGACATCAAGGCTGATGGCCTGTAATCAGTTCAGACACAACAGCTCTTATTTTTATTTTTGTTTGTGGGACTTTTCATACTGGACAGAAGCCAAGGAAACAGAGATAAATATAAAATGGAAAACCCCCTCTTGCTATTCCCAATATCATCAATGTGTGTGTGCTTGAGGAAGTGATAGATGTGAGGAGAGCTAAGCAGAGCTGATGTGGGCACAGATGGCACAGCAGGAGCCAGGTCACTCGACTCAGCAGTGCTCTCAGACGCAGAGCTCAGAGCCAGACTCAAACCCATCTTTTTACCTGTGAGATGGAAAGAACTGGAGAGACACCTTCACTGGAGTGTGGTACAGCCCTTTGAAATACATGGAAATCATATAAAGCTCCAAGTCTGAGCTGCAGCAATTTTAATTTTCAGCAGGGAAAACTCGCTAATTATTTACTTTTGGACAACTCTTCTGGTGGCATTCTCAGGAACCCTTCCATACTTTATAACCCAGATGCTGAAAAAACCTCCAAAATTGGTCTACTCTGAATTCCATGTAGCTCATTGTAAATGCAAGACTTGTCACTCATTAATACATTTCCAATAACCAGAAAGAACAAGCTGCATAGGTATCTCCAAACATTTCCACTGAATTAAGCAGACGTCTTCAGCATGCCAGAAGGATTAATCCCAAGGTGACACCAATGCCAGAAGGATGAATCCCAAACTGACACCAAGCCTGGGGGTGCATGCCCAGGTCCTTACCCAGCTTCTGACCTCATTTTGCCCAATTTTGCCCAGAGGCACAACACAAAACCCACCTGCAGATCAGGGGATGCTGCTGTGAGGCCTGAGCATGACTTGCCTCCTTCTTAAAAGGATAACAAGGAGGATTTGTGGTCAAGGGTTTGGGGTTTCCTTCTGGGCTGGGCTGTTAGGAAAGGCTTGGATTAGGAGTGTTTTGCAGCTGTGCCTTCTAAAATATTTACTCAGTGTCCACTGGACCATTTGCAAAGCCATCAGCACTCGCTCTAATCTTCCTGAGCAGCCTGAGCGAGCAGTGAAATGAAAGACTTCAGCAAAGTCCTCAAATGGCTGCTGAGATTAATCTTGTCAGGTACAAACACCTCTGGATTCTGCAGGGGGTTGGGATGGGGAATATGGGGCTGGTCTCCATTTCTGACAGGCCCACAAGTGCTGTTTTTCCCAATTGTCAGAGAAGGAAAGAAACACGTTCTCTGGATGATATGGCAGGAAAACCTGTAATGTTGGGGAGAAACCTACCCTGCAGAGCTGGGATGTTGAGAGGCACAGTGGGTTGGGTAGCTCTCCATGCAGGATGAGGTCTCTGATCTCCCAAAGGCTTTTACCTKCCCCAAGCCAGGGGGTTTTGTGGGGGAATTTATATGGACAATCATATTTTCTTGATTACAGCAGAAAACAGTGGGTGAGGAATGCCCTGCCCTTTGCCCACACGATTCCACCCAAGGCTAATCCAATAACCTCGGGGACTGTGCTCTGTTTTTTAACCCTTTGATGAGATCAGCCTTGTTACAGCCTTGCCAATCCACCCAGTGCCTGGAACTGGTCTTCAAGCCAGGAGCGAGACTAAGGACCAACAGCACCAGGCCCAGGGAAATGAGCGACTCCCAGGCTCAAGACCAGCAGGTCAATTCAGCAAAGCACTGGAGCACACAGAACCAGATCTCAGCGATCCAACAGACCCCAAAACACCCCTTACAAGTTAAGGACGTGCAGAAGTGCTTTGCCACACAGGGGCATTGTGATCAGGCAATATCATCTGACCCAGCCAACTCACTTGGGTGCCTCCCTCCTCCCTTTGCAGCTTTGCGGGACACAGCAAATGAAGAAGTCAGAGTGACACCAGGGAATACAAAGCACTGCAGTGAATCACTACAGCAGCTCGTGGCTCTCAGCATTTCCCACACCAGACAAACAAGTACCTCAACATCTCTCACAAGTAACATCCTGAACTGGGGCCGTAAGCGCAGCCTGAACAGTTGGTGCCAACTATTGTGATAGCTGGAATGAGCCAAGGAAAGCAGGAATCTGGCTGGAAACCAAGAACAGGTTCTGAAGATTAAGATATTTTAGCTAATGAGGAGGTGTAGCAGAGAGAACAGCGGAAAGACACAGAAGCAGCAGAATGGAAAAAAGGCAGTGGGATGTGAGCCTTCCCAGGAATTCACAACAGGACGAGCCATGGTAGTTACTGTGTTCTGTTGTGAAGGGCCACAGCAGGACCAGACAGCAGAGGGGAACTGTCCTTTGTAGCATCGTTGACCTCCCTTCSGTGAAATATCCTCCCTTCTGCCAAGGTGCCTCTGGCCACTGTCGTTCATTTGAGCATCTTTTGCAAATCATTACGTGTTGCTGATGGCCTGAGTCAAATAAGGAGCTTCACACTAAGAATAATCCCATTTCTCTCCAGGATGGGATGATCTAAATAACACTACTGGGTCCCACGTCTCTGGGTCAGTAGCGTTGCAACTCTATTTTGAATTGTCCTAAAGTATTTATCACTTCAGGACACCCTCCTGCTTGGCAAGGAGTGACTATCACCGCAGCAATCTCCCTGCAGTATCACTGATGCTCTGTACTGCCTCTGACTCTCAACAGCACACACAAAACCAATTCCCCAAACCCTCAGTAATTGAACCATCTCATCCAAAGGTGTTTTCTCCTTTTGACAAACTTCAAAGATAAGATATAACCGAGTTTTACTCACACATGCCCGTCCCTCCCATTTTAAAAGCAAATTGCCATTCAGGGCTGCTGGAAAGTACCAGATGAAGAGGAGAGTGATGGATGATGCACTATAAAACACATTCCAGCATCGAGCTTTTGTTCCCCTGCTCCCCCTCCCACCCGGGCACAGTGTGCACTAATCCACAGCAGGTCTCTAAGCAGTTGGAGTTTTCTACTGGCTCTCACTGCCTTTTACAGGATTTCTGCAACAGAAGACAAGCTTGGCTCCAGGATCCGGGCAAGTAGAAGAAACATGATATTATGGAGTAATTGAAGTCGGGAGGACCTCTGCGGGTCAGCTGGTACCACTCCCCACTCAAAGCAAGGACAGCTTCAAAGTTCCATTGGATAAGCTGACAATAGTGATTATTTAGGACCCCTGCGGTCTGTCTGTACAAAGCCAGCTCGGGCTGGCTTGTTTTATCCTGCCCTTAGCCTTGCTCAAGTCGGAGCACCTCTTCATCCCAGAGGGCTCAATCTTCCCTCTAAGCCAAGGCTCTCACTCAGCTCCAAAGGAACACCATTCCCTAAAGGAGTCTGAGTTTAGACAGTCTGTTCGGAGCAGGGGTAAAAAATAAAAAGGCAACAAAGGGAGGAAGGCTCAGCCAAAGCCAGCAGGCAGGACCAGACTGGAACCACGACTTTGTGCAGCTCCCAGTTTGCCACCAGCTGAGCTCACGTCCTCCTCTCCCAGCAACACCCGGCTCCATAAAACACCAACATTCTAGCACAGAGAGTCTTCCCACTGACCAGGAAGCTTTCCAGGCTCACAAAAACCGTAATTGTGTTTTGCCTGGCTGTAGTTTTTGGTCTCCACCAGCTCAGGGCAGAGCAGAACCAGGCACTCCCAGGTGGGAAGGTCTGCAGCCAACCCACTGCAAGGCTCCCTCAGTGCTGGCAGCACTCGGTGCCTCCCCCTTGCTAGGAAAGGAGCTAATCTAATTAGCACCTGAAAACAGCAGAAATGAGGTCACTCGCTTCCTGTGTAAAGCTTAATTTTGTATAATTTATTTTTTACATTTTCTAATTGAATGAATATTAATTAACTGGAGTTTAATGCAGAAGATGAAGACATTAAACTCTCATTAACAAACAGTGAGTCCTATTCATCCCCAAACACTTCACATCTGCAGCATTAAGTTATCAAAGAAAAAAATCTGCTATGATTTATGTCGTTTTCCGGTGGAAAAAGGGAGGCAATGAATCTGCTTTATCAGCTAATTATCTGCAGGGTGACACATGGCTCTGCAGGGATGGCACACGGGTCCCAGTGAGGCACTGGCAGGCAAAGCCATGAGGTTTTCTGGCCTGCAGCAGCATTTCTGGAGCTCCAGACGACCTGGAGCACAGAGCTGGAGCACAGAGCTGGGCCAGGTATGGCATCACATGGAGCTCATTGGAAAGGGCACCAGGGAGGTGAACACAGCCATGGGCCAGAACCGGTGGGAGTAGGGACCATCTCTGCCACAGGCAATGAGCCTCACTGGAGCACTGAGAAAAAGAAACTTTTCTGGGCTTAGCCYGGGTTATTTGAACCTGAGGCTTTATTTGTTATTATTTGCAAATGTTATTATTAACAGATATATTATGATGAACCACATGCAGGCATTAACGTCACCCCTTGGTGCATTGCCTGTCCATGGGGCAGGGCTGTTCCTCCTGCAGTGTGAGGATGATGAGGGGCAGTAACTCTTTTCCCACTTGCAGAATGTTCCCCCCACCTCCTAAATCAGCTGCAGGGACTATGGCCGGAGTTCCTGAGCAGGGAAATGAGGGATGAGCCCGGGCTGGCRGCAGAGACTCCCACAGCTCCCCCCAGTTTCCCGGGAAGGGAGAAGTGTCAGATCCTTCACAGGTTCCATTGACTTGAAACACAAACACTGGGAGATGTCGCTGTGCTTCAGAAAGTGGAGCAGAGCCGGAAAGTACTAAAAGCGTCCCGAAAAAGTTACTCCGTGATTTTAAAGTGTTTCTTTCTCGTCGTGCCATTTATAATTTAATTAGTGGCAGGTTGTCATGCAATAACTATAATCTATAGATTTATGCACTGGAGAAAAAGAGCGACCTCATTCTTAAAGCAGCAGAGCTTGCTCCCCCTGAGCTGATGGAGTTGCCATCTGCTGATGGCTCCTGGAATGTCACCTGCTCCTTTAAGTATATTTATATAAATGAAACTGTATATCTCCATCACCTTCCCCCCCCCCCCCATGATTTATTTCAGCAGGTTTTACATTTCAATAGCGTTTTCATTTCTCCGATAGAAACCTTTYGTGGATGTGAAACCTGATTTTATGTCTGCAAGCAGACGTTACAGTAAAAGTGGCAATGGTAATCAACTATAAATCATGGAAATAGCCTGGAGAGGTAAGTGTGAGAACCAAAACAAGAGGTGACAGTGGAGACATTTAAAAGCTTGGAGAGMAAAACAAGTGAGATGGTGAAGTCTGTTCCGTATCAACGAGAATTCAATGAGATGGTGGAGAGGTAAGGAAGGGAAATCTGGAAATGTGGTGAAAAACAAAAGAAGGAAAGACCAGCCTTTGTGCCCTGCCAACACAGCTCAGCTGAGGCAGAAAATGGAACTTTTAATGACAAACAGGAGAGTGGCACACAAACAGTGACCTGCCGTGACACCCAGGAACCTGAAAATGCAAAATCTCTCTGCTGCACTGCTCTGGGGAGGACACAGCACAGAAGGGACTTAACCAGGCTCCCGTTTTCCTCAGACCCAAACTGCTGAGAAATACAACCAGCACTAACTTCCAGTGGGAGCCTCGAGGGCAGAGCAGGCTGGTGGTGGGACTGGAAACCTCCAGATTTTCAGTCTGAACTGCACCTTTTCCTTGGTGTGAGCACACCAAGAGAGCCAAAGGCACTTTTAGACACCAAAACTACATTTTATTTGAACCCAACCTGTAATTTTTAGGATTGGAGCGAGACAGCTTTCAGTAAGTTGGAAATGGGCATCCTTAAGGCTGACTCACTGTCAAGAGCTTCATGAGCTGCTGCCAACTCCACTCACAGCACTCCTCTGCTGAGCACAGTCCCTGCAGCATTTGGGCTCCTCTCACACGTGGCAAGCTCTGCTGCCCTAATGGACAGTACAGCTTTCATTGAGAAAAAAAGAAATTTAGCATTAAAGGTAGAAAAAGTTATCCCTCCTTGCTGAAAATAAAACTTCCTGACCAACTGAAAACATGTTGGTTGTGGAAATTCATTGAAAGTGAACTGAAAAACGACACCAGAAGACTCCATCTGCCCCAAATAGATTTATTTTCCTCTAAAGGGAGTTTCCTATGAAGCAGAGTACCCAGTGCCTGCCCAGCTCCCCCTGCTCASGACACAGAGCAGGGGTTCCTCCCCACCTCTCTCTGCTTGGCTTTAATGAAATATGAATAACCTGAAAGAGCAGGTTAGCACTGGCGGTATAAACTCTGCTCCTAAAAACCACATCAGAGTGGCTGTGCACTTGGGCTCGCTGTCCCCTGCCTGGATGCAAACCCAGGCTGTTGCTTCCCTGGGTCAGGATTTCACAGGACACCTCAAGGATGCTGCTGCCGCACTGAAAGGCAGTGAGGAAAATAAAAATATAAGGGTGTTCTGTGCTGTGGTTTCACAAAGGCAATTGTGAGATTCAAGGACTCACTGAAGGTCAGCTGCTGGGAAAAAGCCCTGCTAGGAAAAGCCAGCTAAAATCCCGTAATTAAATGGACAATTTGCCACCTCTAAAGCTGCCAGCCCGCTCTGGATTTTTGGTGATAAGAGATCGATACTTGTGGTCTTCATGAGAGAGGAGATCCTCCAAGAGCCAGTGTCAAGCAGAGTGATATTCCTGTGGATGGGTGTGTGGTGTGGGGCAAAGGAGCCACCAAACCCCTCAGGACTGGAAGCAGACAGGAAAGGTACAATAGGAAGTTTGCTGTGTGCAACCAAAGGAGGCACAGWTCTGTTCTGGTGAAAAACCAGGGTTGGAAGGTGTTTAACAAAGCCTGTGAAAGAAGACCAGGGAGTGAATCCAAAGCAGTGATAACACACAAGTTGATGGATGTGAATATGTGACATGGTGCCTGAGGTCAGTGCTGCACCAAAAGTGGAACTACTGTAAGAGGAGAAAGGAGATTTTTATATGGGGAGTATAATTCTGGGAAAGTATCTTTTTTTTTTTGCTTTTAAGACAAATCGAACATGATTTTTTTAATAGGGTTTAATAAAGCACTTCTGCAGTTGAGTCTTCAAGAGATGAAAAGCGTTTCTGAAAATCAAAATCCAATTCAAAAGACGGAGTAAATCCAGTTTTGTGTTTTCACAGTAAACTTTTTCTTTTAGCAGAAGAAGGGGGAGTTTTGAAAAATTTTCAACCATCTCTGCCAATAAAACAGAGTATTAAAAAAAAGAATTAGCAACACATCTGTTAATCATGACACCTTGAATGCTTTCTTCTCTCATTTTGTTTTTTTCATGGTACATCTCTTTTCCTTTAAATTTCATCTGTTTTTTCTGCCTAGGTTGTAAACTCCTCACAGCAGGGACTGTTTTCTTATAATGCGTTTGTCCAGCACCTCAAATGTTGTGAACATAATGTGACGTGAATAATATATGGGACTCCTCTCCTGAGCAAAAGATAAAACCCAGAAGYGAAACCAGCTGATGATGGCTTTGTGACAGTGAAACAGAACTCGAGACAAACCTCACTGCAGCATGAGGTCCCCACTGTGGCTCGTGAACATAAACGCCAAATGGGCCTGACTGTAGCAGAGATGATCTCTAAATCATCGCAGRCTATGCAATTGCCGCACATAATGCTCCTAAAACACCCAACCCAAACTCTCCTCCTTCTGAAAGCACGGCTCCGAATTTTATTGGAGTTGCCTCCTGCCAAGAATAGCAGAGAGCAGCCTGCACACAGCATCTGCTCACAGAGAGAGAGCAGAGCCAGCTGGGAACGGGAGCTGTCCCCTGCAGCTGCCTCACCTGTGAGAATCCCCCACAAACGGGGAGATAACGTGGCTTTTATAATGCCTCCGAACTTGGAAATTGTGTTTCCTCTAAGGAAAACCATGGCCTTCAAGGGAAACTTCACCCGTGTGGGTTTTCCTCTGTCCCTATCTCACCCCCAGCTCCCTGTGCCTTTCCCTCCTGTCCTCATGGTTGCTCTTGTGTGAAGTCTCCTCCACCATCAGCAGCCAGTCTGGGTCCCCAAGCCTCTGTCATCATTTCAGAGAGCAAAGTGATAAAGCAAAGAGAAAGCTTGGAGAAAGCAAAATGTCCAAGAACCAGGAGATACTGCTCCATCTTTGGCTAGGAAGCAGCCTTGCTCCTGCTCCTGTAAACTTCCACCTGGCTGTCCAGCCTGCCCCTTTGTGTTTAAAGGGGAGCACAGGTGAGACAGGCTCAGGACTGTTGTAGAAGGCTTCGTTGCAAAGTTGGCAGCTGTAGACATGACAGAATTTTTAACAAAAGATGGAGGAGGAAACAGATCTAATGCAGCACAGAGAGCTGCCATTTAGCAAGGATAAATGACTCCAAGATACCTTAAATTTGTCCTGTTGTCTAATTCCAGAAAAAAAACCCCCGCATGACAGCCGTTCTAGAGTCAGTGTTTGGAAATATACAACAAAAGGGAAAAGCTTTATTAACACTGGAAATGTACTCTTTGCTTGGATTTCCTTTTCAACACCCAGCTTGTTCATCTCACAGCTCAGTGAACTGTTAACATCACATATTTCTTCTGTTCCAGCAGCAAGTCCRGTTACTTTGGTTTCTGCTAACTGCAGACAGATGAGATTCAGCCTTCCCAGGGAGATGGAGAGGGGGAGAGGGAAGCAGAGCAGGAGGAAGGGGATGGGAGGCATGAGGGCTCAGTGGAGAGCTGGCAACGTTGATGAGCTACAAGTTGGAGTTTGAGGTATTTCTGAGCTGAATGCTGCAGCTTTCCTGTTCATAATGTGAATCCTTCTGCATTCATGTGTTTCTAAAGTGAGCCAATCCCTCAGCRCTCAGTAAGGTTGGAGAGCATTGTGTCAATAGCTAAATAGTGAAATATTGCTGTGTGTTTCATATTCTCAACCAGACATATTTCCTTGTCCTTTAATAGCCCAATCCAGCCTCCTTTCCAGAGACAAGGAAATGGCCTTGTCTGGCTGTGCATAAATACAACCAGCAACCACTTCCCATAATAAAAATGTCAGATTCCCCAAGTTAAAATGAAGTCAATATTCTGTAAATAAACAAGAAGTTWCAGCTGGAAACTAAGCTGTAAGTAAAAATTTCACAGTTTAAGTAAAGGAAAGATGCAAGGGCAGACACTTGTACTATCTGTATTCCCTAATAATTGTATTTTGCTTTTTTCTTCCATCCTTTGCCACAATATCTTAACCTGGAGAAATCAAACAGCTCACCCATGCAGCCAGGGGGAGCCAGAAGAGAAAGGCAGGTGTCCTGGAGGGTGGCCTTGTGCCTCTTTCATATCCTCCCCTTGTCTGGGATGGCTCCAATAGCACCAGACCTGGGGGAAATCCCTTTTGTTCCAGGGGTGCCAGTTGTGGATTCAGGCTCTGGCCTCATTTCTTAGGCAGAAAGCAAATCCAAAGGGCAGAAGATGAGAAAAAGGAGCAAGAGTCTGGGGTCCCTTCTTCTAGCAATAATGTAGATTTTTTCAGTACAAATCTAAATCTGTTTGACAAGAAATGCTCACTGGACACAAACGTGGGGTAAACACGAAAGATTGGAGCTGACCTTGAAGGGATTCACAGGTGTAGTCAGCCCCTGGCTCTGATCCTTTCTTCCAACCCTCCCTGGTTTCCTGTCAAAACTTCTGCCTTCTGCACCCTAATCTGGGAGTGTTATGTATGGGAAAACATGAATGAACTTTTATTTTCAGAAGACAGCTTCAGTCATGACCTGCTGAACTTTGTTCTCTTTACCAACACGGTCTGCCTTTTCCTTTCACACGCCAATCCCATGGTTTTTATGTCACTAAGCTGGGAAAGGGGTGGCTAATCTTCTGGTTTTGATCCCTGAACTGAAAGGCAATGTTGCTAACACCACACCCCTCTGTCACAGTGACCTTTGGCTGCCGGCGATGGAATTCACCATCGTGTGGGAATTGCAAAAGATAACATTTTTTTCTAAACATTAATTCCTCACACATTTCCCCCAGGAAGAGGGAGAAAAAGGAAGAGACGCTTAGCATTCAGGAGCGAAAAAAAAGATGAAATCTAATGAATTTTTCTCCCTCTCGGGGGTTTGAGAACAGTTCAACATTCCTGATTAAGGACGAGGGAAAGGTGGCCTTGTGCCGTGGTGCTGCCCTTCTCACACAGGAGTGTTCAACGTGCTGGAGGATAATCAAGAGAATAACAACACTCCCAGCAGGCAGGAGGCTTGGACTTGTCATCTGACTCGGCTCCATGCAGTTAGGTCTCGGTAAAGATGACTTGCTAAAAATCTAACTAACGTATCAAGGCTCATTGGGTTTCGCTAAGCTCCTACCTCTGTAATCACCATTTACCAAATTAGAATAGGGGGAAAATGAGCCACTTCATCTCTGTGTCATATAATGAACTTTTTTGTGTGTACCAGAGAGGGTGATTGCCGCTAGGTATAATTATTATAATAAAGATCGGTACAAACTGAAGTTAAAAAGGAATTGTAGTTATTGAGGCCACCGGTGCGACTCGAATGGAACTGGTCCCCGTGTCGTGCACAGATGAGTTCAATCCACTGATCTCAACCATTGTGAGGGCCCAGCAAAGCCAGAGCAATGATCCTGCCCAGTGTTTGCTCGTCTGACTAATGTAATTCGGATTATTGATTCCATTTGATGTGAAATCCACTGATTTCACTCAATGTAATCAAATCAATTAATCCCATCGACTCCAGTCCAATCCATGAGCACAGTCTAGTACCTCTGACAGTGATCAGCTGGCAGGCAGAGGACAAGACAGGCATAAAGATAAATAATAAAAATCAATAGTTTTATAAATGACATCTACAGTGCACTGGGTGTTTCGCAAACAACTGTAAAAAGCAGCTTGATGTTCAGCCCATACAGATTTTGCAGATGCACCAAAATTAGTGACTGATTTGTATCCTATTTCTGTTGGCTGGGGTGCCTTTTCCCAAGTTTTTAGTCTATGGCTGATTAGGGTAGCTCAAAATGGCCTTTGGGATAAATTTTGAAAATGATACTTACATGATTTATAAAGGATTTTGAGATGCACGTATAAAAGGAACTGTGTAAAGTTGGTGTTTTCAAAGTTCTCTTGCCCCTTTAACACTGATAAACATCTTCTTCCTCAGCATTAATAGGAAATCTATTTCAGAACAGAACATTTCACAGATGAAGAGAGAACTGTGCTTTATAGCACATTTAAGGAGTTCTTTGGAGCAGGTTGTGGGATTTAAAGAGAAGATCTACCACTTTTCTGTCCACTGCTTCCTGCACACGCAAGACTCTTAAACACAAGCACCATAAACAACCTAGAAAAAAATAACAGAGGAGGCTTTTAAAGTTGGTGAGGTCAGCAAGGTGTACTTTTTGTGTTGCCAACTGACCTGGCCTAAGTCCCCAGCTCCACATACTGCTTAAAAAAAATCCTTCCATGTAAAATAGGTTTGCCACATAAAAAAAACAAGACACAGAAAAGACCAGAAAAGCCATGTTTTAAACCAGTCACAATTCCATTAGAAGCCTGTTCTCTTGCCCCTTTCAGGGTATTTTTCCTTTAACTCTGTAATTAATAATATTARGTTCTAATAAAAGATCAGGAAAGTGGCAGCTGCACTCCAGCCTCTAATCCACTCAGGAGGTATTGATGCCGCTGCTCCTGCTATTCCATCTGCTTCTCTCATGTTTGTTCCATGCTGCAGTGCTAGAGATATTTGAGGTTGACATCTGAGACAACCTACAAGAACATAGGAACGAAGAATCCTGTCCCTCTGCCACGCAGGGGAATGGGCCAGGATTCCCTGCAGGCAAAGTCCAAACGAGAGACTCCCAAGGGACAAAAAATAAAGTGAAGGCTGTGTGGTTCCAATTTCCTGTCATCTGTTTGGCTCCCTTGAATAACCCAAGGCTTGATAGACTTGCTGTAGTTKGCTCTCACGTCCAGGACTCCCAAAAAGCCTCGTCCTTCAATTCCTTGATGTGTCCTTCAGTTTTCTGTTTGCCCATGTGGACACGCAGCCTTTTTGCTCATTTTTTTTTAATCATGTTTTATAATAAGGTCAAGAAATTATGTATTCCGGCCTTGATGGGAAGAGYGTCTCAGCCTCATTGTTGCAAATTGTTGTGAATTAGGGTGATACCAACGCTAATTGTCTTTTCCTTGCTTCACTGACTCTTTAAATAATTGCCCTCCTCCTTGGCCAGTTTCTTCCTTGCACCTCTGAGAAATTTGCACCTCAACTCTTATCAGTCTCCTTCCACCCAACCAATGTAAAGCACATTGTGGCCACTAAATCCAATTAATCCTCCCAGCACTCCCCAGTGAATAAAATTAGTTCCATTTTCCAGCCGGGCGGGCAGGGGTGCAGGCAGCTTTCCCAGCCACGGCTGCATTATCTCTCCTCCTCTGCAAACCTGACCTGCCTCGTGAGTGGCTGGGTCCTGGGAGGAATGAGTGACTTCAGCTGCAGGGAGACTCGGGGTGAGGGATGGAATTGGAGTGCCACTGGAAAAATGAAAGTTTTGGTGACACCCAACGCCGAGCTGGGTTTGACTGAGTGGTTCTGTCTGGTCCCCTCTGAGGGCTGATAGGATGCATCCACATCCCATCCCCAAACACACACAGACAGCACCCACCTGCAAGGGCTGGCTCAAAAAAAAATAGACACCAAAGATCCCTTTTATCTATCGCTCCCATTTTTATAATAATGTTACTCTATCATTTTCCGCAGGACTGCACATCCTTTGCGAGATGAGTGGAAAATGAGGAGTTGAGCTTTCATTCAAACAACAGGCTTTGCTGGTTTCAGATCCTCAATATTGGATGCAATAGCTGCTTGCAAATGAGCTAAAAGAGGTTTTTTTTTCCCCCTTAAAAAATAAAAGTTAGTCCCCATGAACTGCAGACAACTTTCTCGGTTTCTGTGCCTTGAGTATATTCAAGTTTGATTTTTAAAAACTCTCCCAAGCGATTAGAAGTCATTGTGGGCTAATCAACCAAGAAATTTAAACATAAAGTTTGCTGAAATCTCTCCTTAAAGTACAGCTAGAGCATATTTCACTTTTATTGCTCTGAGATATTTACGCACATTTGAAATACAAAGATCCAGATTCTCTGCTGGCACAAATCAGGACAATGTTTCTGGCTTTGTTATGATACACAACTCGAGGGCTCGGCCCTCTATTTTATAGTCTGTCTTCTTTTATCACAGTGTTCTCTGTTTTGCACAAATCTTCCAGCGGATGAGAGGGATGGTGGATGGCTCAGCACATCCCATGAACTGCCCAGTGAGGGTTCCAGATCCCCTGGGTGTGCCATTATGCTGTGATTACTTTTATGTTTGGAAAGCTGAGAGAGCTAAAACTATGAACTCCAGAAAGGGGGAACTTTGGCTTTGGAGATATTTAACCTACTGGAACCCACTCCAGTCTCGCTGAATCAAATAGGACTTTATAATGGGTAAATGCTTGCAGGGTACATAACAACCTCCGTTGTACAGCATGCAAAAAAAAGGGAAAAGGTGCTTTTGACACATTTGTGACAGCTTTACTTCCAGCAAGGAATGCTCTGCATCATCCAGCACAATTTCTGACTCAACCATGCACAGGCCCATGCTGATAAAACAATTATATGGGAATGTTCGTGTGTGGAAATAGGGCTACTCAACAAAATCAGCAGAGGAATTTGACTGGGCTCGTGAAAGGTGGGAAAGTGTGGCTGTACTGACTGCACTGCATCTCCTGAGCTTTATCAGCCTTAGTTGGGAAGCAAAGGGGAAAAACACAAATGAAGTGAGGATGGAAGGGCCTAACAAGGGTGACTTTATATTCTTCACCTCCCTGTGCACAGGTGGAATCACCCCAGCAGCGATGCTCGGGATTTTTGGAAGCACTGTGGCATGGGAAGCATTGTCAGGCGCCAAAGGGTTTTATTTCAGTTGTTCACACATTGCAGGATACCCCACTAACCTCGGAAGAGTTTAGGGGACTTCAGGGCATGCATAATTTCTTTGTAGCCAAGCCCCAAAGGGAACAGTAAGGAGATGGATGACAGTTCTTTCATGGCATTAGCATGGATTTGTTCAGTTGTTATTCAAGCATCCCATGAAGTCTTGATCCTGGCTAAATGCTTGGCTTCAGGCACATGGGATACAGGAACACAGGACTACACATGCTACAATCCATAAAACATTTTCTGGTATTTGGAAACTAAATCCTACAGTTCAAAAGGCCAAAATCCACAAAACCTTCAGTTTGCCAAGGGAAGACAAGTGATGAGACTGAGAGAATCAGCAGGCTCTTAGATTTCTGCCACAAAAGGAGTGAATTAGTTCTTTCCTTTGTTTCAAAAGGAGCAGTTCTCATGTTTTAAGTTAAGCCTGCAATTCAATAATCTGTTGGCCTGATCTTTGCTTTCCATCAGCCCGAATGGACAGGTGCTCACGGATCAGATATCAGGAACAGCACGCAATTTTAAGAGGAAATGAGACAAGCAAACAGAGCAGAGAGATTAGAGAGAGGCCACAAGCACCTCTGGCACCCAGAGTGAACTCCAGCAGGACCCTCCTTGTGCTGGGACACCACACACGGGGCGTTGGGTGTCCTGATGTGGATTTGTCTCTACGAGAGTTCCCCAAAGCAACAAGCGGTGGAGCTCGTGGAGGAACGACAGCGAGACAGACAACTGGGGGTGGATCACAACTGTGAACAGCAAGGGCTTTCCACTCCTTTCATCCTGCCAGACATGCTGGCCCTATTAAAAGCTAATGTTTGAGAATCATCTGTTTCTCTTAAGCTCTCTCTGAATCCTGGAGCAGTGGATGTGACTCGTGCAGTGGCTGGGGGGGATGAGCTCCTGCTGCTGTGGTCAGTGGGAAGGCCATGTACTAATGGTTTCCAAGCCCCCCCATGACCCAGTGCATGCAGTTAAAGAGGATTCCTCGTCCTCTCTGTTCGAGTGCTCTGCATCTCAGGCTATCTCCTTGATAATCCTTTTTAGATTAGTGTCAGAGCCCCAGATGAAATCCTTGCTCATTCTCTTGCCATGTTTACCAGGCTGATTTCCAACACTGTTTCATATGGATTAGGCAGAGCAACTTAGTGCTCATATGTTTTTCAGTGCATCTCAGTACCTCATGAAATTACATTATAGATTCACTGTATAAATAGGAGACTGAACACAATTACAGTCCAAAAGCCCCAAAGCAAAGCACTGGAATCTGAAAGTAGATGTGACCAGATCTTGCTGTGTGCAAATATCTGAAAAGAAATTGGTYGCACACTTGTGTATTTAATCTCTGTTTTCTGAGTATCCCTTTAATTTTTATTTTTTTTTCACACAAAAAGAACYTTTCTTCACACTCRGGCAGAAAGGGAAGGTGGGTGCACGTTGYCATCATGGCCAGGTCAAACCAAGGGCATCGGTGGTTCCACACACCCAGGAAAAACAAACTGCACAAAGGTGGTTTAAAGAGAACTTCCCATTGCTTTTCAAGGTCATGGAATTTTAATCACAGCAGTTATCACCACTTCCCTCATAGAATCATAGAAAAAATTGGGTTGAAACGGACCTCTGGGTCACGTCATCCACCCAGCTCAAAGCAGGGCCAATTTTGAAGTCAGATCCATCCACAGGAGGATTAAACTGGCTGAAGTGCTGCAGACGCTGGGTGAATCCTCGCTGGACGGAGTCACTGAGCTTTTTATTGCTGATAAATAAAAAAGTTTGCAAAGGAAATGAATAATACTGGGGTCTGCGTGCCTGAGCACACAGGAGGTCACACTACCGGTGGAAAACCGGGGTTTGTGTCAAGGCAGGGTTGTGCTGACAGATCCATCCTTTTGAACTGCTAATTGATATTTGAAATTCCATTGCTGAAGATCATTTGGCTTCCAGTTGTTGCTGGAAACACAGGCCTTTGCTGCTGATGAATATAGCTCCCCGAGTGGAGATTAGCAGAGACAGCTATCGTTGGGCCTGTAGGTGAATGGATTACCCTTGATTTAAAAAGAAGTAACAGGCCATTATTTCCAAAGCTACAGGATGGAAAATGACATCTGGATTCTGGATGTAAACATTATTCATCATGTCGGATGCTTTGCTTTTCTTGCCAGTAGCCCAYGCTCTGCTGAGGCTGTTATTTCGAGGGCAAATGAGTGGTGAGTGCAGCGTGGATTTATTCAGATTTCTCTGCTGCATCTGAGCTCTGTGCTCCCCAACACAGCAGTGAATGGCCCAGCCAGGAGCTGGGCATTGCTGGTTCTCTGGCCGGGGTGATGGGACAGACCCTCAGTGGGCATCAGATGGCCCCAATCCATGGGTGGCAGTGGCTCTRCAGCCTGGGAGTTCTCCCAAACTGTGCTGGCTTCTCCTGAGACATCCAGAGAGGCACCCACTGCCAATCCCCACCCAGAAACATCAGGAGCAGAAGTAATGAGAKGAGAGAAGTTGCCAAGCTGGAGTGCAGCGTCCCAGGCGTGATGAGCAAAGGGCTGAATGACTTTTGCTAATGCATAAAAAAGGGTTTCCACCTCTGCTGTTTGGAAGAAGGAAGAGTTGGGAGGTGCATCCATAAATCCCATCAGAGTTTGTTTGCACTGAACACCCAGTGAACGTATTTGTGCTGAATATTTTGAGTTATTTCTGTACAGCCCAGCAGCTGGAAGGCCTCAAGATGGGAGATCACAATCTATGGCACTTTCTGCACGTATTTCTGACCTCACAGAATGGTAAATTAAGTTGGGGCAAACCCTTTCACTTTCATGGGAGGTAAAAGTTTTTAGAATCTACCCTAACTTGGGTAGTCCAAGAAATCCACCAACAGAGGTGGCTGGTTTTTCTGTTCTGTCAAAAAAATGTTAAAGATCTTTAACAATATTGAATTGTTGTTACAAGTAATTTTATTCTTGCTTTCCTCACTACCATGCAAAAAGTTAAGTGAAATGTTGACTTAATGCAATTATTTCTCCTTCATTTCYTCTCTTTTGAGTGGCAAACTCAGGAAGGTAAAAAGAGAGAAGAGGTGATAAAGGATAGAAAACCACAGACTGCAGTTGCAAAAGCAAAAATAAAATATTGTGCAGGAATTTTCTARTAATAATTAAAAATATTCTGCAAATCAAACTAATACATTTTATGTTTCATCAATTGCAAATTTTCAATAGGACATGGAAAACTTTTGAAACTGGACCCGTTTTGAAATGAAATGCTGAATACAGTCCTGCTGCTGTGGCTCACCCTTCCAGAACCAGCTAAATCAGTCACTTTATTAAAATGTGTTTTGTGCTGAGTTAATGTTGTGCCCATGGAGGTTTGTGTTCAGGTTTTGGTGCTGGGGAGGGCAGAGGTGTTGGGAGGAGATCTCTATCCAGGCCTGTTCCTGGTCTCAGCACACAAGAAGTGCTGAGTGTCTCATTCCTGGATATGATTTCCCACGAGCTCTGCCCATGAGGGATGGTCAGGAACCACAGGTGGTTCAGGAGTGTTTGTAGTGCTGTTTGCAGAAGGTGAGCTCTGCACATGGGACCAATTCAGATTCTGCAATTCCAGATAAAGGCCTCAACTGTTCCCATTACACAGAAACACCTCCTTGGATACAGAAATGCCACCAGACTGAAATAATGTATAGCAGCACAAACTTGTGTCCCTCACCTCTACAAGTATTCCTGTCCCTGTGTAGTAATGAATTCATTGATTTTACCATTTTTTATCAAATCAGTTGTTTCAGAGATAAATGTCCTTCATTTGCAGTTATTAAATCTGCCATGTCTAGGACAGCCATTGGAATAATTGTCCAGCGTGGACAGAAAAAAAATTATCCATGTCCTCCTGCTGGTTGATTTAATATCCAGTGTCCTTCTCTTAGTGACAGAGCCTGAAAGGTAAGATCTTAAAACTCAYCCAAGAGAAGATGAGTTGAAACCAAGAGCAATCTCATGGGACTGGAGAAAGAACTCTGCATCTCCCAACAGGATGAGAACATTTTGGCCCCAAGGTCAGAACAGAGCCACAGAAATCTGCTGCTGACTCCAGGAGTAAACGCTGTCGATTTTGCTGCTCCCTTCAGCCAGTGATGGGGCAGCAGGAGAGAAGAGCTGCCTGAGGACTGACATGTGCAYGGTGACAGAGGGAAATGCCTCTTCTGAGCGAGCCCCAGTTCCACACTGTTAGCCTCCTGCTATGGTGGAAYAGTTGGAAGCTGAGTGCTGCAAATTAAATTGACTTCCTTGGCTGGCCAGAACAATCCTCCATCTCTCCAAGGCTCCGATCCTYTGGGCTGCAGAGGCAGCGAGCTCTGGTTAACGAGGCTGGGAGCACACACAGCGTGGTCCCGSGGCTGAGCCAATTGCTGGGCATGCTCTGAGGACCCCGTGTCCCACCCCACTGCCATCTCCAGGATTCAGCCTGCAGGGCTGGGGACAGCCAGAGCCTGGGAGAGGCTCTGGGACACAGCCCTGCGCTGAGCACCGCATGGATACACCCCAGAGAGGGAATCCCTTCCCAGCCCTTCCCTACCTTGCACTGCCAYCAAGGCATTTGTGTCTCCCTTCCCCACAAGCTGGACGGGATCTGTGCAGTTTGGACCTTGTCTGGAGCTGGATCACATC
Source organism: Amblyornis subalaris (assembly GCA_018881555.1). Taxonomy (NCBI): domain Eukaryota; kingdom Metazoa; phylum Chordata; class Aves; order Passeriformes; family Ptilonorhynchidae; genus Amblyornis; species Amblyornis subalaris. The sequence continues at coordinate 3,068,310 of JACAXG010000066.1, read as the reverse complement.
CACCCCAGGCCTGCAGTGAGGAGTGGCACAGGCTGCTCTCCCTGCACGTGGAAGTGGCTGGGCAGACACTGCCGAGCTGCTGGAATCAAAACCAGTTGAAAACAAGACAGTGGCTTCCTACCTAAGGGGCTGAATGTGTGCACRTGAGGTGAGCCTGAAACCAGCCCCAGCAGTGAGGAGCAGCAGGAGTATGAGACAGGAGCAGACCATCACCAGCATCCTCAGCTCTGGCTCTGTCAGAAAGGAGCAGACGCCCTCAGTGCACCTGTATATCGCAGACCTCTCAGGTGTTTCCAAGGTGAGGAGTCACACCAAACGCTAGGCAAGGAGTGAGGGATGGGGAGACGAGCAGAACAAGCAGAGGGAAAATGTGGATTGAGCTTCATTTCTCTGTGTTTCCCTTCGTGCTGGCCCAGCATTGCAGCCTCTTCCTGCTACACCTCAGAAATGCATTGCAGGAATGCACCAGCTCCAGGGAAGACCTGCGAGAGCCTGGTCCTGCTCCACTCATCCSGGTGCTTCCTGGGAGCTGAATGAAATGACATTACACCTGTAAGGATCTGGAAGATCGAGGTCTTTRGTCAGTTTATGGCCTTGTGTGTGGATTTGGTCACATCTCATCTCCATGGGGCAGTTTTTCCTTACACCTTTCATCTGTYCTGCCTCGCTTGCTCCTCAGCCCCACCCTGTCCCTTGCTGTCTGCCTCCCATTGTTTCAGCTGGTTCTCAGCTGTGGTTGAGGCCCGGACATCCTTTGGTATTTGGCCTGGAGAGCTTCACTCTCCCAAGGCTTTTCCTTGTGGAACACACACAAGGGGGTTGAAAAAGTGTAGGTGTCTCTGCAAGTGAAGACAGCAAAGCTCATGTTCCGTTTTGGAGTAGGGTCAGCTCCTCGTTCCTCAGTCACTGCCCCTCTCAGAGATAAAAGATTGTTTCTGAAAGGCAATAAAGTCCCTCCCTCAGTGAAAGCACAGGCTGCTCCTGCAGGCTGATGGTCAGCCTTGCATGGCAACAACCACAGACCCCATCCCCTTCCAAATCATCTCCATTCCCCATTCCCTTTGCTGTAGCAATGAAGTCAGGATTTGACAACATGGGACAACATCCSCTGATGTCACTCAGAGCTGGTATCAAGGTATACAGGAACAGTACTGCTTTTTTACACAATAAATAAATAAATAAACACATACTGATGCCTGTGCAAGGAAAATTCCGCATATTCATCCCTCTGTTTCCTTTATCACTTATTCTGTAACAGCTGTTTAATTAATTGCTTGAGTGATTTCCTAATACATCTTATTTACATACAAAATTACGGAATAATGGTTTGCCTTTGAGTYGAGTGAGAATTTAATGTCTGCTTGCCATGCCTCATGGAATATGGTTACTCAACAAGAAATAAAAGTTCTGGTTGTTTTTGGCTGTTGCTTTTTTGTGGTTTTTTTTTTTATTTATTTGTTTTTCTTTAAAAAAAAAAGTAAAATTCTTTTCCTCCACAGGTTTCCTTGCTGTTTTTACAGGCGCTACTGGATGATGCTTCAACGACAGCAGCAAGGAGGGGGAATGTTCCTTTTGAAGGTGACTCAGATCCTCGGGGGAAAAGAAAAATAATGTAATGAACAGGATGGCTTCTACCGAAGAATAAAGAGTCATCTAGCACCAGTGGAAACAATACAACTTTATCTCTGCTGCTCAGGTTTATCTCCCGGCTGGCAGAGCTTGTCCTGGAAGAACAGGGCTGTGCAAGCAGCGAGGGTCCTGCTCTGGTGGGCTTTTCACTGCGCGACGCCCCTTTTGCCTTCCGACACAGGAACCTTTCCTCTGCACCGCGAGAGCGTCGGCAGCCGTGTCGCTGCTGCTGATAAGCTCCTGTCAACTGATGTTTTCCTTTCAGGGACCCAGCTGCAGTCAGGCAGCGGCTGCACCCACGGGCACGCACCCCTGGGCTGGAAATTCCCTCCTGGAGGAGCGCCGGACGAGCACGTGCCCAGCGAGCAATGTGGTTTGGGTTTCCTTTATYGCCAAAGGTGAACGTTCATCTTGGCTAACGTGGGGCAGTCAATGTGCCTGGATTAAGGGGTTAATTCTGTGTGTTTTCTTGTTTAGTCAATAAGACAGAACCCCGAGGAGGAGGCGGCTCACCCAGGTTGCCCTCTGGGCGTGGCACCTCGTTGGCTGCAGTGGAAATCTTGAGCACTTGGCATTTCCAGCTTAGAGGCCTAAAAATGGGSTTATTTGGAGAGCTGTGGAGCCCTCGTGGTGACCAGAGCACAGCAGGTCTGACACACGTGGCCTGGGCTCTGCTCAGCACTCCAGGCCGTGTCTCAGGACGGTACTATCGACATTCCAAGTCACGAGGGAAGCTATGGGCTGGCTGCACTGGAAAATTTGTGGCTCTGGACACATTTACGAGCAAGTTCCCACAGTGGGAAACCATCCCAAATAAAGTGTTCCATGTTTTCAGTAGGGTTGCTGCTGGAACCCAGCCCATGGTCCCAAGGCCATGTTGTTCTTTTGGACCAGGTTTGACTCCYACCCTCTGTTCCAGGCACAGCAGGGAAGGGCAGCACTCCTGGTCTGGGGTCCTGGGCCAAAGGTGGGGTGGCTGGTTCAGGGGGGCTGTAYTTTGCAATCAGTGTGACACAAGTTCTTATCTAAGCACCTTGYTGAGCTTAGACCTTAAATACCAGAAATCAGTGGCTCATACACAGATACCAACACTGAGCAYGGCCTTGTGTGGTTTCCTAGAGACTGCATCCTTGGACTCTAGAAGAAGAAATTACTTCTATCCACTCCCAGATCTCACAGTTGATATCTTACTGCTGTCTACTCAAAACTCTTGTGGTATCCTTTTGGTTGCTAATGATCCAGTACAAGTATTTAAAACATTCTTGCATGCACCATGGCTGTGAGGTTGTTTTTCTCACTGCTCTTAGGGCAGCTGATATTAAATCCATATCAAGAACTATTGCACTTTTTACTAAGTGTAAAAGGGGAAAAATATTACCATTCATTTGTGTTACACTTTCTTTCTAACTATCTTCACTTAATAAGGTGTTTTCTTGCAACACAGTGTGTTATATATTCGGTGGTTTATAAAGCATCTCCTGGGAAAAATAACCAAGGAAACACAATTTTTCGGAACCATCTCCTTTTATTAAGAATAATGAAAAGGAAACAAGAGTCATTCCAGCAGTCAAACATCCTTCTACACTTTCTTATTGGTCTTTTTACGATAGCCAGGTCTCTGAGCACATAACCTGAGCTGCCTGAATTTGTCTGTGCATTTACATTTGCCCTTTTAGTTACTGTGTGTGTCTCAGTGTGGAGGTGCCATATAATGGACAYGCACTGCATCTCTAACATCTATATCCACACACAGAGGATGGAGATCTATCAAAAATACTGCACAGGATAATCACAGCACTGAGGTCTGGCTGCAYCACCAAAGCTTGAATGGAGAGTTTGATTATTTTGCTTGCTCTGTACMTCAGTCCCCCCCTGCCCCTGGATTCACAATAAAACAAGGAGCCTGCTCTCCTGGGCTATTGGAATCAATCACACACAYGCAGGAATAGATCCCAAAGGGCCACTCCTGCACCCTCTTCCAGTGGATTTTGTATCTTTATTATTTTATTTACAGCACCTCCCAGGGCTCCTGATTGCCATCTCTGACCTGAGTGTGACACAGTCCCAAGCTGGGGTCGTGCTCTTCCCTCTGTGTCTGTCTCCACAGGGTCAAGGAATGTGTCAGTGCTCCTGGAACACCAATTGGCCGAGGACTGTGACCAGTAGATCCCATTTCAAGCCTTTGGKTCCCTGTCTTCTGTTCCAGCTGTAATTTACACCCTTGGCAGGTGCTCAGGCTTGTTTTTAAAGCATCAGTCATTCCTGAGTAGTCATAGATGATTCAGACTCCCTCTATAGGTTCTTCTGCCAGATATTGATCCTGAGGACATTAATTATCAATTACAAAAGGTTTATTTCTCGCAACGTTCATGACTAAAAGATCTGCATATTTATTTTGCTGAGTGATTTATTGGCGCATCATCACACGTTTCATGGAAAACTGCATTTTATAGATGGTGGTGGGGAGAAAAGCCTCCAAAAACTCCACTTCAATTAGAAAAGAGAACTCAAAGAGCAACAGCACGATATTTCTTTGGTTTGCCTCAAACACAGAGACTGAAAATACCTTGCAGTTCACCCTGCCCACTGGGGAACTGTTAAAGCACTCCYAGCATAAATCACCAGGCTGGTTATAAAACCTGCAGTGTTGCAGGTGCTCCCCATCCCAGTTTGCATTAATGGAAGGACTGCAGAGCCTGCCATACCCTGGGACAGTCCTGTCTAAGGAATGGCTTGGAAGGTGCAAAGTCCTCTACAAGGAGGCATCTGGAGTCATCAAACAGATTCCTACATTCTCTAAAAGCTGTCACACTAATGATCCATGGAAGTGAAAACTTGTATCTGGGTTCAGGTGAAAAGATGATTTCTAATTCCTTCTTTTTCAGTATAAATATACCAAAGCTTGTATTGTTTTTGCATACTTGCTTGCAAAGGGTGTCAGTAGCTCGAAGGCTTCTTGTAGCCAAAGGCCTGACCCTTGTCTTTGTGTTTAATATGATGCAGTGACASGGACAAAGTTAATATCTTTCATTGCCAGTGAACACCACTTCCATAAAAAGCTAGTGCATCACATTTCTAGTACAGAGCTCTGCCCACTGGACCATACCCTGCCCACTGGCTCTGCTCCTCCACACTGAMAATTAAACATATTTGTGGTAACAGGCCTTCAAGTGATATAAGCAGAAAAGAGAACAGAGTTATTGAAACCCAAATGACTGTAATACAGTAGATGCAGCAATTCCTCAGTGTCCGTTCTCCTTATTTGCATCATTAATTGTTGTCTGATTAAAAATCATTAGGAGGCTGAAAAGAAGTTAAAACAGAAAAACAAAAACCTGGTGYGGTAGGAGAGAGAGGCCTTTATAAATCACACTGAAAGCTCAAACAGATTCCAATCTGCAAACCAGAAATTATTCCACTCCATAAATAGAGAGAAATGAGGATGCCTAAACATAGACCTTCCACAGTTCAAAAGGTTAAAGAAAAGAAATCAATGCAGTCCTGTAAGCTGAACAAGGAACAGAGTGGAAATTCACTGCGTGCTGAGCTGCCGTGGAAGTCTGAGCCTTGGAGCTGGGAGATGTTCCTGTGCCACTGGAGACACAATGAACAGTCTGGAGAGGAGAAGGATTTGTTTGATGGAAAACTGAGCTACTGCCCGTGCTCCTGCTGCTGTCAAAGAGCAGCTGGTGCCTCTTTCCAGCACTCAGCTTTGCTTCAGACTTGGACCTTGARATGGAAGTCYCCAGTTCTCCTCTTCTCYCAGGCAATGAGCAACAGGACAAAGGGAAACRGCCTCAAGCTGGACCAGGGGAGGTTCAGGTTGGGCATCAGGAAGAATTTCTCCACTGAAAAGGTGGTTGAGCATTGGAAGGGGCTGCCCAGGSAGGTGGTGGAGTCATCATCCCTGGAAGTGTCCAAGAAACAACTGGATGGGGCACTCAGTTGRCAATGATGGGTGGTGATGAGTCAAAGGTTGGACTCGATGAYCYCAGAGGTCTTTTCCAACCTAAATGATTCCGCGATTCTGGAGGGAATGCAAACACAATTTTAGGGACAGCATATTAATGTAAACAGATGCGCGGAGCCATCGAAAGGTTAATAATCCCAGTACAAAAATTCTTAGACAAACTCTCCTGCAGTTGAGCTGTTAGCAGAGCTATTAAATTTAATTGCAGTGTAATTACACAGCCACACACCTCGCCGATACCCAGCTACCCAGCACACACAGCACGGCTCTAGCCGACCCACGCAACGCACGGGGCTTTGCCTCAGGTGCCACAAACATCCCAGTGTGMTGCTGCCTTCCCAGCCAGGCTGTATCCCAGCCAGGCTTTATCCCAGYCACAAACACGCTCGGGAATACAGTTGGAGGGTCAGCGCTAAYGCAAAGAGGGTCAAGCTGCTTTGCAGAGCAGGGATGAGGAGCAAGATAAGCTGTGATGGCACTGTTTGCTGTGCAGAAAGCTCACACACCTCTCAGGATTTGTGGGCTCAGGGCCAAAGCAAACAGCACATCTCATCTCTCCTGGGCTGGTCAGATATGCCTGCATTCTCCTGAGGGAAGCTGCTGCTTCCTGAATCACTCTCTTCCTTGAGGCAGTGAGCCCAGGAATGAGGCTTTGTGCACCCAGAGCGTGGCTTTGTGCATCCAGGCCCTGGCTTTGTGCATCCAGACCCTGGCTTTGTGCATCCAGACCCTGGCTTTGTGCATCCAGAGCCTGGTTTGTGCATCCAGACCCCGACTTTGTGCACCCAGACCATGGCTTTGTGCATCCAGACCCTGGCTTTGTGCAYCCAGACCCCRGCTTTGTGCATCCAGACCCTGGCTTTGTGCAYCCAGACCMYRGCTTTGTGCATCCAGACCCTGGCTTTGTGCAYCCAGACCCCAGCTTTGTGCATCCAGACCCTGGCTTTGTGCACCCAGACCCCAGCTTTGTGCATCCAGACCCTGGCTTTSTGCATCCAGATTCTGGCTTTGTGCATCCAGGCCGTGTGACCCAGGGATGGGTTTCATGGCAAGTGCTCCACGTGGCTTCGCAGAGCAGGAGATGCTTTGTGAGGGGCTGCCCCAGCAATGGGGGGCCTTAGCAGCAGTTTTTGGGAGGTGCCAGCCCTGCAGGGCAGGGGAGTGCCCGCTGTGACCCTGCATCTCCTACACAGGGCACAGCAGGTCAAACTCCCGGGCTCCCTCTGGGCTTTTGTTTTATGGTTTTAAACAAACAATTACATTGAAACGAAGGAAATGGCTGGAAGCAGGGACTTTGCTAGGAGCTCACCGAGCTCATCAATTATTGAGGGTGAATACATGTGGAATTTGTGCCGAGCTCCCCTTTCCTTGGGGGATCTACCAGGAGACCTCCTGCTCGTGCATGCAGTGGGAGCAGAGGATTTGCCTGGTCTCCTGTGATCACCCAGGGCCTTCTCACTGCTTCCTGCCTTTCGCCGTGGCCAGTCTGTGATGAGTCAGTGGAAAATGACCTCCATCCCCAAGCCATTTTTCACTGGACTAATTGTGCAATGCATGGAAAGAAATTACTTCCTCATCCCTGTGGGAATCCACGAAAGCCTGGAAACTCTGATGTCTTCTGCTTTGGTACAGGTTAAGACAGGTACAGCAAACCCCACTGGCAGCTCAGAACGCCCTTCGGGTTTCTGTATTTTTGGCACTTGGATTATTTTACCACCAGGACCCACTGCTAGCTGCGAGTGTTGTTGGCATCCATTAAATCCTTCCCCACTTTTTCAGTCCCCCAGCAATTGCATTTGATCCTTAAGTGAAAGGATAAAACACTGCTGAGTATCACAGGCCACGCTGGGAACTCAGTCGCTCCTTGGTCTGTCCGACACGAGTCAAACAAATGAAAACCTAAAGAAAATGAAGTGAAAAGAAACACTCAGCCCATGGGTGTGCCCACAGTGGGCAAGGACAAAGCAATGTGCAGCTACAAAGGGAAGTAAGAGAGGGGTAGGTTTTCTTCACGCTGTTTGTTTGAATAAGCCCCTACTATAAGGATATTGCGGAGTGGGGCTTTCATTCCAAAAAAGCATTTGTGAGAGTGCCAGAAAAGCGATACCAGGGGTTTTAGGAGGAAATGAGGGGTTCCCTGCTGCAAGGTAATGGTATTGATGAAATGGGATTTGGGGTGAGTAAGAGCTGGGGGGAGGTTCCTGCTGCCTGAGCAGGGCACACAGCCAGAGGCAGTGATGAGGCAGAGGGGACCAGCTACTGGAAGTTCAGGTTTTCTCCATTTTGGTCCCAGCAGTCACCTATCCTGCTGGTTTCCTGTCTTACAAGCTGATTTTGTGATCACAGAGGCTTCCTTTTAACCTTGGCCCACCTTTCCTTTAAGCTTAATAAAAATGGTAACTGAAGTTGCTTTTCTACCTGATGTCTCCCTGTTCAGCCTGAGACCCCTTCTGCAGCCTGAATCCCAATCCAAGCTCCTCACCTGTGGCACGTGGAAGCATTCAGCTTCTCTGTGACTCAGAGATTGAAAATACCTTAAACTGATCATTTGCAGCTCATTATTCTTGAAATAACTCTCTGTCTACCYGTCCCAAAATTCTATGTCTGGAAGTGAATCTCAATTTTTCCCCTACCAGCGCTCTGGAGATTTGCATGTCAGCTACAAATTTGCTAGATTTTAAACATCTTGCAAAGCCATGTCTCCAATTTGGCTGGCAATATCAGCTCTGCTCTCTAAGAGCTCTTCACGCAGCCCAGCGTTCCACGAAGGGGATCAGGAGGGTTGTGGACGGGAAGAGCTCGTGTGCTCCGGATATTTTATGTAAATGTGGAGTCTGCAGGCACCTGGCTCCACAAAAGCAATTAGGATCCTACGTGTCGTGGACTTCATTACACACATAAGCTCCTGCCTGCTGCAGACACGTGGGGAAATGCTCCATATTCTTGTGTTTCCACATCAGTGCTGTCCATGCGTGTTTATTTTATGTTTGTATATGAAGACCACGAGGAGCATGAGGCAGGAGCAGGCAGGTGCACACACATTTTGCCCACAGGAAGTTTTATGGATATTATGGACCACGAGCATGTGCAGGGCATGCAAAGCTCTGTGCCACCATTTGGGATGATGGCAGAGACTGTCAACCGTAGCCATGACTATGCCCAACTACAGGCAGCCCTGATAGAGGATTATAAATCCTTCAAACCTCTGCCTTTTGCAGGGCTGGGATGAGGATCTCCTGCACTGCCTGGAGCTGTACAGGGTTTCTGTGCTGACAGGGGTGAGGAAAGGCCTGAGGGCCAACATGCACGTGTGGTGTGTGCTTGTGCACCAACACAATTTGTGCTTCGGAAACAGTGCCTTAGTCTTGAAAAATAGGAAACAGGACAACTGTGGAGAAAGCACTCACAGGAATGAGCCCAAAAGGTTGATCCTACCCAAAACCTACAAAAGGAGTGTTCAGCCCTCCCTAGGAGGGTGTGGGAGGAGCTGGCATGATAGAAGGGGCAGAGTTTTATCACTTAAATCTCTATTTTGTTCAGGCAGTTGTGTTTTCAGGTGTTGCAGCACTTAGAAATGAATCTGCCCCTGGGATCCTGATGATTTTTCAGTGCACACCACACCTACAAGCACGGATTACTCCAGCTCTTTGAAGCCTGCAGGGGAGTTTCAGACACACAAGTCTTTGGGGAAGCCAGAAACATATGGTGCTCATATTAATGGTGATCTTCTGCTGAGAACCTGCAGCTCCTGGGCAGTGGGGTGTTGTTCTACAACATCCGCTGTGTGATACAGACTGAAAAGTCAAAACTCTGTTTATCATGCGAGTGTTCCCTTGATGCACTGGGAATAGAGGTCATTCTGCACTCATCCCTGGGTATTTCTGTGCCTTCAGCTGGTCAAGTACACAGGAGTTTGTGGTCCAATGGAGAGAAAAACAGTCTTCCCTCTCTCCATGAAGATTGACAATGCTGTGAAAATCCAGAGCCCGCAGCGTGCCCATGTTCACAGTCGATGGGAGCAGAAATCACTGACTTCTTGTGTCACAGACATTTCCTCTGGTCCTGCGTAAGTGATGGGTCAGAGAAGGGACTTTGGCTAATTACTCTCAGCACTGGCAGGCTTTCAGCCGAGGCAGGTGCTGGAGCCAAGCAGGATTTATCAGGTATGAACACTTTGTGCTGTATTACAGCACTCAGCCACTTGTGATTGGGTTTGGAACAAAACGAAGGCCCAAATAATAATAATAATAATAATAATAATAATAATAATAATAATAATAATAATAATAATAATGATCTGTGTCGATGGCAAATGCGCTGAAAATAAAGGGCAAAAATCACCTTTGTGCTGTAATTCACCACTCTGCCCTTCATCTGCCCCTTCTCCCTCTTTCCTCCTCTCCACCTCTCTGCTGATGGATGAGGAGCACAATAAATCCCGTGCAGGCAGCAGTGAGCAGAGCAAACAGGGGTTTGCAGTGGGGTGGTGCTGGGTGCTCGTCTGCTTTTGTCTTTCAAACCACCTAGCAGAGGCTGAGGGTGGGTAACAGAGAGATAGCTGGGATAAATAAGCAGTGGTTTAGGAATGGAGCTGAAAGGAGAGATGAACTCAACCCCATTATTTGCTTCTTTTGTGGTTTTTTTTTTCCATCTTGACACAGAGGAATAGATGACAACAAAGCTGCTGGGGAGGTGGACGAGTGGGCTCTCAATAAACCACTTTTCCAGCACTGCTCAGAAAATTCCAGGCCTCTGGTGGTCAAAGCAGATCTTCACTCTGCTCTGGCCTCCTCTTTCCCACTTTCCTGAGTCTTGTCTTTGGCATGGGAGAAAAAAAAACCTTCCTTCTTCATCTCCAAAACAGCAATAAATAATGAAATTCAGTTGTCCTTAGGATTGCTTAAGAATCCAGAGATGGGTGTGCAGTGCCCAGCCCTCCTGCAGAAGTCACTGTCAAAAGGACATTGGTTTCCACATTGACTGAATATCTGCTAGCAGAAGGTGGCGTGGAGCTGTCCCGGTCAATCCATGTTAATTAAATTGTTATCAACTCACTAAAATTTCCTTTTAGAAATGCTTGGGTTTGGATTTTTACTTTTTTTTTTTTTAATAGAAAAATGCGGCTTCTGCAAACTAAGAAATTTCCATGTGAAAAAGTTAACCTTATTAGTTTGCGTAATAAGGGAAGGGGAACTGCAGCAGTTTAATTTGCTGTTTTGAAACCTGGGTGTTTCAGTTGGCTCAACCTGAGTAATGTCTTTTTAATGTTTTATTTATGGCACTCCTGGATCTGATTCAACCCTCGGCTGTACATCTCCTGGGAGGCTGTCGCATGGAAATTGGGTCTGGGCTGTCTCCTCTGCCCCACAGCACTGCCCTCGCTGGCTGAAGCAGCTTTCCCTTCAGGGTGGTCTCCCCTGGGGTGGAGGTGGGTGATGTTTTTTGGTGCCTGAGGTGCCTCCCCTGCTCTTTGCAGACATTGCTCAGCTCTTGTCTCTGCACTGGGCAGTGCCACCCTCACAGCGCCTTCGCCGCAAAGCTCTAAATCATCTGAAGCTTTACAAATTCTGCAAAGGATGAAAGGTTAAAGTTAGGCCAGCACACCCAGCAGGAAACTTTTCCATGCTGTAAGCTGTGTGTCAGACTGAAACACAAACCTGGAGTGTTTTATGGTTTCTGGTGCCTTCAAGACCCAGACCTGAATTTATACAGGCATTTGGCTTTCTCCTTTTGATCAATGGATGATCTCAAGATTTTACTGGTGGCTGAGATTTTTTTGAAAGCACAGAACCAGGCCATGCCTGGCTGAATCCACCCTGCTGTGATTTCATTCTGTGTCCCAGAATCACCCCAAACTTCTCTGCTGTGGCCACAAAGTCTCATGGCATTCCCAAAGATACTGAATGAGGGACCTGCCCCCAACACAGACCTTGCTTGTCTGCAGAAAGAACTTCAAATGGAAAATTTATGTTCCATAGCTATTAAACTGTTCATGGACAGACATGGCACCTGTTTTGATAAGCATTTATCAAAGACGGTGGTAATGACAGGTTCCAAAGCCAGTCTCACTGGTATCACTGTTTGTTTCTTTATTTGTCACAGCAAGAACACGTCATGAGGACTATTCCCAAACTCTGTTCTCCCTAAGTGTCCTGCTGGATGTTCCATGAGGAATCTGGCCACTGGGAAACACAAGGAATGCACGATTTTGGTGGAAAATAGGCTACCTAAGCAGCCAAGTGATTCCAGATGGGCCATAAAACAAGTGTGTTACTGCTGTGTATAAATAGGAAGTGAGAGGCTTTGGACAATTTATTTTCAGTGACTCCAGCCTTCAATCGACCCATCACTCACTCTCTAGCTGGCAGAAGAAGGAAAAAGAATCTATTTTTTGGTGATAGATTGAAGACTTCATGACAAAACAGAGGCCAAACTGTGCTCTGGGCTATGCAGGGACAAACAGTGCACAAAAATCCCTCAAGTGGATTTGGTCACCCAGACCCCATCCCGTGTAAATGGAACGAACCAGGTGCCTGCTGCACTCCCTGTGGCTGTCCCTGTAAACTCCACATCACCCTCCAGATCTCCCTGCTTTGCCATTCCATCCCTCTTCCTTTTCCCAGCAGAATGGCCGCTGCCTCTCCAACTAATTCACTTTATTTGCTTCAGTGATTGTACCTGGCATCCTCTCCCATATCTTTGCTTGGGCTTTCCTTTAATTCTCCCTCCTCTCTGCCTTTCTCAGAATATGTTCTCCGTGGTATTAAGGATGGATTTACTTCTGAGCAGGGAAAACTACAAAGTCATGAAAATCCTTTGCAGTTCTAATTAGACTTGAGTAATGTGTGCAGACAGCCAGCCTCACCTGTACCAGTAAACGGAGGATTTGGGAATCCAAGTGCCTTTTGCTTTATTACTCAGTGGAGAACTATGAAACTTTCTATTTAATTATTACCAGGAACAACGTAGGCAAGGAACAACTGCCATGGCACAGAGCTGGGGGCGTGTGGGGCTTAAACAGGGGATTTGGGGGTCAGCCAGTCCTCCTTGGCTTGTGGGGCCTCGTTTTTCTCTGACTTCAGACAAGCCACTGCCATTTTTCTTCCCCTGGTCCTTTGCACGTGACAGGCAAGAGAAATGCACGTGTGCCTTGTGTGGGAAACGTGGGAAAGGTTTTAGGTGGTGGCAAGTTTATCAGGAATGTTGGCAGGGGTGCCCAGGTACAAAGAGGATGTCAGAGAAACAGGAGGAGGCCGTAGAGACCCCACAGGTGGATTCTTTTCTTCCCCGAAGCATTCCCACAAGAGCTCACAAGGTGTTTATTCTGTGCCTCAGTTTTCCACCTCTCAAATGGGCACTGGAGGCAATACGTTCATTTTTTTTGTTGTATGTAACCAAGGCTAGAACCTTGATTGAACCCTGAAGCTTTGAAAATTAAATGCTCTGCCACCCACTAAGTTGTTTTCTTCACCAATAAACAACTTTTTCTGGTAATGGAAGAAAGTAGACAAGAATGGATCTGAAAGGAAGGGTGTTAATAGGTTAAAAGGAATCCTCCCACCTTTCCAGAAGGGACTGTGCATTTATCTGAATTGGCTGATTGGAGTTGGTTATGGAAATTAATTGTTAATATCTACACATGCTTTATTCTGTTACAATGAAGTCACAAATCAAATTAGAACAAAGATTTCTCTTTAATTTCTCTGCTTTTCTACTCCTTCTCTTTCAATTACTGCACTTTATATAGTTTTTCATCTAGATCTGACAGCTTATTAACAGGCTTGAAGCCCACAAATTTGCATTTTTTAAAGCCCACAATGAGAAGAATTGCAAACAGTCCATCAATATATATATATTCTTCTTCTGTATTTCTAGTGCCAGATATTTAAACCTTAGCTTCAGTCAATTTTTGGGCAAATCCTGCTCCTCTCTTGACAAGGCTGAGTGCTTCCAGAGTCACACATGGGGGGCAAACACATCACCAAGCTGGGTTTTGTGGGCTTAGGACAGATGCAGCCATTTAAATCGATGGAGGAGGGAGGGGCGAGTGCAGCCCCTGCAGCACCACGGGAGGGGAACATTCTGCTCTCCTGACCTGCCTGCAGACAGAAATTTAAAGAAAATGGGAAGAAAAAAGGCCTGTGTCTGCAGCAGACGTTGCCCATGCTCACAGCAGATATTGCCCCTGTTTTCCAAAGAGCAGAGCAGCCCAGGCAGTTCCAAGGGGGAGGTGCTGTGTGGGTGCAGCYCATGGAATGCCATCCACTCGTGGGATAACTCAGCTGTAGAAGGCACTCTGGGAAGCACAATTTCCACGGCAGCAGGGCTGGGGGGACAGCAGTCTGTGTGCTGCTGTTTGTTCCCTGAGTGCAGCAAGGCTCTCACAGGGACAGGATTGATTCCCTGTGCCAGGATCTTGTTTTTGAAGGGAGAACCTGTTCCCTTTCTGCAAGGGCATGTCACAGRGACAAAGCATCTCAGCAGATTAGATCCTGCTTCCTCCCCACTCTAAGTCTCTTTTATTTCCTTACTGATAAATTCTTCTTCCAGCACAGCAGCCCTCACTTTTTTCCCTATTCCCTTACTTTCCCCCATGGGCACTTCCATTTGAATTTCCGATTTTTTTGGAATCCAGCTGATTCTTTAGTCAGGTGAAATCAGGTATGCGACAGAATTTGGGAAATAACTGGAAATAAGAAAGCTCAAGGTCGATTATTTGTGACCATGTCACAAAGCTTGTTTGTTTTTCTAACTGCTTTGAAATCTCCAAAAAACCAAAGTGCTCTGCCCTTTCCAATCATGCTTTGCAAACACTTCGCTGTTATAATCAGATTTTTGTTTGCCGAAATGAGAAAGGCTATGAAGGAGAGGCAAATGGGTGGCTTCATCTGCCTCGTACCCCCAAATTAGGCAGTCAAGGCAACCCTGCCAGTGTCCTCTGCCTGCAGCCAGGGATCTGCCCAGGGCATGGGACAGGTGCTGAATAACCCGACAGAGCAGGAAATCCAGGGAGAGTTTAGGAAGGCATAGCAGTTCTTGTGCTTCACCTGCTTGAGAACTGGAAGAGTCTCRTAGGTTCTTGCTCGTTTATCTACTCTAATTATTTTTTTCTTGGAAGCACATGATGGAAGTTTCTGAGAGGCAAAAACCTGGACCAAATGGATGAGGATCCAGCTGTTCTTGTGCATCAGTCCTTCCCTCAGTAATGTGGAACTTGGGCTGCCCCTCCTGGCCATCACACTCAGGTTAGCCCTCACTAACCCTACATGTCTTTTTCATGAAGAAGCTGACAAAATATTTGCACATTTCCGTGGTAAATCAGTATTTTTTTGGTGCAGAAAGTATTTTGCCACTGGCACAGGTTGCCCAGAGAAGCTGTGGCTGCCCCATCCCTGGGAGTGTCCAAGGCCAGGTTGGACAGGGCTTGGAGCACCCTGGGATAGGGAAAGGTGTCCCTGCCCATGGCAGGGGGTGCGATGGGATGAGCTTGAAGATCCCTTCCAACCCAAACYATTCTGTGACTGTGATTTGTAATWGTCTCTCAAATGTCACTCCAAGGGACCCACCCAGCTGTGTCTGTTATCACTTTTCCATGTTTCTGTGCAGGGCATAAAGGACATGGATCTTGTGTTTTCAGGGGAGAGCTGAATCTTATCTAYGACACCAAGCTGAGAACAGATTAATGGAAGGCTGTACCTGCAGTGGAGGACTCTGAGCACTGCCAGAGAACTCTTTGGAACCCTTTGGAGAGCAGTCCAGTGCTGGGCTCCCCCAGTTGTTTTGTACCGAGGCAAGATCCTGGAACAATTGGCACAATTAGACATGCAGAACTATTTGAGCAGCCATGCCTACTCACAATGGAGCAATTAAGACAATTACTGTGTGTTTTATGTAACAGGACAAATGGATCTCACTCCTAAAGTCTTTGAAAATCTCCTATAAAAGCTCTAATAATGCATTAATGTATTAATCCTTCTAATCCTGTCAAACTACCCAAGTGTTTCTGTGAAGGGGCTGACAGGAGGTCTCAATACTGAGAGGAGCAGCAGCAACCACTTGCTAGAGTTGTTTTTTTAACCATTTCAACCGTGTCAGGTGTTGGAAGTCACAGAGACTTGGTGGCTGAAGGGTGGGATCACACGGAACGGTTGGGGTTGGAAGGGATCTGTGAGGATCACCTAATCCAGGTTCACCTAAAGCAGGACCACGTCCAGGCAGGTTTGGAACAGCTCAGAGGAGGAGACTCCACAAGGGATAAGGAAGAGGAGAAATTTTGGAAAGACTCTCTTGACCTCGGCTTTGGAAAAGGTTCCCTGACTTGTGCATGCTGRCATTCCTATTGAATCCAGTAAAAATACAACAGTTCCTCCTGAGCCACAGATCTAAAAGAAGAGGATTGTGGCCAGGAGTGATCTAGAGGGGATTGGTGGTCCAGAATTCCCCCAGGCAAGGAGCAGTCCCAGCCAGAGCCTCTCCCTGGATCTCCTACCACAGGCACAACCCAACCCCTCTGCAGCCCAGGTACTCTGGAGAGCTGAGCTGAGGCTGAGCTCTGGCAGATGGGCCAAATATCCAAGCAAGAAACAAAAATAAAAGCAAATGTAAATTGAAAAATATTTCATAAACTCAAGGTAGCACAGCTGCAGCATCATGGAGCAAGGAGGAGGGAAATAAAAGAGAMCTGTGTTTCTATTCATCCATGCTTAGGTCAGATCCAAGAGGCTTCCCTGGTTCTCCATTATCCAGCTGCCAAGCCATTTGCAGGACCCCCTTAATCATGTGCCTGTGTCTGCTGCTCCTGGGCAAAGCTCATGTTCTTAGGTGACTATCAGGGGACAAGATGCTGATTTGGCTATACAAGTTCTTAGAGGTTTTTTTCTTTTTTAAATCTTCCCTGATACTCTGTTCCAGCTTCAGGCTCTCCCCACATGGATATCTTTGATTCCCAACATAACTTCAAATTAATTTTAACCCTGGACCCACCAGACTCCTGATGCCTCAAAGCTTTAGTAACTCCTTAGCAAGTTGTTAACCTGTTGGGGGATAACAAACTCTTTTCTGCCTGGCACGGCAGTGCTGAAATCTCAGTGTGAAGCCTTTCTCACAGAGCCAACCTTGCATTTCACAGCAACTCCAAATTGACAATCACATTCATACAATAATATACATCTCACTGATAGAAGTAGCTCATTAATAGCTCTTAATTGAGACTAGGCTCAATGGCTAAGCAGCCACTTGGAGAAGATAATGGGTGTGAGGTGAGTGACCCCTGCTCAGTCTTTGAGGGATTTCAGAGGACCTGGATTTCCAGAACAGTCTGGGGAAATCAGACACAAAATAGCTGTTGTATTTCCCTGAGAATGGGATACCTCGTCTGGCTCAGGAAAAAAACAAATCTCAGTTATAACTTTTCTACATTTTAGGTCTTGATCTGAAAGCCAAGGCTAACAGCTCTTTTCCTAATTTAGAGGTTCATGGATCCYTTAAGGCCTGTGGACTGTGTGGATGTGAGTTTAGCTGGGGGTAGTTAAGTGCAGTACTGCCTGAACACCCAGGACACCCACAAGCAAAGGCTGTGCCTTCTGTATCATCCCAAAAGCACAGGGCAAAAGAAAAGCYCTGGAATCCAGTCCCTCTGCAGAGCAGAGCCCGTGGCATAAGAGGATCCCTCTATTTCAGGAGACACTTCTGGGGAAAATGCKGCCCTGCCCCTCACCTCCGCTGTTTATGCTGGTTTGCAGCAGATGAGGATCTGCCTCTCTACGCCTGAATATCGTGGAGATTTCCATTTAGCAGCCARAGAATGGGATGGAGGAGGGAGGTTATGCCCTTTATCCTGTGAACGTTTTTGAAGGGAATGTTTCTCAGCAAAACACCAGAGTTGATGTGAAGGGATGGTGAGAAAGTGCTCCCAGAGAAGTGCAAAGGAGGGTGAGAGTGCAGTGCTGGGAGGTGCAGACCCYGTCCCTGTGAGAGCAGCCTGGAAAATCAGCAAGGAGAAGTGCTGCTTACGATCCTGGAATAAACCAGGGCTTGAGTGGTCGGAGGATGGAGGCATTAGGGTCATGCAAGGAGACTGCCCAGCCAGGCTGGGGGTGGGCAGAGCAGGGGGGAGGACTCAGCCTCCTGCTGTCCCAACACCACGAGCATCTCCAGCAGGAGAGCAGCACCAACAAGGCRCAGCCACCCATCTACCCACAAATTTTAATTAAAAATCTCTTCTCTAAGTGGAGCCATTTGGCCACCCCGTGGCAGGATTGGGCTCTGAGCAGCACTCCGGGTGATGAGTCAGCCAGGACTCCACATGGATTGGAAACTGGGGTTGATGATTCAGTGTTAACAAATCTCTCCCTGCCAGGAGTGGGTTGTAACACCCGGACCAACCTTTGGCATGCACCAGAAATGTGTTTATGCAGCTCCATTTAAGCGCACGCCGTGGGAGGGCTGGCGACCTCAGCTCCCGATCCTGAGGGCAGAATATGTTTACAAAAATTAAGGTTATCGATTGCAGCGATTCTTCTCAATCAGCCTATTAATGCTCGTTTTATGTAACAAGACAAATAGATCACAGTGTAAAGTCTTTGAAAATCCCCTGTGAAAGCTGTAATAATGCTTTAATGTATTAATCCCCTTAATCCTGTCAGACTCCCAAAGAATTTCTGTAAAGGCTGACAGGAAATCTCAATACTAACAGCAGAACCAGCAGCAGACACTTTTCAATAGGTGGGCTTTAACTATTTGTCAGTCTCCTCACTTTAAAACACTCCCGAGCCCAGGGTGAGAGAGCTGCGGTTTGTGAAGCACGGGGAAGGATTTTCAGCTGTTTTGCGGGCTGGGCTGTTCTTTAATTTACATCACGTTAAATCCAAGCTGCTGCTGGCTGCAGGGTGAGGGCCAGCATTTTCCATCCTCTTTTTCTGCCTCTCCCTCCTGTTTGCTCCTCGTGCCTGCGCTCTGCCTCTCTCCCCTTTCCCTGGTCCTCGCCAGGCACTCGTGTTCCCCAGCGTGTTCCCGTGGATGCTGATGCACACCCCTGYCTCCCGGGCTCTGACTGCACTCCACGCTCCTCTGGGCTCCACGTGCTCGGCAGGCTGGATCTGGGGGTCACAGGACAGCAATGCTATCTCAGAATGCCCAGGTGTCTCTTTGCTCAAGTGCTCGAGTGTAGAGGATAGCTCTGAAAAGGGAAAAAAAATCAGATAGTGGAATGTTAGCAACATAATGGCAGTGCTCCTTTGAAAGGTGGCACCTCCACTTTCAGGCGTGTTCTTAGCAGTCTGTAATTTAGATGGAGCTGAAGCATTTAGTCCGTAGGACTTTGTTTTTCTTCCCTCACCTTTTCTTTAACTCGTAAAGAAAATGACATTCTACGTAMAATGTAATAACCAATAATGAATCCTTTAAAGTGCAACATTATCTTTTCAGCACACATTTCCCCTGCACCTCTCGTAATTATTTGATTAAATGTGTGCCGTAGTAGGTGTAGTGTTTGCTGGAGTGATCAGCATGAATTCATTTTCCTTGTAGCGAACAGAAGACAGGGTGTGTGGGGATCCTGTGCAGTTCCCTGCCTCTGTGATAGAGGAGGCAAAAACAATGACAGCTCTGCAGTATCAGAACAGCCCCTGTGTGAACTACAACTCTGCTTTGATTTCATTTACAGCAGCGAAAAGGGGATGGTAATTTCAGTGAATCAACCGACTTGGTTTGAACACAAAATCAGAAACTCCGTGTTCCTCCCTGCCATCTCTGGCACGGCTGAGGTCCCAGCATCTTCCTGGCCAGCTGGCTTAAAAACYAGGTTTTTCTATTCCAGGTAAAACCAGTGGAAAATGAAGTCCTCTCTCAGTATTCAKAGAATGATAACATCATAGAGTGGCTTGGGTTGGAAGGGACCTTAAAGATCATCCAGTTCCACCCCCCTGCCATGGGCAGGGACACCTTCCACTATCCCAGGTTCCTCCAAGCGCTGTCCAGCCTGGCCTTGGACAMTTCCAGGGATGGRGCAGCCACAGCTTCTCTGGGCAACCTGTGCCGGGGCCTCCCCACCCTCAATATAATAAATTTCTTCCTTATATCTGATCTAAACAGACTCTCTTTCACTTTCAAATCATTACCCCTTGGACTATCACAATGGGCTCTGCTAGGAAGTGGGTTCCCATCTTTCCTGAAGCCGTCTTTAAGTCCTGGAAGATGCTGTAAGGTCTCCCTGGAGCCCTTTCCTCTCAGCTCTCACACACTGGGGAAAAAGCCCTTCTCCCTGGCTGCAGCTTTCCTGCTGGAGCAGTGCTGAAGGAGAGGAGGAAACTTCCCAGTCTGGAGTTGCAGAGAGGAAAAAATGGGCAAATCTTGTGCTCACAAATGGGAATGCACTGCTGGGTGAGCCTGGCTCCGTGTGCTGCTGTTCTCCCCTTTCCTGTGCCTGTGACTGCTCTGCTCCGGGCTCCTCACGTGGACATGGAACTCTCACTCCAAYTGGGAACTCCCATGATGAGCAATGGAAAACACCAATAAAGGGAGTCTCAGTGCACTGGGGATGTACTGGGATCCACCYCCAGAGCACTCCCCACACGGCAGAATGGAGACACAAGGCAGAGAGATGCAGAGATGCCTGTGAAGTCCTGCAGCATCATTTATTAATCTCTGGATTGGTGTACATGATGTGCAAAACGGTACAGTTTCGAGGTTTTCACGTAAAGATCAATGTTTTCCCTGGGTAGGCAGAATAATTATTTTCTGACAAGCTTAAACTCTGAGCCACCACCAAAAGACAAAGCTGGCACCTTGGCAGGCAGATCCCAGGACAGCATCCGCATCCCAGCTCTGCTGYCCCAGGCAGAGCCTGCTGGGGTGTGTGTCCCCCCACTCTCCCCAGCAGACAGAGTGGCTCAGCCTGACTCATGCATTTCCCACTTTATCCTGTGCATTGATAGTTTATTTGAGCTCCTCTTGCAAGAATAGCATTCAACATTTTCTTGCTTAATGCCTTGGCAACAGCATTTTTTCCTTTTTATTTTTTTTTTTTTTCCAGTAGTACAAGATGCTGTGCCAAGAAAAATCTAATGCTCATCCAGAAAGGATTAACTGGGTATCATAGCAATATCCTTCCGTTTGCCCACAGAAGAATGGAAATAGTTTCCTTTTGTGCAGCACATTTGAGAGAGTATTTCACCTTAACTTTTATGTTGAGACTGTTTGTAGTCCGGAGATAAGTCTTTGCGAGGAAATCGATAATAATTCATGCATGCACAGCTCGCACCGGCTTCCACAGGACATTAGGTTTTTGTATTAGCATAAGTGAAAATTGGAAAGTTCCTTTTTCAGCGGAGTAGAGATAAGTGCTGTCGAGCGCTGCTCCGCGCGCGCGCGAGTCCCACTCGAGGAGGCAGAGTACGAAACGTGGCTCGGCGGGTGCATTGTTTCACACGAGCCTTGCATTGCAAAGTGCTTTCAAAAGGTGGCATCAGGAATTCCTGGCACAGGCCGGCCCCGTTASAGGCGCCCAGGGATGCAGGTTCCACCCAGGGAATTGTAAATGACCAATTTGCCATTGCTTTCCCCCSTTGATCAAATAAGGATGGGAAATCAGGGAGCTCGCAGGTCTGGGGCTGAAAGGGAAGAAATGRCTCGTTGGTGCCATAAAATATCTCTCTAATTAGTTGGGGAAAGTCAACAGAACACAGAATTCCAGGCAGAGAAAATACCATGTAAAGCACAGGCAGTGCTGGCCTAAGGAGCACAGAACCCGCTGTTGTTTTACATGGAACCTCTACTGCTCCTGGTGCTCGTGTTCCCTGGGCTACCAAAGGATGAAATAAATTAGATTTGTGGGTAAAAGGATAAAAGGTAAAATATGGAGTCTTTCACTGTTTTGTGATGGGTTTAAAATCTGGGCCAGGTTTGCAACGATCTGTGACAGGTCAGTTCTGTAGCTCAGGTTTATTATGCTGAAAATCTGCACTGCGAGGCACATTCCAACACGAAAGCAGAGCTCTGCCACAGCTGGGATTGAAACCAAAGCAAAACAAGCTTTCCATCAGTAAATGCTCCTGCTTTCCTACCGTAAGATAGAAAAATAAATAAACCACTCCATCAAGGTTCCCTACAGAGGCAGGTGTAGCTACTGGTCCCAGTCTTGTGCTCCTTGCTCTGAGGGCTGCTGCGATTTGATGAGTGGGAGTGACAATGCCTTGGTCAAACTCAGCCCCTGGAGCAGGTTCAGCACAGCCCTGTCCTACCTGTGTCTTCCCTCACGGAGTGTTTAATTTCTTTGGAGAGGCTTTTATCCCAYTGCTGGCTAGGTGTTGGAAGAGGTTTATCTCTTTTATCAAATAATGAAAAACCACAACACTCTCGAATCTGTTGTTGACCCAACTGGCACGAGGTATTGCTCTCTGAGCTCCTCATATTGATGGAAAATCTGAATCAGAAAAGCTGTTCTCTTGCTTGGCATGAGCTGCCTCATTTGTCACCACTCTCGCCAGGGAGCCCAGGAGCAGGTCCTGGCTGGTGGGACTGTGCTCTGCTGGGCAGCCTCTCCACACTGGGGTTGCTGAACGTGTGGGGGGAATACCTTGGTGATATTCCCAAGGTATATCACCTTTCTCAGCTGATGACTTTGCAGATGTGGCTCACACCTCATCTTTGTACCTGGGGACATGTTGGAAGAGCCTGATTTGAGGTATCTACAGCTCTGAAATGTAACTTCTTCGTGGAGATACCCCAAATCTTCCGTGAAAAAAACATAATCTGTATCCTTTATTCCTTTTGAAGACCCCGGCTGTGGATTTTCACTCTGTTGCAGATTTCCAAGCCCCACAGCTACTCCACTRAAAATGGAAGAAAACTCCACTCATGAAATCATACGATCCTTCAATGGAAAAATATTTATGTTCTAGAGGTGATCAGTTCTGTGGTATATTTACACTATTTTATAGAAACATGCATGTGGGGATATATATTTACTTCAGTAATTATATGCTTCATGGTGCTCTGAGAAGGAAAAAAAAAAAAAACCATGCCAAGAATAATTCAAATAAATATTAAGGCCTTGACAYGACTTGTATTGCAGTGATGTGGTTTTCTGAGTGCAAAAATTTCCCCAGCTCCTTGGTGTGTCATGGAGGAATAATGAATGCAAATGCTGTTGATGACAGTCATTAAAATTCCGCAAATGAAAAATGACTCACCCCTTCGTTAATCCCGGCCCGCTGCGGAGGGAACCTGTGAATGCCTTTGTCAGTGACACTATTGGCGTTGGAAAAGGAGGAGAAGCTTCCTGAGCAGCTTTCCTGCTCCTGGGAAACTTTGTCCTTGTACGGTGGCAAGATTTCTGGCTGCCAGCATGGTGATGAAAGCCATTGAACCACCTCGAAGTGGCCCCAAAAGCAACCTCTGTGTGTGACAGGGGGGTCAGGGCGTGGAGTGGAAGGGTCAGTGAGGGTGCTGCTCAGGATGATGAAGAAAGGAATGTCACCTGTGTTCATGAGGGAATTTGGGGCTCCATTGTGCCAGCCTCCGATAAAATGTCTCCGGAGAGCTCGAAATAGAGATAGGGAAGACTGACAAAACATGAGAACTGTTTTAGGGACAGAGGGTTGGAGGAGTGAAGGATTATTGTTAATCTTGAAGCACACTCAAGCTCTGCTGGCAGAGCAGGACCTCCTTGGGGTGGTTGCTCCATCAGCAGCAGAGCTCAGTCAGCCATGGATCCCATGGGCAGTCCACAAGGAGAGGGAGATTGGAAAATGGGGCATTTGGGAAACTCACTTTGGCATTGCCCTTGGAGCAGAGTGTGTTCACCATTGCAGGATGTTTCTCCCTAACTGGGGGGGTATAAAGAGACCACAAACTGGAGGCCAAGTTGGCTGAGAGCAGCAGTAGGAATAATTTGTSTTTGACAGAGCTGAAGCCCTTCATTTTCATTTAATTGGATAACGTGAGCTACAACCTTGCGATTTGCTAATTTGTTGCACTGGAATATGATTAGAAGATGTTTTGAGACTGGGTGATGAGGAATTTTAATAAGACATTTCTGAGGTGGGGCTGTTCTGACACCAAGGATTTTGTTACAGTATTTTAAGCTCATTGTGACTCTAATGATGTTACAAATGTGGAAGTGAGATAAATATAAATGAATTGCTATTGAACCAATCCAACGAGAAACTTTTAAAGTGTTGTGGGACATATGTAAATGAATATGTAACTGAAATGGTTTGGGTTATAAAAGGACATGTCTGAGGAATGGCTCTTTGGAGGTTCTTTGAATCAGCATCAAGGATGCTGATCATTTGGAGCTTTTACATATGTTAATCATCTTGTTCTTCCAGGCCAGAGAGGCTATGAATATAAAAGTGCTAACAGCCTATTACCAMGTTGTTTGCAAGAGTCCTCATAATAGAAACATTAGCTGTATAGCTTAATTTCTGCTTAAATAAACCTGCAGCTTTGCGTGATAACTGGCTGTGATTGGCTGGAATTGGATCTATCTAAAATAACCAGTGTAATTAAGCCTTATCTTATCTCATCTCAGTTTAGTCTGGCAGTCCACAAAAGGTTTGAGATGGAAACAAGTTGTTTCAGGGGTGACAAATAGTAAGCAGCTAAGGGAAGGTGCCAGAGGGAAGCGTGAAGGGGTCAGGGYGGTGGGTAGAGAGGATGACGTTTGCAGCAGCGTTTGGAATCAACAGSAATGGCCTGGATTACAGATTCCCAAGGGGAAAGAGAAGTGTCAATCAGGACTCAAGATGCTGAGTGGGCTTGCTTGGGCTGGCTCTGTGGACTGGCTAAGTATAGAACGAAAATCTGTGAGGTTTTTTTACCAATAGGTGACAATGTCAGAACTCTCAGACTTTTCCTCAGGGAAAAGACCATTTCTTGTCATTCTTGGTGTAAGACTCAAAAAAAAAAGYCCTGTGGTGACTGTGCAGCTCTGTCACTGTCTGCAGCAGCTCCTCTGCAGGTCCTGGGACAGTGCTGAGCTCTCCCTGCACTTAGGGGCTGCAGGTGGGTGCCAACCTTTTCCTTGTGAATCCCAGGTCCTGTTTGATTTGGGAGCTTCCAGYTGTTGAGGAATCCAGTGCAGGCAGCTCGGSGTGCAGCTGCAGTGCCAGCTCCWGGGTGAGCTCTGGGGTTGGGAGCCCGGGGCAAGAGGCTGTGACCTCCTAAGGACTTTAGGAATGCAAGTGCCTGTCTCAAAACACTGCCAAGGCCACAGGGGGAACTGTAAGAAAAGCCACTATAGAGGGAACTTGAGATAAGAAGAGAGGACTTTGAGGAAGAGAGAGGAATTTGAAACAGGAAGGTGCTGATTCCAGGCCCAGCAGACACGAAGGTTTGGTTTGCACACTGGACAAAAATTCCCACTGTGCAGACTGTGGGAAAGGAGAGCAAACAAATGCTGACACCCAGGGCAGCCCAAGTTGTGGGAACATCTGCAACCACCTCGTGGATACCCAGAACTTGGCCTGTATAAAGGKGGTGCCTCCAGAATGACTCTGARACCCCCTTCGGCGAGAAGACCGGGGTGAAGAGGGACCAACAGGATGCTGTGGGATGCCAGCTGTTTCACCTGGCACCTGTGTGGTGCTGCTGCCTGGCCATTGCCACCACCRCAGCCAGTGCTCCTGGTGTCCCACGTGCTGGTGTGTGAGGGTTTGGTGGCCCTGGTGCACATTTCCAGGCGCCTTTGCTCCCAGATGCCTGTGAATGCAGGAGATGTTCAGCACAGCCTGGCTGGTGCCTGCTGTTTCCTCACACCCCTGCTCCRGTGGGTTCTGATGGAAGAACATCCCTCCCTGACTCCCTTTTGCTCTTGAATTCCTTGCTTACAACCAKCAGAGACCAGCAGGAGAGATGCTCCAGGACGGTTGGGAATGCAGACTTGTTTTTTGCAGCTCGAGTTCCCAAGGGTGAGTGAGTTTTTATTCTCATCCCTGCTGAATTTTTCACCCTGCTGAGGAGGATTGCTCTTAGATCTCTTGGTCATGAGCGGTGGAAGAGGAACTCAAGTTTCTCCCGCTTGGAAATCACTTGGAAGCAGGGAGTGATGCCACCAGTATTTCCATACCAAWTTTTTTTTTTTTTTWAAATCTTTTGAGGAACACTTCTCCCCTGAGCTTGACATTTTGAAATAATAACACCTAATCTAATTTCTGATGTATTTAACTGAAATCTAATTTCCATTTTTCTGTCCTGTAAAGAACAACTGGCTCTGGGGATCCCTGATAAAGCTGTGGGAGGCACCCCCTGCTTCCATATGCGAGGAGCTAATCAATCTGCTGCCACGAGTTTACACTAATATCTGTGGTGATTGCAGCTCACGTATAATGAAGACAAATCCTGCTCTGCCTAAAGATCAATAATTCAAGAGGGAAAAGGGGGAGCCAGGAATGGGGGACAGAGACTGCATCAGCCCCTGCCAACGAAATGCTTTTGGAAAACAATGAGCTTTAAAAACAGAGTGTAGGGCAATTACTGAGAATTACTGAATGTCCTGTGGGCATGAAGAAGACCCTGTGAATACAAAATATCCCCTCCCACCCCTTCCCAAATCCAATTCCTGCTAGGAGCTCCTAGGAGAGGTATTTAGAGCCTATTAGAATGGCAAGAAGCCAGCTGTTAATCAGCATGCTAATCCTGGGGTGACATCATAGGGACAGTGGTGCTACCTGCATATGTTAGGGGGAGGGAGCTGAGCTGGCAGCCTGGCTCTGATTTCCTCAGCCTGCAGCTCCACAGAGCTCTGGCACTTTCTGGGGACTGGGAGGCATCCAGGGAGGATGGCACTAGCCCGGGATGAGGAGGTGCTGTGGTTGGTTTGCAGCAGGCTGCCCGGGGAGGTGGTGCAGTCACCGTCCCTGAAGTGTTGGAAAGATGTGGGTGTGGTGCTTGGGAACGTGGGTTTGTGCTGGACCTGGCAGTGCTGGGGGAATGGTTGGACTTTATGATCTCAAAGGTCTTTTCCATCCTAAACGGTTCTCTGACCCATGATGAGGTGGGGAAGTGCTGTGTTGGCTCACTCCGGGTACAGGCAGCAGGGTGAGGACAGAGGGGCGAGCAGGCCATGGGGCAGCTCTGCTGCTCCTCTGGAGGTGCTGGTGGGGCTCTGTGCCCATCAGATGATGCATCAGACATGACAGGGGCCCCTGGGGGTGCAGGGCCACATCTCCTGCCTGGCAGGGACCTGGCTCCCGGGGGCTCATCCCTGCCCAGGCACCACCCCACACACTGCACTTGCCATCAGTCTTAATATTTTACCACAGATGTCTCGTATTTTTAAATATTTATTGGACAAGGGCCTAGGCTGTTGTCACAACATCTCGAATCAGATCAGAGAAGTAATGTTAACAGGCGTGACAAGTCACAGATCAGTTTGGAGTTATTTCTCCTCTTCTGTGGAGTGTGAAAGGGTTAAAAAGCTGCCTGAGACTTCTTTTGCTGAGACAAGAGAACTAAAGGTGTATTGATTTCAGCTTGCCCCCCCGTTTTTTTTTGAGCACCATGAGCTTTGTTTTTCGCTTGCCCTGCAAAAGTGATTATTCAACATAAATACAGACAGTTTTCAGTGTTTACAAGTTAGCTGATATAGCAAGTCTCCTTGTCATATGCTCCTGGAATATAGGGTAGGGCTGATGTTGCCAACCTTGAGCATTCATGAGTGAAATGCTTCTAGAAATTAAAAGATTTGCTAAAAAACGGCCATTTTTTTTCTTAATGAAGAAAGGGAAAGATCCAGACCTTTGCTATTGTATCTTTTCAGAGCCCGGAATGGGTCACAGGGACTCAATTTTAAATTTTTTCTCCTCGGTGAAAAGGTAGAGACACTTGCATTATCTTCCTGTGCTTTCTGAGCCTTATCACATGGCTCTGGAGGCTGGAGTTCTGAGATTAAAAACTGCCAAACTCTGTGAGACAACAGCAGTATMAGCTGATGTCGCTGCACCAACCCAGCTGCATCTTCATCTTCTTTGGGCATCAGAAGTGAAAGGGGTAGGGAAGGTCTGCTGCCTCCTCAGGAATATTTTAGTGTGAACTAAATCCCGAGCAGTCGACTGGGAGCACAAAGCAATGCAGAGTGTTTGCGTGGTTGCAAAGGGCTGGTGCAGGCAGGCACAGCTTTGCTGGGTGTGCTCCTTGCTGTGGCTCCACGGGGGCTCTGCTGGAGGCACAYGGACCCCAGGGCAGCCCCCCGGGCCAGGAGGGAGCTCAGGCCTTGCTCTCTCTCAAGGAGGAAATGTAATTTCTCTGGATGGGTATCAGTTTGGATGAAACGGAAAAGGGACRGTGGAAGTTGCTCGCAGCTCCCCCAAACTCCCTCCGGAACATTCCGGGTGTGTTTTGCAGCTATGAGTAAGCTGAGATCAATTTTATTAGAGGTTAAGCCAGGCTAACAAGTTTCGTATCTTGATCTCCTCAATCCCCTCTRTTCCTCTGCTGTGGCTGTCCTTGGGGATCATCCTCTGATGGCATCTCCCAGACCCTCTAGGGTCGGTGTTCGGGGTCTGACAAGGTCATGGATCTCTTGCACAGCACTGACCCTCAGCCATGGGAGCTCCTTCCTYGGAAAGCTGCAGCACAAGGAAGGCTAAAACAGCTTTTTCCATCAGAGCACGGTCCCACAGCAGGAGGGCCTGGTGGAGGAGGCAGTGTCCAAGTGGGAATTGTCCCTCGGCCCTCCCTCCCAGCTGAGGGCAGCCTGAGCATGTTGGGGAGCATCTCTGGGAAATCATCATCACCAGGCCCTGCTGGAATGGTTCGTAGCYGAGAGGAACACCACGTTCCCAGGATGGGCAATCCAGGAGCTTTAGGCAGTGCTAAGTTCCCCTTAATAATAATAACCCTCAATGAATCAGGTAGGAAATACTTCCCAAGCTCAAAACTCCAAAGAACCTGTGGGAAATGGAAAGCCATGGAAATGAGCACTGCCAATTTATGTTGAGGGGAACTGGGAAAGAGATAGCAGCAATTTTATAACTTTGGCAAAGCCGTGGCTTTGTAGTGGAGGGACACATTACAACATTCTTGGGCAAGGTCCTGCTCATTCTCTTTTTCTCCCCTCTGATATTGCAATCCTCTCCATCAGCTGAAGGAAGAACAAGAGGCCAGCATCCCATCTGCTGCATGTGAAGCTGAGGTCTGCAAAATGGGAGTAGCTGGAAACCCAGTGGACTTGCATGGKATGCAGAGACACAGCGAAGGCACATATGCTGCAGTTCCAACTGTGTCATTTCCCTGCTCTGTGTAAAACACCATCTGTGGTGCAGAGACCTCTGCTAGGAGGGAGGGGCACGTTCAGCCCAGMAGATTGTCAGCTGAAGTGCTGTAAAGTTCTCCCGAAGTGTCTTCATCGCTCATTGCTCGAGAGAAGCATCAAATATCGTGGAATGCTGCAGCAAGGACTAACGTGGATGGAGGAAGCCAAAGCCAACCCTGGGGTAAATGGCTGCAGCTTTCCTGCCTGTGGGAGCAGGGGTGGGTCCCTGCTCTGTGGATCTCACAGATTTAACTCCACTGAGTTAGAGGTGCCCCAGTGCACATTCAAAAACGCAGTGAGGGGGCTGCCGTGTGTTTTCCATACGATTTAATTTGGGCCATAATATTTTGCTTAGAGACAAATTTTGTGGAAAACAGGAGGCTGGGGGTGATGGACTCATATCCTCCCCTAGCAGGGCTGTGATTCACAAGGTTATTTGGAGTTATTCCCTTCACCTTCACATCCTTCTCCAGGCAGCAGCAGCTTGAAGGCACAAGCAGTGTCCCCTGTCTCCCACGCCCAGGGACCAGCAATTCCAGCAACACCCACAACCTATTCCTGTGAAAGTCTGGCTTGCAAGGACAGGGGAATAGCTGTGCTTTCCTGAGAGGTGTGTGATTCCACTCATTGCCACCAAGTGGCTGGTGCMATGTCAGTGAGCCCGGGAGGTGCTCTGGTACAAAATGGGTACCACAGRCACTGCTGCAGCTCAGCCCTGGCAYACAAAGGTGAAACCAGTGCTGCTTTTTGCTTCCCTGCCTCAAAGAGCTCATCAGAATTATCTCCTGATAGAGCAAGAGGGAAGAAAAAAGGCAATCCAAGCAATCCATTCCCTTTGGGCTGTGGTAATGCGTGGAAAATCACCAGATTTTGGTGTTGGGTGCCTGTGTCAGCAGCCTGTGGCTCTCTCCCTTTTCCCAGGAGCTGGCAGCCAGGAGCTGTGCCATGGCCAGCAGGAAGGCTCATGCCAAGGCTGGTTCGTGGCAGCAGCAGTGGGGAACTCACTGCTGGGTTGCTTTGCTCTCTTTCCTCCCAGTAGCTGCCCCTGTGTTTAYTGAGTTTCATCATCACTGCAATTGGTGGGAGTGAGGCAGAGATACCAGCAGAGGGTTCAGAGGGAATGTGAATAAAGTGTTTTGGGCCTTTTATACAGGGATGTTTGGAATGTGTGCTGTGCTGTATGATTTTATGCTGGAAGGATCTAGAAAAGCCATTGTAACTTGGGCTTGCACTCAAGTTCTAATCATTAAAAGACCTCCAGGGCTCCAGAAGGCATGGCTGTGCTTTAGATCCTCTGTAAAAACGACACAGGTAGAAGAGCTTAGATGGAGGTGAGAGTCCCATGACTGCAGGACTGGGGACAGAGGGGACAGAGACGAAGGGCAGGGCAGCCAGGGCTCCTCGGGTGGCAGGGTCTGCTCGCCCTGGCTCACAGTGTGGCTGCTCAGTGCATGGTAAGGGACAGGCTGCTCCTCCTGCCTCTGCTCTGGACTCATCCCTGTGCCCAGGGCTGAAGCCTGCACTCAAATCAAGCAAGAGRAGAACATTGACTGAGGTAAATGGAGGTGCTGCAGATTAAGGATAAGAATTTTTGGTAAAGTGYACAACGCCTTTGCCTCCCTTCCTCTCTGGAGTGCACAGATTTTGACCTTAGCTGGGCAAGCTGCTGCCACTTCACCATTTTTAAAATATACAGACCAATGACCCCGAGGCTGCAGGCCCTGTCCCTTTCCTCCACTGTGGATTTTCCATCTTCCCTCTCCTCATTTGTATCTCAGTCTCCACAGGACAGAGCCTGCACTCCTTCCCTTCTCTCAGGAGCACGGGGCACCCATCAGAGCCAAGCCTGTAATCAAATGGCAACAATCCTCCCTGGCTGTAACCAGCCTGCCTTGGTTCCCGGGGCGAGCAGGATGAGCCAAGCCCCAGGAACAGACCCCAGCCTGCACCAATTCCCACCCTCGTTTATGGTGGGGAATGAAGACAGCAGCTCAAGGTGCTGCTCCTGAGCAGAGGACACAGAATGTTCATGGTTCCTCCCACGAACAATCGACAATGCGTGTGGGATGTACGGGAMAGGATTGTTCCTTCATTCCAGGCCGGAGGAATTGGGGTTCTGAGCACTGTGCAGGAAGCTGGAGGCTCACTCAGGGGTTAAATCAGTCTCTAAGGTCCACCACGGTGACTTTTCTACCACAYTCTCCTTCCCGAGTGATATGAGGACGATTATGAGACAAAAAGTGCCATTCTTATTCTATTCCACTGCATTTTGGCTCWGCCTGCCACTCGTCACGGGGGAAGAAAGGCCATTTTGTGCACTGAATATACCCAGAAGGTAACTCAGCCTGGAATCAAAATGTTTTGGTCTTTCTGCACTGGAATACAGAATAATCCAAACTTCTTTTCCTTGTGTCTYGCTGGTGGAGCCAAGGGGTGCCATTTGAATTGGAAATGCAGCCTGGGTACAACGTGGGAACCCTCCTGCCATCTGCTGCACCTTGACTCGCTGCAAACCACAGCAGGGTGAGCTCAGCCCGTGAACCACCAAACCRCAGCACGTTCACCTCCTGATGGGCAGTCTGGCACAGGGGCTGGGCCCATTCCTTCACCACCAGCTCGTTTAATGGGATCAAGTTGGGGTTTTTTATTCCCCTGTTTTGCAAACCATTTGTAACTTTCCATGCTCGCTCTCAAAAGCTTTAACCTGAAGGTAAAATTCAGCATGAATTGATGCAGGAAATGCTGGTGTATAGTCCTGCACCCAGTGCTGGGGGAATAAACACTCAGCAGCCCAATTTCTCCTCAGAGTAGGGTGGGGATCAGTTAAGTTTTGCCCAGTTTTTATTTTGATCCCTGGCACGAAGCGCTCTCAGCAGGTTTSGGGGCAGTGTTTTAGTGTCTGTCACAATAATATTCAACACCTTATGATCGCTTCAGCTTGAGGGAGGGAAAGTACAGCTTGTGCAGGAAGTCTGAGAGGGTGACRTGTGCCAATCCTGGCTTGTGCTTGCCCTGTGCTCGTTGTCACCTCGTTGGCCACCCCCCTAAGTGAATGCCACGCACGTCCACGCGGCAGATTAAAGGTGCCTTTAATGCTCCTATAGCACGAGCCTCGAAAAGTCATGAAAGATAGATAGGTAGAGTCCCCTGGCACCATCTCTAATTCATGTGTTTGTGACTTTAATCCTTAGCTTGATGGTGTTTTAATTGACAGGATGTAAATTCCTTTCCGTGGTAATCCTTCTGGCGCAGGGAGATGCGGGCAGATGCTCCCGGCTCAGACAGCGAGGGGGAGCGGGCAGGAGGGGCTGCKGCCGCCGCAGTATTTACACAAAAATTCCCT
This sequence comes from Amblyornis subalaris, assembly GCA_018881555.1. Taxonomy (NCBI): domain Eukaryota; kingdom Metazoa; phylum Chordata; class Aves; order Passeriformes; family Ptilonorhynchidae; genus Amblyornis; species Amblyornis subalaris. The sequence continues at coordinate 3,036,114 of JACAXG010000066.1, read as the reverse complement.
CTTTATTTACCTTTGTGCACTCCAGCTTGTGCTGTCCCGCTGAAGCTCACCGGGATCGTGTCTCTGCCTCTCTTTCCAGGATTGCTGCGATAGAGATGCAACTTTTTTTTTTTATCCCCTGGGAGTTTTGAGCTCCTCCCGGTGAGGAGTAAACACAGGAAAAACTGCTGGGAATCTCTGTGAGAAAAGGAGGAAGCCATATCTGACTTTTCRCTGTAGAATGGACTCTGTTTTGCAGCAGCTTTTAGCTGAGGAAGATGATTCTCTGCCTTTCTTTTCCATTGGGATGGGAATACCCGTCCCTGGAGCTTTAACCCGTGGGGGGATGCTCAGTTAGGAAAGGGACAGCAGTGCCCAGCCCTGCAGCTGGGAAAAGGAGGCAGCAGCAGCCTCCAGCCCTCCCTCCAGCWCTGCATCCAGGCCCATCCTCTGCTCCTTTGGATCCAGATTAACTCAGAGTTTCCACTGGTTGTAAAACCACTGGAGATCTTCTAAGGGAAGGAGTTCCCAGAAGATGAGTGCACCAGCCCTTGCTGTGCTCCTGGACCAGCTGAACCAGCAACTGCAGACATGCCCAAAAATGTAATACACTGTAATAAACCACTAAAAAAAAAAAAATTAGGCAGGCTTTTCAAGGATGCAGGAAGAGTGGTGTTCAGATTATTTTTAAATTTACAGTAATTTGCAGTAGTTTGGTCTACCCAGCTTGTGTAAGCACATTTCCTTCAGAAACCAGTTTTTCCTTTTTGGACTCACCCATAATAACTGAAATCCCAACCATTTTAGTTATTTGTCATACCAAAAGGTCCCCCACTGAGTGTAATCAGAGTTTTGGTACAGAGAGGAATGAATAGCATCTGGGAAAGAATTTCATCTAATGACAGAGGAGTTAATGGGGTTTTATTTAAATATCTTAGTATTTACCGGCACGGGGCTATGAAAAATATTTCCAAGACTTTCAGACAGATGAACTGTGACATTTCCAGCCTCTTGTATTTTGCCTAGTCTCTTTTTTGGTTTTGTTTTTATTTTTTGTTGGTTTTTTTTTTTTCTTTCAAGTCCCAGTAAGGCACTGCCCTCATTCCTCACACTGGGAAAGGCAGAAAAGCCAGGAAAAGTCTAAAACAATTGGTTTGTTCCCAGCACTTTTGTTCCTGCTGCATGATCAAATTTCTCTAAATGCTCTTGAGTGCTTTTTTCAGACAGTGGCACTGCCTGTGGCTCTGCCCCACGATCTGGGGGCTCGGAGTGAGGGGCAGGATGAAGATGCCCCACGGTGCTGCAGCCCCTGCCCTGCCCTCCCAGAGCTCTCCTGCTCAGTGATAGAGAAGGACAACTACAACTTGCATGTCCTTCCTCTTTATTTCTGCTTGATTTACTTGCCCTAGATTCAAAACTTTGTCTACTTTGCAAGTTGCTGCTGAAAAACAAGTTCCATATGTATTACCCTTCATCTGCATTAGACACAGAACGAAAAGGAAACTTCTCCATCCGAAGCTGTGTCATCTGAATTAACCTGCAGAGTGCCTGACTGGAAATGCAGGGTTTGTGCAGGTCCTTTCTCTTTCTGTCTCTCCCTGAAACACCTTTTGAGCTCTCTGACGTGCTGCTGGGCACCACTGGGGACAGGACACCTGTGCCATCACACCTCTTCTCAAGGATCCAACCAGCTGGAAATCCTCTGTGGATGTGTTGTGAAAGAAAGAGCTGAACTTCCAAGCAGGGAACTGAGGAGTGAAAGCCAAACAAGGCTCCAGCAAGGATTTATTTCCTCTAACACAATCACTCAAGGATCAGAGGGTTTGTCCATTGTTGCTTTAGCTGCCTTTCTTCATCTCTAAATATTTCTTTGTTGTGTGCATCCCAGTGTCCTGCCTGCTCCTGGGCTGAGATCCATCCTGGAGTCCTCAGGTGTGTCCTCTCTGACTTCCCCAGAAGCTCTCTCATGGTACCTGGTGGGTGATGTTTGCGCTTTTAGCCCTCCGGGGCCTCTCTCAGGTGGAGCTGAGCTGCCTGTGCTGGCTGGAATAGCGATGGGAGAGAATGGGACAGCACATGGACCTCAGAGCGGCTGCAGGGGTTGATGGAGCTCTGATGGCTCTTTCTGGCTTGAGCTTTCTGCTTGTGCAAACAGACTGGAGACCTTTATCCAGCACAGGGTTCTGTGTGCCTCAGGAATATCCTCCCCTGCCCTGCTTCCCTGGTGCAGCRAGAGAGATTGTCACTCTCAGCACAAACACAGGCTTTTCTGACAGAAAGGCAGAATTTCTCTTTGGATACACTCAGCAAGTCTCAGGGATGCAGATATTTACCATTTTTATGAGGTTCAAAACTGTCCATAATCACATCAATGAACCACCAGCCTCATGGTGCAAAATCTTCTTAACTATAACTCACTTCTCATCCGAGTCTGGTCTAGGGAAATTTCCTTAAGGAACCATTTGAGTGACCCCCTGCTCTTTTCCCAGCCTTCAGGCAGCAGGAATGTGAGCAGACACATGAGATTTAATAGCACTGGGGAGGGGCAGATCAGGTGCAGGGACAGTTAAAGAGGTGGAAATTTCTTACCCTGGAAACTCAAGCTGAAGTTGCCATGATTTGTGTAATTCCAGCCTTCCAGGCAGCATTTTGCAGGCAAATTGCTTTTGCTGTGGATCAACTTTTGGGTTTTTAGCTCGGTATCCTCACAGTGCCTTTCCTACACACCATCTACAAACCCCACGTGCTATTCTGATCCCAAACCACTCCCAGCCGAAGACTGGCACAGGAATTGAAGAGCTGTCTAATTTCAGGAAGCAGAGATGGGCCCATGAGGTCATGCTGGCTTTGAAAGGTTGGGAATGCAGGGCATAACATGCTTTTCTGCCCACAAAACAGCCTTGGGAACAAGCATTTCCTCCATGGAGGAAGAACTGGAAGACTTTTCCTGCTGACCTTATGGGAGTTCAAGTGTAGGATTATAGGATCATTTAGGTTGGAAAAGCCTTCTAAGATCATCGAGTCCAAACATGAACCCAGCACAGCCAAGCCCACCACTAACCCATGTCCCAAAGTGCTGCATCCACACWTTTTTTGAACACTTCCAAGAATGGTGACTCCACCACTGCCCTGTGCCAGGGCTTGACAATCCTTTTGATGAAGARATTTTCCCTAATATCCAATCTAACCTGCCCTGGCTCAACACGAGGCCATTTCCTCTTGTCCTATCACTGATTCCTGGSAGAATGAGCATTTMTTGGCATGGCCAAAGGCACAAACCCACTGGACTTGTTTGGGTTGGGAATTCCCTCAGCTCAGCAGTGCACTGAGTCCTGGTTAGAGCAATTCCAAAAAGCTTTTGGTTTGCAGCCTGAATTCTCCAGTCAATAAAACAATATATTTCACATTCAGATCAAACAGCAACCTTTGATTCAAGCCTAGAAAACCTTCTGTTTCRCTCACAGTCATTCAAGGATGCTTTATTTGCAAATTTTGCCTCTTGGAACTGCACTTTTTGAGCAATTTGCAATTTCTGAAAGCAGCCCCCAGCCTGTACTCACATCCAGCAAAGCCCAGGGCAGAAGGAGCTGTGAGCAGAAGTGTGATGGACAAGTTTTGGGAGCAGCAGTTGAATCTCTCACCTGACCTGATACAACGCTCAGTGCTCCAGTCTGGTGTTCCTGGTACTGACAGCAAAGGGAAACTCCAAAGGGAAATGTCACAGGAGCCGCCCCAGGTTCCAGTTGCACTGAGAGGCTCCTGCCAGACACCCTGAGAGGCAACTGTGATAGATGAAGAGTGATTCAGTTTCTTAATGTTTATTGGACCAGGTAGTGCTGAATATAAACCCTCACTGATCACACAYTCTGCAGCGTGGGTTTATTTGTATCATTTTGGGAGACTTCAATGGCTTTTGCATTTTCATTTCATAATGATGAATTACCCGAAATCGTTCCTCTCAGAACAGATTCCTCCAGCTTTGACTCCTGCTAGGATGTTTCATTTTGTGTTGAAAATTGCAAGAGGAAATTTCCTTGAGCCATTGATGTGTCAGGCTGGAGTTTATTACCACTGGCAGTCCCGGCACTCTGGGGCTGTGGGAAAGGTTTTGTAAATAATATGACACGGGCAGGAACTCATTGGATGCTGTGAGAGGGGATGAATATTCCCAGCCAGGCAGGCAGAGGGAAATGCAGTAGCAGGAAGGGTGACCTTTCCTGGGAAGAGGCGTTCTCACTCTGATGTATCTTGGTAATTAATTAGAGTTTTTAGTGGGGAAAGCAGGATTTCAGTGGCTGGTAATGGCACAATGTGTTGGCTACGTGTTGCTAAAGCTGTTTGCTGTTCTCATACATCTCTAATGAGCCAGGAGACAACTTCTGCTCGTGGGCTCTTAAATTCTGTTTTGGGTCCTGCTACAAGTAGAGCTTTCTTCGGGGACTATGAAAATTGCTGTTTAGCACATTCCAAAGCAGAGGGCTGATCACTGGCTATCTTCTCCAGACTGAACATTATATTTATACATTATTATTAATATTATTAATATATTAACATTAGCATATTAAGAACTTCTATTAAATATCAAGATATTTACAGTTAAGAAGCTCAGGATCAATACAAATGCATTCAATCCACCCTTCAATCTGGTTGTTGCTCCAAACCCCCTCTTGCAACAACCTGTGTAACTCTGGGCTTTATTGGGTGGAAAATGAGGGGTGCTGCCTGCCAGTTAGAGTTGAAAAGAAACTCTGTATTGTCCTAAAACCCAGCTCTCATTAAAATCAGGCTACATCCATTTACCTTTTAGCTTTCAGGTGTATGTAGCAGAAGGAAATCAATTTAAAAATATCCCTGGTTTGCCCAAGTGTCATTATCTTGCTGTCTAATCATAGTTCTTCATTTACATACGAGGAAATTGACACATGAAGAGGTAAATTTTCTCATTATCGCATGAATATCTAAGTTGGGCTGGAGCTATTGATTGCCAGCTTTAACCTTGATGTGTCATGGGCCGGGTTTCTCCTCTGTGGGAAGGCATGTGGCATCAGGGATTTCTCCAGCTCCACGCCCCTGAATCCGTGGGAAGGATCCTTCCGGCCTGGGGTTGTCTCTGAGCTGCTTATTTCAGGTTTTGTGTGCCCACCGTTCGTGGCAGGAATCACTCAGGCCGTTCCTCCCGGGCTGTTAGCTGGCCCAATTATTTTTAAAGGAATTTTGTGCACAGCTTGGTTCTGTATCCCTTCCCCTGCTCAGGGGTCTCCTGATGCTTCCTGATGGTTCCAGCATTAGTTTGTATGCAGACAGAGTGCAGATTTAGTGCTCCTTCCCTGGGTTTTTGATTCTTTTTGTCAGTGTATTTTTCATAGCCTGAGTGGTGTTTCCAACTGGATGCTGCTAATCGTTTACTATTCAGCACAGCTAAGAATGAGATTTTATTTTTAGGTTCTGTCACTCTGTGTCTTTCCATTTTAAGATAAATCCATCTCTGCTGTCTCCCGTTCCTGAGCTGCAGAAATCTGGGTTTCATTTCCAGCTCCAAACTGTTATTTCATTCATGTATTAACTTCGTGTTTAAGATCTCCTGCTTTTATTTATCAGCCGTTCCCAGAAGTTGTTTTTATTTCACTGAGCCTCAGCAGAACCTCTGGCAGAGGCTCTGGCACAGCCCTCACATTGCAAGGGGCCTGTTGATTGGTAGAATCATAGAATTATGGAATATCCTGAGYTGGAAGGGACCCACAGGGATCATTGAGTCCAGCTCCTGGCCCTGCACAGACACCCCAAAATCCCACCCTGTGCATCCCTGGGAGCGTTGTCCAAATGCTCCTGGAGCTCTGGCAGCCTTGGGGCCGGGACCATTCCCTGGGGAGCCTGGTCAGTGCCCACTACCCTCTGGGGGAAGAACCTTTTCCTGATCTCCAACCTGACCCTCCCCTGACACAGCTCCAGCCGTTCCCTGGCTCCTGTCCCTGCTCACAGAGCAGAACTTGGAGCTGCCCCTCGGGAGGAGCTGCAGCCCCTGGCGAGGTCTGCCCTCAGCCTGCTCTGCTCCASCTGAACACACCCAGTGCCCTCAGCCTTTGTCACCTACAAACAATCCTTGTTTACATCCWGAATGGTCTTAATGCGTCCAACAGGACCCGTTTATCAGGGAAACTGAGTCACTCCCGGCTGGAGTGTGTGGACATCCCTGTTGGTCCTGGGAGGGAACACTCAACCTTTTTACCAGCCYGAAACCTGCCCAGTAGAAGTTGTCTCTTCTGCCTTGATTTCCACCCAAACATATCTCAGAAGGATAAACAAAGGGCTGGAGAGTTTCACTGTAAACAAACCCTTTTTAGATATTTTTTTTTTTCTCTCCAGATCTCCGTTCTGGACATTATTATGATTTAATAATGTAGCACCATCCATTTTTTTTTTTTCGGCCTGATCTTTTCCCTCCTGATGCTGCAGGCAAGATTTAGACAAAACAGTGGAGAAGAACAATAAAACAAGAGGAGCATGTTGGACCACACCAGCCACAGGGGTGGAAAACTGCGAGAGAAATTTGATTTCTTGGGTGTCTCAAAAGAAAACTGCGCGAGARGTCAGCCAGCTGGGGCCAGAAAGAAGAGAAAAATGATCTCCTGGAGCCAGGCACTAATGGATGGTTCACTGAAAGCTKTGTAAATATTTTCAAATTTAGCCTTAACTTCAGATTTATTGAAGAGCCTGGGTGAGTGAAGCTGCACCTGATTGTACTGTGGGCAGCTGTATACAGCTGTGTACAGCTTTACAAGTGAAGCTTGTTCTGCTTGTAATAGCTTTTCTAACTCGACTGAAAAGCTTTTCTCCTTGTTGCCATCTTCTTTTTATACTTTATTTTTATTGTATTTCATGGAAGGGCGGGGGGGGACAATCCTTACCTTGTACCATTCTAACGTTGTCATGGGAAACTGGTTCCAAAAAGGCAATTTCTCTCCCTATTTTTCCCCCTTTCCCTCGGTCTCAGGTGTGTTTACACAGTCTGTGCCCCCCTCTCTGCACCTGCAGCTCTGCCAGCAGAGCACATCCGTGAGACCAGGTCAGAGCCACCYTTTTTGGCCCAGGAGTTGGGCGAGAACCAAAATGATCCCACCTGAAGCTTGAGGAAAGTGAGCTGTTTGTCTGACAGTTTCTGTGTTGCAAGGAGAAATTGTCTGGCTTAATGCAGCTGTTGCAAATATTGAGGACCTCAGACCCTTCACGGTGCCCAGGATTCCTCAAGGGTTGAGCTTCATATGAAAATAATTTATAGGTGACACTTTTCCTTTCCTTACCTGTGAGTTACAGGCTGTCCAATTGCCAGTTTGGGAACTGTCAGCACGGACTGTAAAGAACTGCTCTGGGTGTCACAAGATGAGGGTTCCTTTCTGGATTCCCCACTGATGATTTGGGACAAGTCACCCCATCGCTCCGTGCCTCAGTTTCCCTAAGTGTAAAATGGGGAGAGCTCGTTTTCTTCCTAACCCCGTCCAGCAGCCACAGCTGGGAGGCAGCTGACAGAAAAGCTGGGATCATTGCTGCTGCTGTGCAGGCTCTGGGTTTTCACTGCCAGGTTAATCCTTGGTGGATGTGTTGTCACTGCTTTCAAATTCCACACTTTGAGCCTCTTCTCTTGTGGCAGAAATCTCCCTTCAGACAGCCATGCCACGGGCTCATCAACTCATTTAAAACCTAACTCCAGCTCTTTTATGCTTTTTTCCCCCCGCCCTGCCTAATCTCAGTTTATTCTTGCTTTATGTGCTGCTCCATGAGCCTCGCGAGGGGCTTGTTTCCCTGCCTGGCTCTGTGTTTGACTCTGGTGGAAGGCACTCCATTAAATCTGTAATAAAGTGTGTGGAAGCGATTCCTGTCACACTCTGCACCAGGGAGCACAGCCCATTATGCAAATGGTCAGTGCAAGCTTCCTATAAACTCCAGATACTCAAAGGGCACTGCCTTTGTGTCGCCACCAGCCAGCACAGACAGGGGGAAGGGATAGGGAGGATGTGGAAAGGAAGGTGCTTTCTGTCAGGTTCTTGCATTTTGTTCCTCTCRACAAGTGCAAACACTCTCAGGAGGCAAAGCAGTGGTTTATCATCTGCAGTTTAATGCCGGCTCTGATGGCCTAAACTCGGCGAAACTCTTTTGTCTCCAAGTCCACTGGATTTAGGAGGTTGTAGGAGAAAATGTTTCAGCCTCACTAGCCAGGAAAGCAGCCAGGGTTGTGTGGGCWTCAGTGGGGGTTTCCATCCCCGCAGGGCCAAACTCTGCTCTGGATTCTGGTGCTSCAGGACTGTAAGGTGGGGAGTGAGGTCAGAGAAACCCACTGGTGTTATCACCCCCTCCCCACAACCGGGGAACCCTGACCTGCCAATGGAGTGCTCCAGACGCYGCACAGATCTGCTTTCAGCTACTCTTCAACAAATACTGCCAAAGGAATGCCGAGCAGATCCCTGATGCACGGTCCTTAACATCCAGAGCGGCTTCCAAACCMCCTCATCCAGTCAGGAGAGAGAACCACGTCACGGGACCCAGGGCATCGCCCAAATCTGCTCACGTTTGGTGTGGTGCACACCCCCAGCACATCCCTGAGCAGCAGCCCATGGTCAGACACGTGAGCGATCGTCCGCTGACGAGCTCCAAATCACGGATGCATTTGAGAAAACGACAATCTGCTGGCAGACGGTTTGCAAACAGAAAAAGAGATAAAATTCGCCGCCTCAATGATTCATTATGGCTTCCTCCGACTTTTTCACGGCGAAAACAAACCGTGCACGGCTCCACCAGGCAGTTCCCGAGCTTTGCGTTTCCTGCCTGTGATTGTCATGCATATAATATCTTATTGCATTTGGTATTAATGGCAGAGTTGTGCTCAGGTATTGAAAATCCATATGGCCTCTATAATATTTACACTATGACAAAGTAATAAGTCACRGGCACAGCCTGCTGTCGTGCACTTCCAGCGTTTCCCTCCAAGCCTGGGTAGKGATGAACCATGATGTTCTTTGGGAGAGCCTGGTTTTTAATTAGTTGGATTTGTGGCTTTTGGYTGGGGGAGTGTGAGGGTGGAGGTTGCTTTGCATAGGTCACCATGGCACAAAGGCTGAGAGCAGAGTGTTCCAGTGTGGCTGGGGCTGATTTTTTGGCCTGATTTCTGGTTGACAAAACACATGGGAAACCCCCATGAGGATCCCTCACTCTGGTGGGGCTGCCCTGTGCAAGGGGGACATCCATGGGGAAGGGATGGGATGGTTCCTGCTGCACTGCTGGAYGTGGGAGCATCCCTGAGCTGCTGAAACGGTCTCAGGAAACAAGGCTGTGACCCTGGAATTGCTCAGGAGCTATGGAGCCCAGCCAGGAGCAGGCAGGGTGCAGATGGTTGTCAGTGGCATCGTGGTAATACACCTGCCAAGCGGTGGACAGAGTGTGAAGTTTATGCTGTCAGGAGTGGGGATAAAATGAGGTTGATAGCAAGAGTTTGAGCAAAGGTCCAGAGCTGGGAAGGGAAAAAAATAACCCAAGCCCTGAGATTTGTGTGCAGCTCGGTGTAGCTGTGTGTGACCCGGGAGGGGAGGGAAAAGGGGGAGGTCGGGGATGACTGACRGGGACGGGACCTCAGCCGTGGGAAGGAAATTGCTGTTGTGAATAGGAGGCACAGATTGGAGGCTCCAGACAGTCTTGGGGAAAAAGGTCAGGAACACACAGCAACAGGAGGAGCGTGGCTAAAGCTCCAGCTCCCAGGGGGAGTGAGCAGTGAAAATGAGCAGTGTGGCTGTGTCCCCTGGCATGGTGGGGGAGGTACCTGCTGCTGCTTTTCTTACAAAGCCACGGGCAGCAGTCCCCACATCTCTGTGCCTCATAACTGTGTTTATCCTTTCCTCCCTTCCATTTGAATCCCAGGAGGTCAGCCCTGCCCCACAGASCCTGCAAAGATGCTGAGTTCCACCCCTCTGGTCAGGGCTGAGTGACTCCTCACTCCCCCACTCTCCCTTTCCCATGCAGATTGGGTTTTGGGATAAAAACTTGCTGGCATCTGTCACTTAGGCTTTGCTCTCGTTGCCAGCCAGAAGGTTCCTTACAACGATGGGAACTTAGGGATCTGAAAAACTTTGCAGAGACTCTGTTTCCTGGAGCATGGAGTGGAGATGGGATGTCCTCCTCCAGGACGTGACGGCCTTTTCCAGGGGACAGTTTAATCTTTTAGAGACAGATGAGTATGAGCCTGGGTAATCTGGTAATACAAGCAGAAGATGAGGGGAGATGGAGAGAATTTCAACAAAGCAGCAGAAAGTAAAGGACCTGGAGCTGCTGTAGTTTCCCTTCAGAGCCTCTGCTTGATGAATCTGAGGTGGAGCTCACCCAGGGCAGGTGAAGAGGTGTTGGTTCAAGAGCAAAAACTGCTTTATAGTAGAGTAGCCAGTCCATTCTCTCCTTCAATTGCACACTGATGAGCCTTTACAACTCAATTGCCTCCACCCAGCCAAATTCCCTTATTTTTCTTGCTTTTCCATAACTCCGTCCCCTCCCAGCTCTCAGGTGCTGTACTCTTGATTTTCTTTCCTACATGTTCTCACCTTGTTCTGCACTCTTGAACAGGCTCTTCCTTCCCTTGGCCAGAGCCTGCCTGGGGGCTGAGCTGGGAGGTTGTGTTGGTTGTCGGTAGAGGCAGGGATTTCACCTGGGCTGCGAGAGGCGAGGGAAGAGGACGAGGGGAAGCACAGCACAGATTCCTGCTGTCACTGCACTCACCTCTCGGTAACTGCTGGGGCAGCAGGCACTGAAAACCACCTGAAAGGGTGTCCCTGGGACAGAACACACATCCCAGTGCCCCTGTGCTGTCACGCTGCAGAGCTATTCCTCTCCTACCTGCTGTAGCCCTTGGGGCAGGGAGAGGTCCCACCGAGAGCTCCAGAGTCACCACATGGGTAAGTCATGGAAGTGTCACTTTGCCATGTCTAACACGAAATCCCCCAGCAGATGAGCCATTGCCTGTAACCCCCCCAGCAAAGTCGAGCCCTTAGGGCTGTTTTTATTCTAGTAGAGATGTCACGTCTGACAGTCGCTGTCACCCTGTGATTAGACCAGCAATCAGCCCCAGCTTCTTTTGATAGAATATGAGCCCTGACTGATTAACAGAGTGGCCTTTGGCCTCAGGTTAATAACAGATTTCACAGCACTGCTACGGAGTAATTATTATTTAAAAAGGTCTTAGTGGAAGTTTGATATTCTCCTACRGGCTTCTGTCCATCTGAGTGCAGGATTGGAGAGTAACAATTACAGGCWTGAACACCAGCTCRACYGGAGGTCTCCTAGTCCTGATCTATCAGTATTCTTGGTGTGTCTGTCACAGCTCTGTATAGATGGACAGACATATTGGGCTTGCTGCTTTTTGTGACTCCTCAGCGTATTAATCAACCCACGTATGAAGTTGGTTCAGTCCCCCAGCTATTGGAGTTATCAGGGTATCCTGTGTATCAGTTTCCTCCATCTGTTGGTTGTCTCACAGTGAAGTTCCCTGGTGCCTCTCTCTTCCAGGTGTGTCTCRTTCCCTTACTTCTGATTGCCATGGAGACACCAATCTCCAAAGCGTAATCTCCTCTCTTTTTTATTTAGTTATCTGTCACATTTCTGGGTGAGTCTTTTCCCTTGGTGGCAAAGGCAGCACAGAGTTATGAAGGTGCTGCTCTACAAACAGAGAGATCAATCATCTGCAGACCACTGACTGCAGCCCACGGACCAGAGCTGAGGAACTGCAGATCTGAGCTGTTTGTGACTCCCCAGAACACCCTGGAGCCTCAGGCTGCCCCACAGCAGTCTCACATTTCTCCAGCCTGGTGCTGTCGTGTCTCAGGGGGAGACCTGGGAATAGTCACTCTAAGGACCAGACTTGTAAAGGGRTGGATCTGGGATTCTGTTAAACACCATATGGCTGGAGTGGCTTAGGAGTCCAAGTGACATATTCAGAGTGATGTATTGAATCAGGAGYCTGAGCTTAGCTCAAAGTTAATGACTTATTTCCTAACTCTTGCCTCTTGCAGCACTTTGCAGAGCAGTGCTCGAGTGATGCATTAAAGAGTTTACTGGGAGACCAACAGCAGGCTTTCAGTGAAAGAGGGAACTGAACTTGGGTCTTCTAGTTCCCWGGCCAGCTTCCTTTCATGTGTCATCCTTCTTTTCCTGATAAAAATAGGAAAGTGGAGCAGCACTGCCTTTTTGACCAGTTGTGGATATCTCAGAATCCAGACCCAAAGAGGAGAAAATGGTCCTGCTAATGCCAGTGGAGAAGGTATGGCAATTTCTGCTCCTACATGCTGAAAGAACCTCATTGAATGAGCTCCTTTACCTGCAGACCTCTGCAGCTGAGCAAATGTTTTTGCCAATTAAAGAGTTTCCCCGCTGCTGTAGTTGATCCACACAAATGGAAATAGAGGGGAGGCGTGGAGGAAGGAATCATTAAATCAGCGGAACAAAGGCACGGGGGCAACTTAAAAGACCTGATCTGAATAAAGGAAGCTTCTCAAAATACCAGCTCCTTTGTCCTGCCTGTCCTTCATCCATCCAATTCTCCTGAATGCTGCGGAGAGGCTTTGTCATCCTCGGTGCCGTGGCAGGGGGAAGCAGTCCTGCAGCACGCCGCCCGAAATAGCAGCAGGCCAGCGACAAAGTGCTCAGAGGTGCAGCTCAGGCTATGAATGCTCAGGATTTCAGGGCCAGATCTGGATTATTCAGCCCTCACACACAATGAGCTTCCTCGTCACAGGAGTTTCGAGGGCCGAGTTACACAAACTGCCCCATTCGGGGTGTYCCCTCGGTCGTTGCCTGTTTCGGGGAGGTGATGTGTGGTGGGCAGCTGAGGCACCAACACCACAGCAGTGCTATGAACCAGGCCTCAATTGCTAGGGTGCCTTTACAAGCCTTTTGTCCCCCTGATGAGATTTGGATCCATTTTTSCTCGTCTCTGACACTCCTCACCCTTCAGACAGTCGCTCCACATCCTTGCTGCTTTCCAGGTTCTTGCACAAGGTCCATCGCTGGTGTTTGAGCAGCTTCCACTGTGTGAGTGGGTGACTTAGCAGCGCCTGAGTACTGGGCTCATTGCAGCTGTACATTTATATTATCAGAATTTCCCCTGCTACGGCCTTTTTCCTCCCTCCTTTCCTCTCCTGTTTATCTAGCGATTCACCTCTCGGCTCTGAGAGGCGCGACCTGTGCGAGGAACCCGGCCCGAAAGTGCCGGTTCCAGAACTCTGATTGAGTTACTTTCCCATAACTATGAATATCAGCCCTCCCAAACTCGTGTCTAGGACATTGCAACACGCCCTGCCTGCAGTGTCAGCAATCCTGGGACAGGGCTTTCCGTCCTCACCGAACAGCGGCACCAGGGGCCTTGCTATTCCACGCTGGGATTTACAGTGCTCTCCCTCCACGGGAGAAAGCAACCCCCAGCCAGGCAATCACAGCACTGCCACAGACCTTCTCCACTCCATTATCCACTACAAGCTTTTGTGCACCTAAAGCGTGGCTCAGCTGTGTGTGGATGGAATGAAATCAGGCTGCTGGAGTCCCTGTGTTTCAGGTGGATAGAGCAGACCGTGGAAAACAACTTAGTGCCACATTCCTGTAAAAAATGAGATGGAGTTAATTTTTCGGTCCAGTGGAGGATCATAGAATGGTCTGGGTTGGAAGGGACCCTAAAGTTCACCTCATTCCAGTCCCCCTGCCATGGGGAGGGACACCTTCCAATATCCCAGGTTGCTCCAAGCCCCATCCAACCTGCCCTTGGACACTTCCAGGGATGGGGCAGCCACAGCTTCTCTGGGCAACCTGTGCCAGGGCCTCACCACCTTCATAGGGAACAATTCCTTCCTAATACCTGATCTAAACCTGCCCTCTGTCAGTTTGTCCTGTCACTCCAGRCCTTGTAAATGGTCTCTCTCCATCTTTCCTGTGGGCTCCATTCAGGCACTGGAAGGCCACAATTAAGTCACCCTGRAGCCTTCTCTTCTCTGCAGCTGAACAATCCCATTTTTCCCAGCCTTTCCTCACGGCAGAGCTGCTCCATCCCTCTGACCAACTCGGTGGCCTCCTCTGGACTCGCTCCAACAAGTCCATCAGATATGGAAGTTCAAATCCCACAGATGCCTCATTTTGGAAGACGTGGCTTCTGCAAGAATTGGGGTTTTTTGCCAATCCATGAGCAGAGCCCAGCAGGTCCCTGGCTTGTACCCACCACCRCCTCCTGCCCAGCACAAGGGTTAACTGGACCTGGCTGTGGAGGGACTGTGTGTGCATAAGCCATTTCAAACTCTCTGAGCATTTATCATCGTTCCTGTCTCGCAGCTAATGAGCAGCTRAAGTGATTTTCTATTGCTTGTAATTCACCAGAATTGTTCTAACTGTTGGAAGAGCCAGAATTGACAGGCTAATGCGGGCTGCCCGCCCGACTGTCTCAATGGCTCATCGAAGGGTGAGCTGATTGCTGCCTCGGTGATCAGCAGAGGTGCTTCAGACAACATCATCTCGGTAATACATCAACAGCCTGAGAGCTGAAAACAAAGGCCAGAGGAGAGCAATCATCAGTCACGATGCAATGCTTAAGGCTAAAATAGGTCAGGGCTGAATACTAAAGAGTACAAGGGAGAAAAATGTATTCCCCTATTCCCTGTTTTTCTTTTTCTCTCTGTCTCTGTGTCAGCCTCCAGGCAGGGTCCTGCTGGTTCTGGACCTTTCCTTACCTGAGCAGACTGGATGAAGGTGGAATTGAGGATAGAATGGGCGAGTTTGGTTGTCCTGATTGGGTTTGCTGCTGCCCTGGTAGGTTTGTGGCTGGATCTCGGAAGACTGGAAGGTGGAAAGAGCAGCCACGGAGCACAGATGAGTGCACTGGAGAAGACTCAGCCTGAGAAGAGTCCTCCAGGTGTCAGAGTCAGTGTTTGCTGCTCGCTCCCTTCCCCCAGCCCCAGGTTATATGGCAGCTTCAGGAATGAATGTTCTCAGGGATGCAAACCAAAGGTCCCCTGGCACTTGAATCCTGAGTCAGACTATACTGCTAAAACTTCCAAAACACAAGCCTAGCTTCAGAAGCCTGAGATTTTGTGTTTACAGATATATGAGTATATACATATTCTGCATGTATTGCCCAGACGGTTGTCAAGAGAACTTGTGGATTTCTTGCAGAAAAAACCTAAAAAGCYCACATTCAGGTTCTCACTCGTTTGTAGGAGCTGAGGTTTTCTGAGAACTCCTTAAACGATTAGATTCTAGGAAAAAAAGAAGAAAGGCACTGGGAAAACCGATGCTGCAGAGGAGTGTAACTGTGGGGTTTAGCATTCTGGATCTCACTCCTTTCCCTCCTAATTCCTTCTCTTGCTGAGGACATGAGTGAGCATGCAAACCTGCTTTTTGTCCAGGCGCTCCACTGCAAACCCAGCGGAGCAGGAGATGCCTTTTCATCCAGCTCCTTGCRGGCAGAGGTGCCTTTCCCGGGAGCTGAAGTGCCTGCCAGTGTGGCTTTCRGGATCACTGGAACTCAAGAGCTTTCTTGCATCATCAAGCCCAGACCCCAGGGAAGTCATTCTAACACGGAGCTTTTGCATCCAGCCCTCTATATCTGGGCGAGACAGCTTGAAACCTCGAAATACAACAGCAATTCTTCCATGTCCAGGCCACTCTCTCGTCATCGTGAAGCTCAGCTACAGGTGAAATGTAAAGGGATTTATCCAGCCACTCTCATCAAAGCCAGCCTCCAAAGAGAGCTCTGAGTATTTACCCCACGCTGKGTTTATTTATTCACCAAAACATTTCTTCGGAGCACAAATTGGGTTTCGAACCTGATTTTCCRTGTGTGCTCTGTCGGGTGTGCAGAACCTGAGCCGGTGCGAGCTGCCCACGGGGCTGTCTCAGCAACTGCTGCCTCGGCCTCGGCACAGGGGATAATTACACTCATTTATTCTCATAGAATCATGGCTCTGCCTTCAAACTTCGGAGATGATGGAGGGACAAACCTCGTGCTTTTTAAAACCAGGGGTCCTGGATTGGATTTTTCCTGTCGTGACCCAAAAGCAGGCATCACGCTGTGACTTACAATGGGTAAAAATAGCCAGGARCACACAGGATCACATTCCCTGTGGCAGGAACAAGAATTACTTGTGCTACACAGATGCAGAAACGGGATCTTTGGGTGCCATATGGTCGATCTGTACAAACATGATGTAAAGYACGAGGAGACTGTAGCAAAGGTGGGATTTCAACCTGTGTCTCCTGAATCCCAGGAGAAAGTGCTGGCTGTGGAAAAACTTAAATAGCCCTGCTAATTGCTTTTCTGGGAATTGTTTGCACTAGTCCTGATTTTAGGGATGGTTGAGGGCACTCAGGAGATTCCTTGGGGGACTTCTTTATGTGCTAATCTCTCTCATCTTTTAATGCAGAGGGTGGCAGATGTGGAAGCTGGAGGAGGAGCTGGATTGGTGTGGAATCACTGATTTAAGGAGCCTACCTTGTTCTGTTGACTACTGAGTGAACCTAAAGATTTTGCTCTCACTAGCCTGGAGCAAAGCAGCAAAGACGCCAACACCTTCCTCGTTTATTCACAGAATAAAGCCCCCTCATGGCAATTAACCACATCCCCATCCTCTTTGGCTGGCTGGCCTTTCAAACTTGTTTTTCTCTGGTTGTGCTCACGAAATGTCTCTAAGCAAAGAGAGAGAGGCAGAAAAGACAGGAAGCTCATGTCCAGAGGAGAGTTAAATARAAAGGATGCTTGGATTTAAACAAGTGTCCCCACATCCAATAGTGACGCATTAAATCACTGAAGTTTCAATAACTCATACAGCATCTCCATGGAGATGTGCACCATATGGAGTTAATTAGGAGAACAACAAAACAATCAATTAGTTCCTTAATTAGTTTTGCTAAGAAATGATAACAAACGCAAACAGTTTATTCAAACAAATACCCAGGCCACGGTGACGGTTTAATGGCCTCGGTGAAACCGGCCCCACGCTGAGCCCCTCAGTGTTGCTGGGATTGATTTTGGAGATATTGAGGGTAAATGTTTGCTTTGGTCCAGCCAAAAGGTTTTATCAGTGTGATCAATTATTTACAGTATTAGAACAGAGAGAGGAGATTGCGGGGAGGTTTTCATTTAAAAACAGAAGGAAAAAAGAGGGGTAAGAAAATCCAGTATTTAACCTGGAAGAGATGTGGGGGGATTAAAACAACAGGGATTTRCTGCAGCATCATTTGATCCTAGAAATAAATTGACTTTCTGTGTCTTGTCCAGATTGGTATTTTTGGTATATACATTACTTGGAGGAGAYTGAATCGGGAATGCACAGATCATCCATTAACTCAGACATATTCAAAACAAAGTGGTGCTGGGAAGAGGGATATTGGCAATAAAGTGGCTGGATACAGATCATGGAGGTCAGGATGTGCAGGGGGAGTTGGCTGGCCTTTTGTGCTGATATGTATCAAAGGTATTTAGATGAGATTTTTTTTTTGCATGAAGGGAGGCATCTCTACGTGTCACACCTGACTTCTGCTGATATCAAGAAGGACTCAAGAGCTCTGGAGAATGCATTACCTATGCCACCCACAACAGTAAATATCAAAATTAGCTCCTTTGCTGCACTCAGGGCTGTGATTAATTGCTTGTTAACAAGATGTTCAAAGTACAACGATTTATCTGAGTTTGATCAGGCAGATTATGGGATATAACATTTTAATAAATTCATTGTGACTATAGATATATGTTAAAATGATAAATAAGCTGAGCTACTATAGATGTTTTAGATCCAATAAAGCTATTTTTAGAACGTGTTTATGTGATGGACTAACCTATTATTTACCCAGTTGCATTTTTATGAACTAATAATTTTCTTTAAAAATAATGCCCAGACTTTAGAGTGGTGTTTTATTACTACCATCTCCCCCATAATTCTTCTTTCAGCGATAAATTGATCTTTTCTTTTTTAAAAGAAAAAAAAAAAATTCCTATTTTTGCAAGTTTGGAGGATTTTGCCGAGCCCTTGCAGCCAGAGGCTGTGTGGGAATGATGCTCAGGATGCAGACTGCGAGCAGTTGTACCCGGAGGGGACACATCTGGTGACGTCCTGGGGGGGAAACTCCTCCACGGAGCAGCCTGTCCCAGCTGGGATGTGACAGCAGGGAGCAGGGGCTGAGAAGTGCTGGCAGAGAGAAATGCAGACTCCTGTGCAAGCCAGCAAACCTCTGGCAAGCTGCARCCTTGGTTTCCCTGGCCACTGAAGGGGCTGTGGATAGCCGAGGCTGGGTCCTGTTGGACGTGTGAATATTTGAGGCTGGGTCCTGTTGGATCAGGGAGCAGAACGGAGCCTCTGTTCATGCCCTGGCTTGAGGAGCTCCCTTTCCCACCCCAGCAGGCTGTAGGTGGGGTTCCAAGGCAGTCCTTTTTTCAGGAAACTGCTCCRAGGCTGACTCCCAGCCTGGTGAGGAGGAGGTGGCACTACTGGCTGTGGCTGCCGTCCCTGAAGATGCTGATTTAAGGAAAACCCAATCCCTGCTTTCCAACTCTCGCTAACTGTGGCTTCTTTGCAGCACCTTCACTTTCTGCTCCARTTTTTAGAAGCCATATTAAGCAGCTATTCTACCCTTGTGGATACAGCTTATTATTTTGCTGAGAAAGAGGAGTAAAATGSCATTTTCGGGTGTGTGTAAACCAACTTTTCCTCTCAGCTTTATCCTGCAAGGCACCGTGAGGTGTCCCAGACACACAGCCACCATCTCCAGCACCCTGAGGAGCTGAGGATAAATCACTGCTTGCAGCCAGGCTGCTGGTTAGAATGTAAATGTCTAAACTTTGGAGAAGTGACCTCTGTTAAGTGGTTTAATGCAGTCTGTTGCCAGCAGCTCATGAATTCTGTATTACAGCGAGTAGTTCCATGAGATTGCAACTATCTCACTAATAAAACAACCCCAACATATTTATCACAATAACTCAGACACAGGGAAAGTATAAATATCTTTGATACTGGGAAATGAACTGGCTGCCTATAGGCATCCTCTTTGCCTTATTGATTTAACCCTTCACGGGTGCCTGTCAGGGACTGCTGCAAACCTGGTGCAGGGAAGGAGCTTTAAAAGGATTAAGCAGTGATGCTGTGTGTCTGCACAACATCCTTAGTTCAACAGGATTCAGAGTGYGCTACAGGTGCTGCCAGCAGGTTGGATGTGACAAGGGTTGCTTCATCCGCTGCCAAATGCAGCTGTTTGTGGATCTGAGCTACAGCAAACCAGATTTCCTGCACTGTGCAGTGTTTTTAGGAGAGGGAGTGAAGGAGAGAGCTCTGTCCAGCAAAGGCACTGTGAACGATTTCAGGGAGCAGGTGCTGTTGCTGGTGTTTGCTCGGGCCCTGCGCAATGCGTGGGATCACCTCGTGCTTTCCGAGCCCACGTGCAAGATCCTGCTGGCCAGAGGGTCTCAGGTGGGTTGTAACTGGATTAAGGTTCCAAAAGGAGAGAATAATGCCCAGAGAAGTTGTGGTTGTCCCTGGAAGTGTCCAAGGCCAGCTTGGAGGGGGCTTGGAACAATCTGGTCTAGTGGAAGGTGTCCCTACCCACAGCAGGGATGAGCTTTAAGGTCCCTCCCACCCAAACCATTTTGTGATTCTGTGATCCTATGACCTGCTGAGAGGGCAGTAATGCCTGGCAGGTGTGGATGGATGTCCTACCAAGGATTTACCACCAATGACCTTGGTTTTCAGTCCACCCCATCGCTCCCTATGACACCTCAGGCTGGTTCTGGTTGTTTTGTGGGGTCACAGACCCAGTGGACCCTTGCTGAGCACAACCCCCATTCCCTGTGCCTCAGATCAGTGCCTGGCAGCAACAGCAGCCCTGTCTGACCTGTGTTATCTCGTGTGACCAGAGACCAGATGGGTTTTAAAGCCCATGGACACGGTCAGGTAAGGCTGATTTCTCCATTCCTAAGGGATTTAGGACAGGGAGACTTAAAAGTTATTATGCACCTGCTAAAATCTCTTGTGTGTGATCAAGTCTATGTGATAAAGGTAGTCATGTTCTGGAGTGATAAAAGCCCAATTTCACGGGCCATCCACACTGGTTTTCTTGAGACAGATAATGTTCCTACCACACAAATCTCCCCATCTTCTTTTTTTTGGTTAAGATCTCCCTTTACTTCTTTTTAAAGTGAAGTAAAATGTTGGAGTTGCTGAAGAAGTAGCACTTTTTATGGTCATTTTAGCCCCCAAAAAAGGTCTTCCAATATTTTAAGCACCAGCAAACTTTGGAGTGAAGAAAAAAAGGGTTTTTGGGTTTCTTTTCCTTTGAAATATGGACTGGCTAGAGAGAGAGGAGAAGGTCAGTGCTGCAGTGGCTGAGACAGCAGGGGAGGAGAAAAATGTCAGGGCTGCTTTTTATTGTTTTTATGATCCTACTTAGACCCAATAAAATGTGTCAATCTCAGATATAAACAGCTCGAGAACGAATGTGACAACATTATTGCCGTGTGGGCTGTCCCGCTGAGCCCCGTTCCCCCCCGCAGCCTCCCTCAGTGGCGGGTGCACAGACCCTCCCTGCGGTGGGGGGAATCATTCCGGAGCGCCTGCGGTGCTGGATGCACGGATTTAACTCTCCCGTACTCATTTGTGGTGGGAGAACGTTCTCAGCCGTGAAATTCCCGTGAAATCGAGATTTTCCCTGCGTGTTGAACTTCACGCCCTCTGAATGAGCAGGGTCCTGCTGCAGTGGTGCTCTGCAGGCACAAGGACCTTCAGCTGGAGCCTGTGCTCAGCACGCTTAGGGCACCAATCCTGCCACACTCGAGGCACTTCCCTGCTTCTGATCAATGTGAGCCACCCTCTCTGCTCCCCGAGTCTGGAGGGGTCACAGAATCACAGGATCACARGATGGTTTGGGTTGGAAGGGACCTTAAAGCCCATCCCATTCCAGCCCCTGACACCTTCCACTAGACCAGGCTGCTCAGAGCTCCGTCCAACCTGCTCCAGAGCAAGCAAGAGAAACTCTGTCCGCATGGTAACCTGGAATTCTCCCCCGAGCAGGGCCTGCTGGCAGGGAAACACTCCCAGAATCAGAGCTTTTGTTAACCTTTGCCACGTCTGGGTTAAAGGCTCCAGCTGCCCCCGGGCTGTGCTGCGCCGTGGTCACTGCAGAGTTTCCCCAGAGGGTGAGAAGGGGCAATGCCACTGAGAACGTGCAGAGATGAGGGACATTAAATCTCTCTCCTTTGCCTGTTTCCCACAGCCTGCCCACACATGTGCCTTGGCTCAGCCACCCTTTCCAAGGCAAATGTTGGCCCAGGACACCACAGCCACGTTACAAAGGGGAAGTGCTTCCTGATAGAGATGGAACTGTAATTAAAGTGCCTGGTAGGGRATCCCAAATCCACCCGACCTCGCCACAGCCGTGTCCCTGCAAGTGGAGACTTCTGAGTCTCAGAACTTTTCTCTCCCTTGCCTATTTTCTAATTTTTTTCCCAAGGCTCTTCAACTGATGAAACCTCAATTATCTTAAACTCAGAGCTGGGCAAACTGAGACAGCTGTCTGAGGACACGACTGCTCCTGCCCATTTAGACCAGACACTTTCTCTCTAATCTTTTCAGATTTTTCTAACATGCACTTTATTTTTTAATGTCCAACTTTTTTTTTTTTTTTTTCCCCCTGGAGCTGCAATCTACTACAGCACTGACAACAAAAATCCTTTTACTGTCTCCGGTCCGTGCTGTTTTCCCAGCTCAGGGACATCTGCAAAAATAAGCAGTCCCACTGCAGACTGAGCTCTCTTTGCATAAATACAGTGGTTATGGAAAGGTGTTCATTCCATTTTCCACAACCTGTCATGTTGACTTTATAATGAACYGGTTACTCAGCTCTGGAAAGCAGATGGAAACCTCTCCTGACAGCCCCTGTCGGAGGAATAGGCAGGAAGAAGGAGAAAAGAATTGCTGGATATGAACTCCTGGTGCTTACATGGACAGTGGCAGGAACYGAGGAAAGATGCAGGCTTTGAACAGGGTTTAAAGGCTTGATCARTCATCACAATGATGGAAATGCTGCCATCAAATAATAATAAAAAGGTGTATAACCGGTTTTAGACCGTGAGTTCTTTTCTTCCCTGGCGCAGGCAGCGCGAAGGAGGTGTTTTGGAGACAGGACCGAGCAGCAGGTAGTGAGTCCATTTACATATTCCGGGCCAAAGGGAACACACAAACCCCGAGGAAATGGCAGAAATGAGCGCTAGGAAAACTGATCTAATCTGTGGTGCGATCAGCCTGGCTGTTTGATGGATATCCACGGATATTGCTGCTCTCCTCTCYCAGCCACGTCCTCGCAGCACATCTGGCACCCTGCTGGTGACAGACAGCCCTGCAGGCTCCACACCTCAGGATCAGCATTCCCAGGCCCTTCCCATTTGGTTTTCCCCAAGGACAGGGCACGGAGCTCCCAGGGAGCTGTGCTGGCAGGAAGGGCAGCTGCTCAGTCCTGGCACATCCCAAATGACGTGGAATTTTCCAGGAGCAGAACGTGCCCTCTGTGCATGGTTATAAAAATCTGGGAGCAACAGGAGGTGGTAGAGCCTCACCCAAGAGTTTTAGTTTAGTTTCCCAGGGAATTGAGATGTCTGTGATAGTCCAGGCAGCTCTCAGACCCYGTGTAACAACCTCCAAACCTCTTGGCTTGTGTCAAGCAAACTGGGCAAGTGGGTCAAGGTCTCAAAAAATTTAAATTCCTGTGGATTTCAGGMAAACAGATGGATGGATGAAAGGAGGAGCCCTAAGAATAACCTCAGGCTCTAGTGCTAGCTCAGTTCTTGTTAGACATCAGAAATTTTAAAGGGGCACTGAGTCCTGAGACATAAGTCCTTCAATTATCCAGTTTCCTTGGTTCTGCTGCTCAGGGAAATGCTTCTTTAATCTGGCATTGTTTCTGAAATCTAAAACCCTTAGGAGAGCTTCCAGGCACTTTCATTCATGCTAAACACACTTTTTTTTTCCTTCCCCCCCGCGATGGTACAGTTAGAGCCGAAATCCCTCGCAAATAAAAACTAAAAAGATGATGACATTTGACGTGATAAATCCTAATGCTAAGTGGCAGAGGCAGCCGCAGCCTTCCTGATGACAATCACCARCCTCAAGCCGAGCTGACGACCAGCATTAAGCAGGACAAGAGCCAGATGATTGTCTTTTGTGATTTAGTTGAGGAGCACGAACAGGAGCAACCCGAGGCGGGGTGTGGGGTGTGTGCATCTCCTCCTGCGCTCAGGCAGAGCTGCTGCTCGGTCGGGACGGGTCCAGCACCTCTGTCCAGGCCAGGGTCAGGGATCAGCTCGCGCTCAGGAGCCATCAGGCTGGGATGGAGCCAACCCAGCGCCTCCCGTCCCGCCGGGGTGGGTACAGCCAGCATCCTCCCCTCTGCCTCTGGCTCTCCGAGTGGATAATCAATACCTGTTTACGGCTGGAGGCAGCCTTGGAATTCCCGCCTGGCCCCCTGGGCGTGACACTGTCCCCGTTTCCCACCACGCCTGTGGGTCACACGCGCGGGATCGAGCGGCAGCCTGCGAGGATGTGATTTATTGCTGTGGGAGCGTGAGGGGAGGAGGGTTCAGCTGCAGCTGACAGGAGACCACACAGGAGGATTTCATCCACTGAAAACCAGGATATCCTGTCCCTAAAGAATCCTATCCCTAAGTTTGGTTCCCACCTTCCAAGCCTAAGCAGCTATTTTAACGTGCCCCTTTCCTGGCTGCTCTGCAGGAGTGACCTGTGGGTGGCTGTRCTCCTGCTGATGCTGCGGTGCTGGGTGTGAGCACTAAGGCTTGTGTTGGGCAGTAARGTGAGGAGAGAGGTAAAAAAAGCCCTAGGAAATCCTTGCTCCGTATCACTGGTCTGTTCCATGCAGTGTTTCCCTGTGGATGGCGAGAGTCTCCTCGTGAAGGACCAGTGAGGGGAGCCCTGAGAAGGCACTGGAGGACGGGAAGTGTCTTGTATGAGCACTGCAATGGACAATAGGGGTGAACTCCACATTTACCCCAATTTTCCACCAGCCATATGAAGTTATCTAACTCCAGCACGCCAAAGAAAAGGGATTTGGGGCACAAACAGGGCTGTTCTGGGGTGCACATCCACCCCAGCAGCGTGTGGGGTGCTCATCACTGTGGCTGGAGGTTGACTCGACTGCTGGATCGATGTTTGGAATTACTGTGTTGTCCCAGGGAAAAGGGCTGAGCATGGATGGCTCCCCAGGACAGGCTGGAGGTCGAGCGGGCAGCAGGTCCTGCTGGTGAAACTCTGCCTGCTTTGACTTGCACCTTCTTCCACATCAAACAATGAGGCAGCAGAGGGAAAGTGTGCTTGGAATAAATATAGCACTGATCCTAGGAGTGCTTCAAAGGAGCCCGAGAGCTGGGTGCCTGAATCCCATAAATAACTCAGGCTTGAACACCTTGCTGCCCCTAAGATGCCTTTTGAAAGCACGAGCCCAAAGCCAACACCCCCTGGAAGAAAGTCAGAGGAGAATTCCAGGGAGCAGCTGAAGGAAGGGAGCTGCAGGAAGGGCTCTTCTTTGAAAGGAAAACGCATCTGCCAGCACATTAATCCAGGCTGATCAGTGCTCCTGGGCTGGGCAGGAGCTGCTGGTGGTGTGCAAAGCTGGTGTGTACAGACAAGAGCRCTTTCAAATATTTTTTAAAGAGCCCTGAAGAGAAATGCGATTTTCCCGTGAAACTCCGGAGAGTTTTTAAGCTTGGGTTTGTTTGGGTAAAYGCTGAGTGAGTGCCCTCCCGTGAGCGCACCCGAACGACTCTTTAATTGGCCTACACCTGCTGTTGATTATGAGGCTTCTGTTTTTTTTTTTTCCCTTCCTAACTCCCTCCACTGTATCTCATTTCGATGAGCTGCTCTGCTCWGCTGTGCCCCACAGCTTGGCTTTGGCATGCCCAGAGTAAAGCACAAAGAGTTCTGGAAAAATTACGTGCGAGTCTCCCCACCTTGACGCAATTAAGCACTAAAAAGCAGAGGTAGGAGCTGTTCAGCCCTGTTGGGAAGTGTGGGTTTGGCTCTGAGAGGGGCAGAGGAGTTGGCTGGATCTAAGGCTGTATTTTCTAACCACTTCCCTCCGCTCCCTACTGGATGCACAGCAATATTGAAGTCAAAACAAACTCATTCCCGGTGACCAGGGCAGGCAAATGCCCAGACTGAGGCATCAAGGCTGAACCTCAGCACTGCAGCCCTGTTTTACCCACAGTTAATTGTCTCACAGGCAGCTAATTGGCCCTTCAAGCGGCCATGGTCTGACCAGTTCTATTGGTGTGAATGCAGAGGGTCCTTATTTATTTATTTGTTTCAGTCAGATCTCTGGGTGCTCACCTGAGAATCAAAACCCATCTCATGTCTAAAATGGGAAGTTTCAATTCAGGATTTGTATTTATGGGGCTCCCGACTGTCTCTGTGTCTGCAGAGGCAGAAAGAATAGACTTGCACTTGACATCACCTGGAACAGAAAAGGGGGGCAAGCAGCACCGGCAGCATCTTCAAATGTTGTGAATTCTTTTTCTTTTCTTCCCAGGGCTGTAGAGCTAAAATAATCTGGCTTTGAATCTGAATAGAAACCGAAAAGCAGGAGAATTTGGGAAGGGGTGGTACTCATGCAAGGCATTAGCTGTTAAATTATAGCCTTGCCATGAAAAGCAGTTGTGTCTGTGTGAGCGTGCGGGGAGAGGTTACGGCGGGGAGGTGTGGGCAGGAAAATGCTTTTGATTTAATACGCAGATTTTTCTCAGTCCTTTGGAGACAACTTTTGCAAGAAAACAAGACATTTTCAAGGGCTGGGTTCTGCATAATACGCCAGGATTATGCAAACAAGCAAACAAAAGCCCCCAGCCCAACACYGGAGCTCTGAGCAGGTACCCAAGAACCCTTCTCGGGGGCTGCCGTGTTATTTTCAAATCCGAAGCCTTTCTTTCCACGCAGCTCCAATCTTTATTAAAAAGATGAGACATCTGGAAGTGTGTGTGTGTGTGTTTGTGCTCGTGGAGAGACCCTCTGCACCCAGCCCGTGTCTCCTCTGAGCTCGTTAACAGGCTGCAGATCCTAAATCAGGCTTGTGAGCGGAGCTGAGATGGGGGAAAGGACCCACCTGCAGAGAAGGACTATTTATTTTTCTTAAAGCTCTCCAAGTTTACTCAGCTGGTGAAACAACAAACCGCATTTCTTCAGCTGAAATGTTAAAAAGGGACAGAAAAAAAAGAAAAGAAGTGTTGAGGAGGAAAGCAGGGAAGGAAAGAAAGGATGAGGGATTGTCTCGGTCTGCTTCCCTGTTGGATAGCACAGGGAATGGGGGAACAGTGCCTTTATTAGTCCAGCACAGCCCCGTGCCCTGGGGCATCTCTCCAGCATCCCAGCACGGGTCAGTCCCTGCCCACAGCCGCCTGTCTGTATCCACAGTGGGTCTGGTGGCCCCAGTTCCAAGCCCATGGCAGGGACAGAAACTCTCCAAGTGAAATTTGGAGCCATGAAATCTCAAGCCACGCCATGAGACAGAAATAGTGCAGATGCAGCAATTGGGTGGCCTGTCTTCTGCCAGTTCATCAGCCAAAGCCACCAGTCAAACCGCTCAGAGAGCAAAGCAGCAGCTCTGTGATCCTCCCCTCTGTCCCTCCTCACTCTCCTGCTCCTCCTGACCCAGAGCACATGGAAACTCTGATGCTTATTACTCCAAGCGTTAACTTTTTCTTTTGTTGTGAATGTTTCCTTTTGCCTTATTCATTTTGTTTAGGACCAAGTCCCGTTCCAGCCTAGTAATAGCGCACAGCCATGAGCCAGTGAGTTGAGATTTCCAGAGAGATAAAAAAAACAGAGCAGAAGAAAATATGTGAGGAATTGCAATGACAAGGTTTCTGCTGGTAGCTTGTGATACAGAGAAATGAAGTCCCAGGCCAACAGGCTTTGGCAGCTGAGAAATGCTAGCGCTGGCATGGGCTGTCTGGCAGACAGGCAGGCAGAGGGGATGAGCTGGGGGGGGAATCGGGTATGGAAAGCACTTGCAGGAGGCTGTACAATAGAAAGAAATCTAAATTTTGAAGCAAACACTCAAGCCAGCCTCCTGTGTGGGGTAGCTGTGGGTATTATACACGGTTTTCCCTCCCTCTTTAACCTGGAGAGCCCTCCAAATGCAAACAGGGGAGATGGTTTTCATCTGGTCTGGGAAAGGCACGGGTCCCAGGGTGTTTTCCTCCCTCAGCTCCGCGGCAGTGGAGAGTGCGGAACGAGCCGCTGTGCCTGTTTAGGGGAATTTGCAGGACCCGCGAGCTCCCCGCGGCTCAGCCCGCGGAGCGTGGCGTGCTGGCGGCTGTGCTCCGCCGGGGAGGGCTCACGGGAGCATCCGTGTGTTTTCAAAACTTGTCTTCACACATCTTAGAGAAGCTCGATGCTCTGCCAGGCTCCGGCAAACTGAAGGTCAGGACAGTTCCCCGCGGACACCAGTGATAAAATCCTGCTCTCGCAGACAGGCGGGGCCGGGCGGGATTGGGCCGGGGGATTAAAACCTCATTTCTGTTCCATCTCATTTGGCAATCCCATTTCCCCACTCACAAATCGCCTTTGTTCCCTGCCTGTCCCTGGCATGTGGCATTGTCTGTGCACAGGTACTAGCAACTGTCCTGCTCTCGCATTTAGCCCCATCCTGGAGAGGGATTTATCCCCACTTTTGGGTGTGTAGAAGGAGCAGCTGGGTCACAGCTCGTGTGAGGTGCTCATAGGGCTGCTGGAAGGTGGGTGATCCATACAATCCTGCATCCARGTACACCTCCATCCTCATGGCAGAGCATTTCCTCCCTTGCTCCGTGGCTTAGAGGTGGAAGTGCTGCCTCTGAGTAGGAGCAAAGCTCTTATTCCCCCTCTGGAATTTGTGCTTTCCATGGAGGTGACCAGACAGACGGACCAGAACAAGGGTTGCTGATGCAGACAAAAACCACAACTGCTTTTAAGCTGCCCCAAAAAGCTGTCTCCTATAATCTTGTCTTATGAATGACCTAGGCTGGACCTGACCCTGTGGCCAAGGGARAGCACTGAGCTCACAGCTCGTGCCACGCAGCAAACCCTCGGTGCTGCTCAGCCCCAGCCTCTGTGCTTCTCCTGTCCGTGAGAACCAACCAGGTGTCCGTCTCCCCTGAGCTGTGTGTGGGGTATTTTGGGCACCAGGAGCTGTTTGTGAGGAGCAGTGGCTGTAATAAACACGCTGCCATGTCGATGATTTACTGAAGTCCCACCAGCACCCAATTATGTAAATCCGATTATCTGTCGAGGAGGCTTTGCTGAAACAGCTTGTAGTTGTAACACTTTATTTTAATTTTTTTTTAATTTTTTTTTTTTTTTAGAAATGRGAAAATTTAGTTGAAAGCAACTTTTTAGTCTTAAGCATCA
This sequence comes from Amblyornis subalaris, assembly GCA_018881555.1. Classification (NCBI taxonomy): domain Eukaryota; kingdom Metazoa; phylum Chordata; class Aves; order Passeriformes; family Ptilonorhynchidae; genus Amblyornis; species Amblyornis subalaris. Next base: position 3,007,696 of record JACAXG010000066.1, on the reverse strand, counting down.
GGCTCCCAGAGCTGAGTGCAGCCAGCTCACTGGCGGGTGGCTCTGGAGGGTGGGTTTGTGTCCTTTAATGATAATACCTTTATCTCTTTCCCTTCACACACAGTCTGAGGCTGGTGGGGGGCTGCTGATCCACACCTCGACGGTGTGGCACGTTGGAATGAGTGCAGGGGGGAGTATCACCCCCAYTGCTGACAGCAGCAGCGCTCCTGGGGTGGTTCTTTGGCACAGATAAGTCGCTTCGCTGCCGTGACAAGGGTTTTGCAATATTGGCAGAGAGGGGAGTTATGTATTGCCAGAGGTGAACTTGTGGGGACCCTCGGTCCTGCTGCTGGCTCGCAGTGGTGGCTGCACRGGCTGAGCCTTTTCGTGGCGAGCAAAGCAGCAAAGCCAAAGAGCACAGAAATGGCTTTAATTAAAAAATAATAATCGTAATAACAGCATATTTAGGGAAAAATTAACGCCCTTCTGCTGCAAAATTCCTAGCCTCAGGCAATGCCAYAGGGGCGTGCAGGTGTGGAAATAAAGAACTGGTTTCTTCCTGAGCGTGTAGGGGAACAAGGCACCCACAGGCCTCTGAAAGCACGTGGGATCCTCACCCCATCCCTGATACAGACTGGGGATGAAAGTGTGAGCTCATCTCCCCGTTTTTCACCTGCACAGCTGCTAAGCAGATCCCAGCCAAGCTCCTTTGTGCTCCAGTCTCAAGCAGGACCTTTTGTCCAGGCTTTGCCAGAGGCAGAATTTAATGGAGGTGGCACTGGTACTTTGGACAATCGGGGTGTGGAGGGAGAGGAGGCTGTGCCTGCACCCACCTCTCCCCTCTGGATAAGCAGCACCTCATGCAAATAATGACCTGAGGCTCGAGGCAGAGGCGCTTTCCTGGCGCTGGCACATCCCCAACACCGCCAACACCGTGTGTCAGCATCCCGCAGGGATACAGRGATGCTCCCCAAGCCCCGCTGGAGGCAGTGAGGGGCCGAGGGATGGCAGAGAGGCAGGAGGGAGTCCAGGCCACGTGTGCAGCGCCCCCCAAAGAGGCTGTTTTTTGGAGAGGGATGGATGCAGCCTGCACTGGCTCACGGGATGCTCAGGATGCTCGGCTTTCAGGAATTCACGCTCCCGGGGGACAGCCCCGCTGCCACGCGGGCGGCTGCGCCCGTGAGATAAGGCTGGCGGCCAATTCTGCGGGAGGGTTTTATTTTATTTGACTTCTCCGCAGCGGAGGGAAGGTGTTAGACACCCTCCCTGTTCCTGCTGGCTGTTTCTCGGGAAACCTGCGAGCCGTGCTGACAGCCAGCTCCCGGCACCCGTGGGTGCGCATTCCCGGAGGTGCTCCAGGCGCTGGGTTATCCCAGCCCGGGGACGTTATCCCGGCTGCCGCTCGGGGCATAATCACTGTTACTATGCCAGTGTTGGGGGAACGGCCTGCAGCCCTCTGCCCCCTCCCCATTTCCCCTTCTGTGTGGATTTGCATCCCGCCTGAGCAGGGAAAACTGAAAGGATTTACTGTTTGTGAGCGTTAAAAGCAGATATCTCAGCCGAAGTGGGAGAAAAGAGAGGATCAATTAACAAGCAGCAAAGGGACAGAGATAACGGCAGACGGAGGAAACCTGAAGTCACTCGGCTTGTTCCAGGATGGCTGAGCACGTCCCCCAGCCCGCTCCAGGCACCGCAGGGATGCACTCCCCATCCCTGCCTAATTAGAGGCTCTGCTAATGCCCATCCCTTCATCCCTGTCCCCGGAGCCCGGCAGGAACGGAGGGAGGAGCAGCTCATTTCCCAGTGCCRGGGGACGGAGAGACACAGAGACAGAGGGACGCGCTTGCTGCCAGCAGCCCCATCTCATCAATTCCATCAGGAACGCTCCGGTGTGGTCTCCCAGTGCGGTCCCTGCTCCGGCAGGGATGGGAAGGGATGAGGGATAACCCTGGGAGAGCTGCCAGGCGCCCCCAAGGAGCGGGCAGCGTGTCCTGCCCGTCTCAAAGAAGGATTTGCTGCTGCTGCTGCTGTTACCAGCAGGAGCTGGGCTTGGTTTCCTTGGATCCCCCCTGCTCCTCAGCCTGGATAAATCTTTCAGGCTGTCGAGCCCGCTCACCTGGCCGTGCCTGCTCCGGGATGAGACCTGCTGCTCTCCCCTCATCCCTGTCAGGAATATTTGAACTCGTCTTTGAGACTTGAGTTGCTCCAGATTTTTCATTTTTATTTWAAAAAGTACTTTAAAAGATAATAACAAAAGCAGCCTTTTTATTAAAAAGTAGTAAAGAAGTGAATTTTTCATTGAAAACACGTCTTTTGCTAAAATATTCAGTCTCTTCCCCAAACTCTTGAATCATAAACATTTTCCAAATGTGTGCTGACRTATTTGGTTTATTAGCACCTGTGTTTGTAGTAAATGTTTTCATTAAAACATTTTCACCACAAGTTTCTGAGGGGAAAAAAAAAAAGAAAAGCAAAGAAAAACTGAGCTTATTTTTAACCTTTCAGGATGAAACCGGTTTGGAATTGTTGTGTGAAATTAATTTCAGKATTTTTAATCAGCTTTAAGCAGGTGGAGGAGGGAAGAGAAACAACTGAAGGACAGGAGAAAATGGCAATAGAATTGTCAGCCTGGATCTGACTGTGACTGTGGCTACCAGCCTGTGGCTGTGGCTAATGCCAGATGCTTCTAAAGAAGACATAAACAGAGCACAAGAAACATCATAGAATCATAGAATATCCTGGGCTGGAAGGGACCCAGTGCAGGATAATMCATCTCCCCCTGCCTCCCCCTGTTTCTCTAATTCACACTGTTTTCTAGGACAATTGTGTGAAGTCTCTTCCAAGGGTTTGTAGCATTTACTGCTCTAATTCCAGGCATTCTTATCCAAGTGAGTGTCCAGTCCCCTGTCAAACTYGTTAAATTCTCATTCTCAGAGCTTTCCACTGGCAGCGAAACAGGCAGTGAAGGAACAGTCCCTTTTATCAGTTTGGAATTTTCTGCTTCTTAAAATCCCATCAGCTGCCTCTTTGTTCTCCTGTCACGGGACCCGCAGAGCAGAGCTCCCAGCCCAGCTGCTCCAGCCTGGCCCTTGTTCCCTACAATCTTTCCATGTTCCTTTTGCAGTTGTCCCTGTGCAGAGCAGAGCGTTTTCTCCACGCGGGGATTTCCTCAGATCCCTCTGAGGCTCCCCAGCTCTGCAGCGTGTCCTTGCTCAGCACTGCACGCAGGACTCCAGAGGTTCCGCTCGTGGATCCGAAGCTGTTACACATCAAGGTCTGCTGCAACCCTCCTGCAGCAGCTGCCAGGGCTTTGTTCCCTGGGTTTGTTTAGAACCATTTGGAGTGGAGAGCTGAGGGCTTACGCTGGGATCACAGCCCCTGCTCCTTGTCCAGGGACCTGAGCCCCTCTGCAGCCGAGGGGAGAGACATTTCCTGCCTCACCTGGTCCAAATGTCCACGAGTGAYGGGACTGCAGGCAAAGATTCTGTTTGACATCCTCTCCCTGCAGGCTGATACCCAACAAGAAACGTTCTAGTCCAGCCTGAGACCGACCAGACAAACACCCTGAAGAGTCCACGAGGCTCCTGAGTGACAGGTGAACACCTCGGTGCAGTTTCTGCTGGAACAGCCTCAGCAGGGCTCTCGCCAGCAGGGAGGGCTCATGGATGTGCTGTTTGCTCCCCAGGCTGCCGAGGGCTGGAAGTGAAGAAGTGGAAGATACCAGGAAGATCAAAGTCTGTGGGACAGATTAATGACAGTTTTGAATGAGAAAGAGCTTTAAAGAACACAGTAAATGTTGGGGAGTGTGTGGAGGGAGTTCTAAAGGAGATAAAGCAGGCCCTTTAATAAACTAGAAAGGGAATAAAATCAATGATGGCTGAGTTACAAATAACACAGCGAAGCCACTGAACTCTTTTCAAACCGGCCCTTCGCAGAAAAGCACAAAAAAACTGGGACAAACAATTAGGAAGCAATGAAGACCTTGTCAATAGAGCTGTTGATAAGGAACAGATAAAACGGATACTTAAATTGAATACAGTGGAATTCCTTTTTTACTGATCATTCCTCSCGGTGCTCATCCAGCTCTCCGGATCAAACCTTCCTTTCAGCAGCCAGCTCCCATTTGTGTTGATGTTTGCTTCTTGCTTAGGCTGCTCAGCAGGGCTTTTGGTCAGGAGGATTAGACTGAAAACTTATTTCTCTGATTTTCTTTGATGTTTTCAAAGGTGGAAAAACCCTCGTGCTCTTGAGGGTCCATAAATCTCTGAGCCAGTTTAAYGAAGTATGGGCTCGAACCATTTATAATTTCACTTATCTATCCTGGCATTAAAATGCCCTGCAGAACTCACCTCGTTCTCCCAAGATGCAGATTCTGKTTTTACACATATGTCTGATTTGGAGAGCTTAGAGTTTCATGGGTCTCATGTGGTAACAATTCACTCTTAATAATCATCTCCCACTGAAGTCACTGGCAGGGTTTGCTCTGAAGGTAATGGCAGGCAGTTTAGCCTCTGCAGAATCAGCTTTTAAAATAAATATTTATAACTGAGTTCACCCTTTATGGGCACAACAGAGCATCTAGGTGAGCAATAGCGTGGAGATAYGGTTTATGGACTTAAAACATGGAAAATCAGTAGGATGGTATCAGAGAAACTGGAAAACTTTTTTTTTTGGCGGATAGTTTGTAACTTTTTCACTTCTTATCTGTGAGATCAAAATTATGTCCCGTGGGTGGTACTGCCCTTAAAAGAGGGAACGAGAGAGACTGGCATTTACTTTTGAGCCTGCCCAATTTCTGTTCCTGTGGATGGGCAGGGAAATTGTTGTCCTCTGGCCCCGCAYGTGGTTGTAGGCAAATGATGTCCCATGGTTACTCAGGAGGGGGATCCAAAGCAATGTGAGGTGAGGGGTGAGTTCTTCCTGATAACCAGCATGGGAGGAGATTTATTTAGGCATTTCTTTAGGCATTTCTTTAGGTTTCTGTGAGAAAAGGGAGAGGCACCTGGCAGGTCACTCTCCAGAGCTGGGGAGCGTTGGGAGGAATGGGAAGTGCCCAGGCAGGCAGCAGGGGAAGGGTAGGAACAGCAAACACAGGGAGCAGGGCTGGAAACGCTGCCCAGCAGAGAGCCGAAGGAGATCGATATCAGCACCTTCTTCACCGCACATCAATCTTCACGAGCGGGGGCAAGGTGTAAATACGGTGTTAATTCCGGCTGCAGATTGTACTCCAGGGGAGGGACTGCAAACACTGCACACAATGAAAGAACCCCAAAGTCCGAGCGCTCAGCAGTCGGCGTTCGTGAGGAGCTGGAAGCCCCCAGGTTCTGCCTGGATTTCCTTCTGTAGCCTCTTTTTYTTTCACTGATGCTGGTGTGAATGGCACGAGAGGTGAATTGAGTTGTGTCTGTAAGACTCACAGGCTGGCCACAGCCCTGCATAAACCCGTTCAATTCAACACGGTAATTAAGATATTTACCATTAATTTCTGGCCTGGGTTTAACTGGATGAAGAATGAAGACAGTGCACTGTATCTAGGGATGAATAACATAAAATAGAGGAAGGAGACCCGATCCAAGCTTCTGCCTCTTCCATTCCCACTCCAGAATTGTTCTCGAACGAAGGCGAGCACAGGCAGAGAGCTGTGGGTGGTTTTGAACAATGAATCATAAACAAGGATGGAAAAATAATAAAACAAGACTACCCACTCCCTCCTTCTTCCCTTATGGTGGATGTGGACCACACCGTAATCAGATTTCCACCTAAAAAAATATTTCTCAAAATTGGTATTAAATATTTTATTGTTTATTAACAGCAAAGAAATTCAACAAGAAATAGTGCCTGCATTTGTTAGCAATATTTATCTACTTTGTTCCTACACAGCAAATCTGAGAGATATTTCACAGTCTTCTTTATAATGGTGATGCTAGAGATATAAACTGCATTAATAGAAAAAAATGCATAATAGCAATACAGAAAGGGCTGATTATTAATAAAACACTGTCAGATTAACTAACAGTAAAGCAAAGCCTATCTTAGTGAGTGCTTGAGAGATAATTCTTCATTCCAAAGTGGTATTTTAGAGTTATGCACTAATAAAAAATTGCTTTAAACTTTCTATGAGATTAAAACTGAATAGTTTCTTTKTTTTTTTYTTTTTTTWAAAWTKSYKGKWAAAAAATCAAGTTAAAARTAAGCACTAAATAATAGCCAGCAGTGTTGAAATCACATTATGGGCAGATCACATTTCAAAGCAAGAGTGCTTTTCATGTTTTCAAGTGGCAAATGGCATCTGATACTGCATGGTTTCGTTGGCCAAACAGCTTTTTATGGAAGTGCTGAAAATTTCCCTGCCAGTTGGGGTCTGCGAGGGCAAGGGGGATTTCCTTTGGCTGTCTCAGGAATAGGAATGGATTTCAAGGCACAGCAAAGTCCTCGTGGGTGCAGTGAGGGAAACGTGAAGTCTGTAGCAATCACTGCCTCAAATACAGTCCAAAGAGCTGATTTGGTCACACAYTCCTGGCTGAGCTGTCCTTTCTTCACAACAAACCCAACCCTGGACACTCCCGGGTGATGTAGGAATGGGACTCAGACAGGAGACACCTCGAGGGGSGTGTTAAAAGCAATGCCTTGTAAGATAAAGGGTGGGAAGGAATCCCAGACCCTGCARTTCACAGCGTGGATGGCCCAAATCAAACCCTTCAAACTCACATTAATATTGTGAAGCATCCATGTGAAGAAATATTGACTCTTGCTGTGAATTCAGGTGTGCCTACACAGGTAACTACAGCTGTGCTACACAGGAAAATTGCAGCTTATGCTTCTATTGCCCCTCAGTGAAACAACAGACAACCCACACGGGGGAAAATCCTTGTTCTGGTCTGCAACCAGAAGTTACAATGGTACAAATAATAATATTAAAGGATAAAAAGAATAATTTGTGAGCCYGAGGTTTGGGACAGTTGAAATAACTATAATAAATCATTCTGGGCTCTAAGCGAATGAAGCAAACCTGGAGATGTTTATTGGCAAACACTTTCCGTGGGAGCACTTTTCTGCGTGAAAGGGCTGRTGGGGGAGACCTGGGCCTGGTGGGTGACACCAGTGGAAGCAGGGGATGTAAAACTGGAGGCAATTTCCCTGCCACGGTGAGAGGATGACCAGGTGAGCACTGATCCGGGATAAAAGAGGAGGAAACTTGCCTTTTTCAAGTTGCCACCCATGTAAGAGTGCTGCAAAGTTYGAAATAAATTTCTTGCTACCAGCAGTAAAGAGTTTTCACACAGGAGCTCTCAGTGCTCTTCAGTGGTTTCTGCTTCTTAGGGTTTGTAGGGTAAAAACTCCCCCCAAATTYAGAGACTCTTCTTACCCCCATCAAACCCAACCACGAGAACCCCACAGTGTTTATAGGCTGATTGATCTTTTTAATTTGGAGAATTATATAATTTTTAAAGGTATTTATTTACTTCTCTTGTGCTCAGGGACATTCCTGGTTTATAAACAACCTCAGAAAGCCTATTTTAGCTTTGAGAAAGGTTTTTATTGTGGATGGACATCTCCTACCACAGGTTCAACCCTTTCTCTTAAAAACACACATCAGACATTTCTATGTCCTACATATGGTCCTACAAACATCCAGGCTTGGGACAAAATTGTGGCACCAAACTCTGTGGCAAGGGAACACATCCTGTCCTTTGCCCTGTGGCAGGAGARYRGGGACATTTCCCACACTGAGAGATGAGAAAATTTTGAAAACCCTGTCAGCCCTTACCACGATAATTCCCTTTGGCAGCTCCAGCAAAAAAATCTTGAACACAACTTGATTTAGGAAACTTCTTTAGGCACAGTCTGAGAAGATTCAGTAACAATGGAGTGCAAGAGTTGGGGTTAGAGGAAAGATAAACCAGCTGGGTAGGTGGAGGATGATGGGATGCAGAGAGGAGTCTCTGTTTCGCCTGGTATTCCRTGTTTCTTCCTGCTGGAGTTCCACCAAGCAGGTATTAATAATAAATAAAAAGAATGGTGAAGGTTATCAACACTGACCCTTTCCCTCTTTCAAGTATGTTTCAAGTTCTTTTTATTGATTACACACGAAGTTCCTCAYGTGCAGACAGGTCTGTGCTGCCTTTCAGGGCAGTCTGTGGCTTGGGCAACCCAGGCCAGGAACTGCTTGTTTTCCCCCACTCTCCACTCTCATTTCTAAGAAATAGAAAAAAGCCCCCCACCTTTTGGGATTCTGGGAAAAATGGCACCAAAAGCGTGGTTTTGTCCTTTCAATTAGCTGTTCACAACAGGACTTTTGATCTCGTTTTAACATGAGATAAATCACCTCAAACAGCATTTTATGATGCTGTTCCTGCAATAAATGTGAGTCCCTCACCTTTGTGCCTGGCCCAGGAACCCGGCCCTGAGACTTCACCCACAGAAATAATGRTTAATAACCAGATTATCCCTTTTAAAAAGAAGGCAAACCTCTTTTATTGCATATTCTGCTACTCTGCACCACATGCAGGCACTACCCCTGTCCTCTTTTGAATMATTTTAAATGAGCCAGAATCTCTAATGAAAGGATGTTGGAGGTCCAAGCCAACTCCTAAAGCGGTAGAACAATGCCATGAGTTGTTTTGCTCCTCCTCTGGCTTTAATTTCAAGGGACAAGAGGATGGCATGGAGGCAGTTGCCTGCTTCATTTTTAATACTAGTGAAACACCTTTAAAAATGCCAGACTGAGAACCTGCAAGAAAGTTTTTCAGTGTGATCTGGTCTCTTCCCCTCAAGAGGAAGGGGAAAGTTTTTCAAATGCTGRGTGGTAAAACGAATCTCATTTCTCAAGTCATGAACTTTGAAAATGAACTTTCTACGCATCAAAGAGCAGAAAAAGACCAAGATTTGATTATTTTACAGCCTTGTCCAATGGATACTCACAGGCTGGAGGCGAAAGGTGTGTGTGAGGAGGAATAATGGATTACAGCACCACACATCCCAAATATCTGCGGCTGCTTCTCGCRTCGAGTGTTTGATATTCGGCACAGCGAGTCCTCCCCTACAGCCACAACCCTGCCTATATTTATGTCACCTCCCACGTGGATGCTGGGATGAAGACAGCAACCTCCCATTGCTCCCAGGCAGGTTTCCTGTTCCCTCAGGCTGGGTGTGYGTCTCTATCAGAGACACGGAGCCGTGGATGTGTCACACGTTGTGATATCGGGGCCATTGTCGAGATGAAATACTCATCTGCCCTRAACCCTTCACCACCAGGAACCTATTGCTGAGCTGACAGAGCTCCTGTAGCATCAGAGGGACAGGCACAACACGGCCCTGAAGTGTGTTCGGAGAAATCCAATATTACAGAATTTATATCTGCAAAATTCATCTTGTATTCTTCCCCCTCAGATGCCTTCCCATATTTCAGGCCCGTGGAATCGATGGAACCGAGGGGCAGTTTGTTGTAGCACCCTGTTGGATGATATTAAATTCTTGCTTTATTGCTAATATCAGCAACTTTTTTAGACTGAGACAAGAAAAAAAGATGGAAAGAGAGAAAGGAAGAGTGTGGGAGAGAGACAGGAGCTACAAGATGTGTTGCTTATTTTGCTGAAGTCTGAACTAGGGAAAAAAAGGCAAAGCCTGGTTCCGTAGAGCTTAAAAACAGATGCTGTCCCCATTCTCTAGTGCTGTAGCAGTCCTGTAACAGCCTCAACTAAACTTGGAGTGGAAATAAATGAATTACACTGTGCCAGGGGTGTCCTGTGTGGCTCATGAGGGCCCTTAGAGCAGGAGCCAAGGGGTGTCTGAGCCCTGCCCTGCCACTCTCACACCRTCCCACCCCTGGAATCCACTGTCTGTCCCCTCCTTGCAGAACAAAACTCCAGCCCACTGCTGGGGTTATCACAACAGTTCGGGCCCAGATGTGCCTGTGCAGTGCACAAATGCTGTTTCCAGGATTTATGGACATCTTGGAAACCCCTTCCAGCCACAGTTCCCACAGCACTCTGGTGAGAGAAGGGCACGTGGCCCATCCACGTCTGGATGGTTTCACTGAAAATCAGGGAGGTTCCCAGTGGGGGAAAGGATCCTCTTGGCTGCTTGAACAGGGACCCAGGGCTTGGGCTGCCCATAACCCCTTTGAACCCACCAGCCTAAGCCCTGCTGAAGAGCTGGCCCAGTACTAGTGAGACTTGGTCCCCAAGCATGTGGATTTTCCACCTTCCCTCTGCCCAGGGCTGAACAGATTTCCCTGCTGTGAAACCTTTGTGAAGGTCAGGGTTCAGTGCAGGGCTGCAGGGCTGCAGAAGCCAAATCCCATCAAAAGCTACAATTTCTCAGCAGCTCTGCCCGGACCCAGGCCCAGCCCAGCACCACCAGCACCCTCCCAGTCCATCTGGAAATGAGTTATTCCGCAGAATTTTAATCACGAGCTGTAGGACCGAGTTGGCAATTAACAGCTGGAATTAATTGACTGCTGGTTGAAGCAGGAATGACTCCTGACTCCCAGAGTGCCTCCCATTTACATCCATGAGGAATCTAGCCCACCAAGTGAGCACTCCTGGCTCTCTGTGATCTCACCCCCTTGCAGCACAGGGATGTTTATTGTGCTGTAGGTACCTGATCCACTTCCATGGCCCTTGCATGGCAATCAGAGTAATTTTGTGTAAAAGGCTCCCTCAGAGAGGGCATGGAGGCATGCATGAAATGGACACAAACTTTGCTGGATGTAGAACTAATATTAAGCATGATGATGAACCCCAGGGTTTCACTGGGTTTTTTTAATTGCTCTTGGAGCCCTAAGAAATATTTTTTTTCATTGGTTAGAACCACAATAATATTTCATTCCCACTGCTTACCCTAAAAAATGGATTTCCTTTCCCTTCTCAGTTGGTGATTTGTTTTGCATTAATGCCTTTCATAACTCATACGTTTTGCCATTAAAAATTAATGCTTGGTGCTGACATAAACAAATGAAATTTGTATTATTAATGTTTTACATAGGTAAGACTTTGTAATAACAGATTCATCATAACAGACTGTTTTAATTAAAAGACTTGCTCATTCCCTAAACTGATTTCAGACATAATTTTGGGCATTGGGAAGAAAGTCTGGTACAACCGCCTGGAGAGGAGTGATCAATAAGACCTCACAAGCCATTTTTAAMGCTTGCACCTGAGTTCAGACGAGGGATCTGCCGTCTGGGTTGTGTTCCATGAGAACAGCAAGTGGGAAAGGCACCAGGGATGGCTCTTGGGTGCAGCCTCAGGCCTCCACACCATTGTGGTTTCTACCCAAGGTCCAGTGCAGGGTTTTGCTGCATGGGAGGGTATCAAAGGGGAATAAAACACCGAAGCGGTGCGATCACAATCAGTGTTTGCCTTCAGTTGTTTGGGTTCTTCTCTAGCTGGAGAACCATGTGGCTCTCAGGGTGAATTTCCCATGGAAAGTGGTCAGGATGATCCCCAGGCTGGCCTCTGGGAGTATGGATTTAACTTCGGAGAGATGAGGGTGAACTGGTTATCACTGCTCTTAGGAACGGGACGAAGCYTCTGGTGCCACCCACAGCTCAGTTAAAGCCACACTCTCCACTACTTCACTGTAAAATTGGACATTAGGAAGGAAAAGGAGAAGCGACAAGTTCAGTAATAACCTGCCTCCATTCAGTTTCCTCTAACAGAGCAGTGCATACATGAAGTTCATGTTAATTATAATGCCAAGCAAACCTTCATTGGAAAATTTCTCATTAAAAATTCGCTTCTGGTTCTGAGGGTGATAGTGTTGATTGTCCAAAAGAAGAAACCCRGCTGCTTGGCCGGGGGGCTGCAGGTGATGTCTCCATAATAGGGCTGCGTGATGCATTCCCAGGCAAACGAAGCTCTGTTGGGGAACAACTCGGAGCAAACTCCGTTACGAAGCGGTGGTAATTGTGCCACCAGACAGGGCCACGGTCCTACAAACCCCACAAAGGGAAATTCAAACGCGTTGCAGCCCGGAGACGGACGGGTGGGGAAGGGGGTGAAAACAGGAGCACACTTCCTCTCAGCCCCGGGAGCAGTGGCGCAAAGCGTGCTGATGACAGGGAACGGGGGCCATGGGAAAATATCGAGGGGGGAATTTCTAAAACCTTATGCACTTGCCTCTTCCTCCATGGAAATCAATGGAAAGGGTTCAGTTCGGTTTTTCCATACCAGGGGAGCAGAATTAAACCAGGCTGCTTTCAAGCCACCCACCCTCCACAACTGCAAAGAACAATTGGGAGAGTGAAGAGCTAAGAATTGAAACCGTTGTGAAAGAGCCGGCCCCAGAAAATGGCTCCGGGAAGCCAGGAGTGCTGAAAAGAGAGMGATGATAAGGAACTATCTGTACTGGACATCAGGAGCTTGTAAAAGGCAGCGGGATGTAAAATGGCATCACTCTGGAAAGGACACGCCAGCGCTGAYGGGGAGAGCAGGGCTGCCTGGCAGCCTCATTAATGGGCAGCATGGCCTGGGCTGCTCGGGTAAATCTCCCCTCTCCGCCCCCCCAGCTCCCACTGCGACCACTGCAGCCCCACACAAGCCAGGGCAGAGGGAGCCAGGCGAAAAAATCACATTGCAGAACGGAAAAGGAGCTTTGTGTGTGTGTGTGACGTGGGGCAGGAATCCAGATGTGTACAAACCAGAGGTGTGCATCTGTCCCCGGGGCTCTCTCACTGTTGGCACCAGGACACTTGTGCTGCCCTTTGATATGTGTGTGCTGGAGAGATTTTTTTACATTGCAAGGGGCGACTTCCACTCCAAGAAGGTTAAATGTACTTTTTGCCCCTTTTCCAGGCACGTTGCAGCTCTGCAGCTGCGTGTCCAGCATGAGATTGCGGCCATTTCTGCAGCCTTTGTGCTGCTGAACCTATTTAATTAGAGGGAATTGAATTGAAGCTGCTAAGCAGTTATTGTCTGGGCTGCTCTCCGTGCACGGACACATTGTTCAGGAGCCCACAGGAGTGCTGTGCTGGACACGGGGACGTTGTGCCTCCAGCTGAACCYCAGCCAGCTCCACAGAGCAATGGCAAAATAAGGTGGAGATTTCAGGCACTAATCTTGAGTGAAAAGTTAAAAAAAAAAAAAAAAGAAAAAAAAGGTGTATTTGCCCAGCTCAGTGCAAAATACGGAACACTTCTGCCTGAGGAGGGTAAGGAGAGCTGACATTGGTTGCTCCTCAACTTCAGGAGCCTGGAAACAAACTCTCCAAAAGGCATTGGTGCCCCCCAAGGGGAACCCAGGCTGCCCCCACTGTTGAAGAGCTCCTGCCAGGAATGGGGGTGGAATGGCAGCAGCTTTGTTGGGTAGGGCTCTGCCAAGGCAGAGTGAACGTTTATTTTCCCAACTTTCCATCAATAATTAATCAAAACTGGTTTTACATAAGCCTGAACATCAAATTATTAGCTCCTGGAGGTTCTCCCAGCGGTTACAGCAAGACCTCTGTCAGCAGCTTCAGAATTGATGTGCTTTAAAAGGAGAGGAACATTGATAAATACTCATTTGTTACTCCTGCTGTTGCTCACTCAATCAGCTCTCACCTTTCATTCTCTTTGCCTCTTGCGTTGGGAGAAGGAAAAAAAAGGGGAGGAAGAAAGCAGGATTTTACTTGGAAAATAGAGGCGAAGAGGAAACTTTCTCCAATGATGAACACGAGAAAACTGGTCCCTGGAATAATCCAATAAGTGAGCCCTTCCTCAAATCTGGGTGTGTTCCTGGAATTTCAATTAAATTGCAGGATCYCTGGGGTGCAGTTGAGCCTTTCTACTCACTTTCCTTTGAGTCCTTTAACGTGACAGAGTGTTGATCCTCGGTTATTTCTCCGAGGTGCTCTCGTGGTAAAAATAACGCAATAAAGAGCAGTACAGCTGGCCTGGGCTGGGCTGGGGGTGCTGCAGCCTGGGCTGGGCTGGGGGCTGGGGCAGTGGAAGGACACACCTCTGCTCCCCACGAGGAGCTTTTACTGCTCAGGCTGGTGGCTCCTCTGATCYTCACTGAGCTTCGTTGAGGGAGCATCCCGGAGGTGTGTCCCTCTGCTCTGGGTCTGCACTGGGCGGTTCAGAGCAGGAGATCAGCTCTGAGTGCAATCAGGAGGAGATGCCCCTTCTCTCTCTTCTCTTTCTACTTGCCGTGGATGGTCCCACCCTTCCTAGATCAAGTCCAGCTTCATGGATCCCTCTGAGATTCCCCTTCTCTCCCTGCGTGGGACTGAACATCCCATCCTTGTCAGGCAATTTAATCTCTAAACTTCTCTACTCTCCAGTGGAGAAAGTCTGGGGTTTTTAAGAGCATTCCATGAAGCTGTGATGATTCCAGGACAGAGGAATCTTGAGGATTCCTAAGAGAGGAGATCCAGCGTGGTTCCCTTGACCTCAGGGAAGGGAGAGCAGTTTGCACCATGTTACTGACCCATGCCTCTCCGAGTCTCTGCAGGATCCAGCCTTTCTTGTGGCCATGTCCCAGGGTGCAGAGAGTTTGGATCAGCTCACAGCTTGTRCAAGTCACCGCTGAACACACTGCAGAAAATCATCTTCATTAAAAAGCCCCTTCTTTTAGTGTTTCTGAACCCAGCTCTGCACGGATGTGGGGTGCAAAGTACACCTGGGGAGTTTAGAGGTCACACTTCTATTGAAGAGAAAAGTATTAAGGCAACCAAGTCCTTTAAAAGATTTCTTCCCACTGGTTTATCCTTCAGGATTCACTCCACAGGATGATAAAGATTTCAGATTTTTGGACTGCTGGAAAACTCTCTCTCCACTGTTCGTACTGTGCAGTCAGTCAGCTCAGGCACTGCCTAATTCCTCTTGCTCATGGTTAGACAATGGGAGAGGTGAATAATAAATGAAAACAGAAATTCTCAGAATTCTGAAAGCAGGAGAAAAGAAACTACAGTTTTTCACGATCCACCTCAAATGGCTGAAGCTTGAATAGGCACCTGAAAAAAAAAGATGAAAGCCAACCTTGCAAAACACAGCAAAAAAAAACACGGGAAAAAAAATGGGAAAATATGCATGGGAAAAGAAGCAATGCTGCTGAGATATGCATCCCATTTCTCCTCAATTGCTGGTCTGTTCCTCCAGGCTTCCCGACAGAACTGCATGCTATTTTTCCTTTTAATTTCCTGAATGTAGTTATTAACTGGAGTAAAAATAAATAAATAATCATGATGACAACATGTAATTTCTTGCAATGAAAACTTATGGTACTGGTTATTTCCCAAGATTAATCTGAATGTTTGCAAGTCTCTTTATTCAGCTAGATGGGAAACAGGACCCATCACCAGGGTTCCTTTCATTTTCCTGGGKTTTTTTTTCTCTTTTAACAACCACATTCCTATTTTTTCCCTTGCCTGTAATAGAAAACTTTCTTTCCTATAAATCTCTTTTGTTCCTCCTGAGACTCTCCAGCAGTCTGTCAGGAGCCCAGCAAGGAATAGCTCATTTCTGTCAAGAGCTCCATATTAAGCATTAAATGTCTTCTAAAAAGCCATCCTGATGACAGCAAAGCACGGGGTCACACTCGTTTGAACCACGATTTACTCCCTCTCACGGCGCAGGGAGAAGAGCTGCTTGGAACTGGGAGCTCGGAGAGGGAAGAACAGCCTCGTGACCCCCTTGCCTGGAGATGCTGGCACCATGTGGCAGGACTGTGGCGATGAGACCGAGCCATGGGCTGGCTGAAGGGAAAGGAGGTGCCTTTGGAGCCGCCTGAGCAGCCCCATCGCCCACAGCCCCGCGGTCCTGCGGCTGCTGGGACGCAGCGTGCCACGCCGGGCCACGGCAGGGGGACAGTGACACGGGCTGGCACCAGCCTGCCTCCCCTTCTGTCTGCTGCACGCTTCAGGTGCCTGACAGGGAGTCCAGACTGTCTGCTGGGRCACCTTTAATATCCTTGAAGATCCCTCTTTAAAGCAGGCTGAGGGAGAGCTCTCCGTTCAGAGGCTTCACCCCCACACCGAGCCGGCGGGACATGGACCCCAGGTGGTGCTGGGTTGCTTTCAGCGTCATTCCCAGCCCTCCCTCCATCTTCTGTTCCAACAGCTTTACAAAGCTGCCACCAAAGATGCCGGGAATGAGAGAGAGACGTGGTCACAGGATGTCATTTTCCTTCTGTTCTCTCTGCTGCCGTGTTCCTGTCACTGTCACCAAAGCCAGCCTGGCTCTGGGCTGCATTTAGCATCTTAACTAAAAGATCATCCATCTCTGCAGTACTGCTGGGGGGTGACACCCCTGCAGGCTCTGAGAAACAAAGGAGGGCAGAGTTGTCGAGTCCTACAGAGTTACTGGCGAGGATTTGGGGGCCGTGAGCAGCTCATGGAGATCCTTCCACCCCACTGATCTGCTCTGCTCTGCTCTGCTGACGTGGCCATTTCACCCCAAAGGTGCACGGTGCAGAAGAACTCCTTTCCCTCAGTGCTTTGTTAGGATGAAGAGGGATACAACTGAATGGAGATGGAGGCTGTGCTCCCACTCCTGCCTCTTCCCTCTGCAGAGAGGCTTGGCAGGGAGCAGCTCCCTTCCCTGGCTGGAGCAGAAACACTGGGTTGTGATGCTGAGCATTGCACAAGGAGTTGATGTCCCAGCAAAAGCCTAATTTCACAACCCCCCTGGTCCCAACCCTCCCCTTGTGATACCCTTCAGACTTGTGAGGTTTGCCCATGGCTGCTCTGCATTTTCCAGGAAGGCAGGGATTAACTTCCTCCTGGGCATGACCATCGTGACTACTCATTTGTGGAAGATCCCGGGAATTACCTCAGTCCTGCTAATGACAATAAAAATAGAACTACAATAAAAAGGAGCACGGAGCCAAACCACACAGGAGACACCTCAGTGCGCTGGGAATGGTTGTGAGGCAGTGCATTCCCTGTCTGTTCCCGAGTGATGGATAACACCAGCCCAGCAGAGAGCGAGATTATCGCTGCTGCCCTTCCTGTGTCCTCCAGGATGGCAGGAAAGAGTAAGTGGGTGTTTGCTGCTGGAAGTATCCGCGGGCTCCAAAGTCCAGGAGCGTTTCCAGGAGCAGGAGGCAGAGGATGTATCTCTTCCTCACGTCTTCCCCCTTTATCTATGTTTCCCGCCACCGGGATCTCACATTCTGCAAATGCATCAGAAAAGAAAAATCAATGTAAACTAAACAAGAGACTTTCCAGGCTGTAAAGCAGAGATGGCATTAGGTGCCCATTAATCCCATGGCTGCAGCGAGTCCCTGAAGCGCTGGAAATGGGAGGAGGGAAAAGGGAGGAGGGGGAGAATGCCAGGGGACAGAGAACCAGCAAATCCTCCCTTATGACTGTAGTTGTTTTCCTTTCCTTTTATTTATTTCTATTTCTTTTTCTTTTCTTCCCAATTTAAATAGAACTCATAAAATGAGCTGATGGAATATTCTGCTTTCTCTGCCTCCGTGCTAGATTCAGAATGCCTGCAACGCTTTCTAATGTCAGCAGATCCAAATAAGATCATTTGCATTAAAAGGAAGCCAAGCTTGCAGCTATCTACTTAAAAAAAAAAAAAAAAGGGCAGAAAACTTCAAGCTTTTAAATTAATCAATGACCCCTCAGGTTGATGCCTATGCAGAAATACTAAACTAAAAAGTTCTGCATCTGATCATAAAAACTCTGAGTTAACTGTGGGTTGGCCTCATCAGGGTTTAATGCAGGTCTTTCTGTGACCCATCGTGTTTGCTCCTTGGCTCAGAATTGCAGGTTCCCTCCCTGAGTGTCCTTTCCCTTGCTTGTGAGCAGACACAGAACATCACAGGTCTTCCTCTGGGAGCTGAGCCCAAAATCCAGGAGCTCTCACAGCGACAGGAAGAGAAGAAGTCAATCCTCGTCTGTCTCAGGGTAGCGAGGCCCTTTGGAAAGTCTCTCTGGAAAATTCTGATGAMAATCTGTGTTCTGAACTTCATTACCCTTTCTAGAACAACTTCACAACTGTTTCTGAGGCAGCCCTGCCCCTTTGCACTCCAGCACTCCTTATTTTTATTCCAAGGAGAAAAGTTATTCTCCTGCTTTAGCCTTTGAGATTCTGCAAGAACCTGGACACCTCTTCCCCTGCCCTCCGAGTGGAAACCCATCAAGCCTGTGGTTTTTGGTACTTGTCCACTTTGATACGCTCCAGCCACATCTCAGTTTATAATTTCTAATAATTTCCAGTGTTAGTGAGGCTGAAAAAGCCATTSAGTGTTTTCAGGACTGAAATTGAGCCATCAATTATGAAAATGTTTCTTCTGCTCAGTTTCCCGCTGAGCCATTATCTCATAAAAATCCCCAGGAAAACACCTCCCTCACCAGAAGAGGAAACAGTTAACAAGGCAGAGCTGCTGCTGAGGTGCCCTGAGAACAGAAATGCAGGGCTGGGTACAGACACCCACAAATCCAGAGCCATCGCCGGCCCCAACAGCACGCGAAGAAAATTGCAGACTCAAACAGCCTCAGTTGGCATAATTTTCTATGTGAACTTGTCCCCTTTCCTTGAAATACTAGAATTACTTCACAATACAAAAGCTCTTTGCAATAAATGGCTTTTTTTTTTTCCCCCCATGAATCTCCCCTATCATTCCCCCTGTGCCCGGCGCACACTGGAGGGAAAAGCTTATTTGCATGTAAGACTCAGGCATTAAGGTTCCTCTTATTATAGGCCGAGAAAAAAGTAACTATTGAGCAAAAGGAGAGCAGGAGGAAGTGGGGGGGCCGAAAAAGTGCAGACACAGTAAATTACTGTGTGAATTAAATCTCCAGCTGACTGGAAATGGGGCTGTTTGAAAACTCCCTTTGATTTTTGCAGTGTAAGGTGGGGAGGCTGCCATTCTTCTATTTTATGTTTGCTGATCCTTTGTTGTTCCTTTATGATCTTTTTTCACCTCACGATGTGTGATTTAGAGTCGTTTCAGGAACGCAGAGAGCTGCAAAGTGGGCATGGTGGGAGGGGACAGCCACGGCCAGGGTTCAAGGTGGAAAACCAAAGTATTGAGCTTCCTGACAGGGGCTGTGAGCGCTGGCCCCAAATCTGGGTGGGCACATGCACATTTTGCTCCTGTTTATTGAATTTTTTCCCTATCGCAGTAGCATTGAAACACAGTGGTTGTTTAGAATCACAAGTTCACTGGAGMTGGGTGTGGAGTTGTGACCAGGTAACCCAGCCAGCCAGAGGGAAGGCAGAGAAATAAATCTACTCGTCCCATTTCCCAGGTTTTGGGTTTAATTTTAAAATGAAGAAATAGAATTGGGTGGAAAGAGGTCAGGTTTCATATGCTCAGCTCGTCTCTGCCTCACTGGGATATTACTTAAGAAAGTAATGGGGAAGAAGTGGGAAAAAATGTTTAGGAAAATAAACAGAGCCGGAATAAACACRGGATGTGGGGACTGCTGATGGCAGTGGACAAACCTGTTATAAAATGAAGCTACTGGGAATAACAGCTAACGAAAATGAGCAAAATAAGGATTCTAAAATTGGAATTCTACCTTGGAAATGTGGTACCCTAAGGAGATTTTACTGACTCACTGCACCCCATGTCTTACCTGCCCTTCCCCTACCATTGCCCCTAGAGCTGTGCCCAGAGAGCAGCTAAGCAAAGTGGGGGCTGGAGGGATTATGGCCAGATTTGGGGATCTCTTGAAGTCTCTGCTCCTCTCCCCTTCCCACAGAGAAGCTGTGTGTTTACTGCCTAAGAAAAACTGGGAGTTCTCAGGTAAACCACGGGAGAAGGGCTGCTTCCCATTGTCTCCTCAGACCTCTGACTGCTCTGGGATAAATGAGATGGACTTTGTGGGTGTTTGTCAGTAGGACTTTACTAAACCTGACTCCAGGTGACACTGTAGCTCCCTAACACAACATTCCCCCTTCTACCACGTGGGGAAGAGCCCCTAAACCCAGAGCTGGTTTGAAGCACAACCAATGGTCGTGGCACTGTGGCCACTTCCCRCGGCTCTGGATTTGCTCCAGGGCTCCAGTGTGCAAAGCTGTCCCTCAATAATGGCTCTTTATCCACCACAAACTCCTGCCTGAGCTCCTCACACACTCTCTGGGCAAGGTCTCCACTGAGCTCTGCTGTGTCCCTGTGCTGCCAGCCCAGGTCGCTGCTGTCCCCAGTGCACTGCTGGGCACCCACCAGATCTTTAAATCTCTTTTCTTTTGCAGGGAGAAAATGCCAATTACCAGAGGCTCCCACGTGAGTCGYGCAGATGACAGGAATCACTTTCTGTTTGTCACTCTTTTTGCCGTATCTGATGGTTTATTGGGAAAGGGCTAGGTTTATGCATGCACCAAGATATGGCTTCATTGGTATTCCTTGGGCGGATGCTCTTCTGCTCCCATCTTAATAATCATCTCTTCTTCTTATCTAACAGGGCTTTATATGGGAAGAATGGGGGCCAGTGCGGGGTGAGGGACAGCAGTGTAGGAAACACAAGGTTATCAGAGCTCCTCTTCTGCAGAGGTGTGCGTGGAGTTAGCAGGATAATGCTCCTCGCATCACTTATGCACTGGGTGCTCTGATATTTCAGCCCTTATTTGTACCAGGTGAATAACTTGCAAAACACCTTGTGTGACTGGCCACTGTCATGCTTTGTGAAATTTCCTAATGCAATATTTATGGGAAAAGGACGTCGTTTTAGGCATTAATGAAATTTTATGTAAAAATCCTCAGACCTCAAAATGCACTGGGCTGCATTTTCTGCCTTTTTTTAAATTTAATTTTTATTTGGGCTACCCAACCCCTGCAACCTCTGATGCCAGGGGCTGGTGATGCCTGGTGCTCCCCAAACATAAARTGAGGAATTTTTTCCTGCTTTGAAGACCTTGAAGTTTTAGGCCTAAAATTTCAAAGGACCAGACATCYCACAGAGCGCAGTTCCCAACCTCCTTAGCATGCTTTGAAAACCCTGAGCAGAGAAGACACAATATGGCAGGCTAAAGAAAAATCCTGAGAAGGGGAAGGACTTGTTTCGGGTCAGGATAAACCCTCTGGGTAGCACAGCCTCATGGGCATGAGTGGGAATCTCATTCCTTGTAGGGCAGTTTTGTTCCTAAATTGAGTCTGTGACTGAACCTTGCTCCCTTCCCATCTCTCACACTGGTGTCTGGTGCTGTCCCCCTCCCTTGGCTGTCCTCACCTCACCCAGCTCCCACTGATCACATGGGCTCATCCTAAATTATTTAAATTTACAGCTTCTTGGTGTAATCCTGCATTTATGCCCCCTTTGAATCCATTTGGACAGCTAATGCCAGAGAGCGCCGTGCTACCTTTCACACAATCCCATTCTAATGAAAGGAATTTAAATAGAGGAAGATTGAATTAGAAGTCAAAATAATTACTTTTCTGGGCACTTTTGCTGCACAGAGAAGAAGAAATCAGTAACCACAGCCTGGGCACTCCGGGATATCCAGCAACCCCCATTCCACCTCTGTGCACAGCACAGTCTGGTCTGCGCTGCTTTTACTCCTGCTCATTAATTGTTCATTAAAGCCAGTCAAAACTCCAAGAAAGGTTGGTGCTAATTCACCCTTCAGTAAGGGGAAAAAACAAACAAAAAAAGCACATTAAGGGGAGCATCCAAGCTGCACAGGAGAAGGCAGCAGACAAATGGGTCTCTCCTGCGGGAGCCGGGAAAACGAGAGGCGAGTTCCAGGCTGCGCCGCTCCGGCGGGGATTTGCGGAGCCCGGCTGCAGTCCTCGGCTGCAGAGCTGTTGTCATGGAAGAGAAAGCTCAAATATTACCAGTTCAGAAGGAAGCACACGCAGAGGATGTCATTTAAATGCGATCACGGGGCCGAGGCTCATCCCCGTGTGCGTGCTCAGCCCRCGGAGCCTGTGCTCCTCGCCTGCTTTGTGGGACCTGGGTGTCTCCAGGTATTAAAAGACATGTGGGCTTTGCCGTGTGCAGCTCACAGGTTAACCAGACAAAGAACAAAGGTAACATTAAGGACAGGTTGTAAGACATATTCCCTGCTAATCTCCCAGATCTGCAGAATACTCTGGGAATATTTGCGCTGTTTTTGCTCCTGGTGGTCCTCACCTGCGGTTTTTGCCTATAACTCCGTTTCTAGAGATCATCTTTCTTAGTGATTCCTCCCAATGAGGACTACTTGTCTCTCTGTCTATATTCAAAAACCCAACAGAATGAAGTGTAATTGCTGCAGTTGAGATGATCTGAGGAATCCTGGTTCACTGTTCCTTCCAGATTTCAGACACGCAGGAGATGAACTCATGCCTGGTGCTTTGCTTGGCTGCCTTCAGAGCTATGGCAGCGACTTGTGCACCTCACCCCTCCTCACATATGGCATTTTAATCTGAATTCTGTCCAGATAACAAAAGTCTGATCCTGAAATATTAATGACAAACAACTGCAGGACCTGTGGGTGATTTGCATTGCATCTTTTTTCCAGGAAAGAAGCGGGATCACCTTTCTTGGGACATGAGCCTGTGCAGATTGCCTTTGCAAGTGATGGAGAAGCCTGCTCTGGCATGCTGTCAATCTCATAAACAAAGGTGTTGTCAGGGAGCCTTATTTAGAAGTATTTCAAATTAACCTTGACAGAAGAATTAATAAATAATAAGAGCTGAATGATTTATAAATAAATCAATTACACTATAAATTTTAAAACAGCATGGTCTCAACTATTGCAGGGTGAGCAATATGGAGAAAGTTCATGTGGGCTAAAACTTCTCTGGAGGGTTTCTGGTGTCCCCTCAGGGGCCCCGTGGCTTCTGAGGGAAAGATGAAGGAAGTCACAGCCCGAGGGGGGTGTTAGGAAAACACACCCTGTGTGCCACAGAGACTGTGCAATGATCTCTGTGATCCTTGGAATGTTGCTTCTCCAGATGGGACCCCAACTGTAGCAGCTCAATCATAAGTGAATCTATTGCAAAGTGTCAAGAATTTAAGAAGAAGGGCCAATATTGGAGTTTCTAGGGCCTGGCTCCAGAATCCACATAAAACTGGGGGAAGAGGTGAAGAAGACTAAATGAGAAATCAAAGTGAGACTCATCCTGTCTGACCCTGGCTGTCTGCTCTGAGTTAGTCTTTTTGTCTTCCTCTGGTTGATGGAGAGAGATGGAAAGGTCCAGAAGCCTAGGAATCACATGGGTGACAAATCCCRATTTCAGGATGGGGCTAAAGCTGCGGCAAACCTAGGAAAGCTTTCTTGAAATATCTTGTTAGTGCCTTTTTCCAGGTTTTGGCCGTCCAACTTCCGAGCTGCTGGAGACAAGCATCCAATACAGGCAAGCCAAGCAAGCCCATCATCCTTGGATCTCACTTCAGACTCTGCCTGTCCTGGGGATGTGACCACGTCAGAACCTGTATTTTCATGGAGAATTTCAGCAGTTTGAGCTTCACTCCAGAGACAAAACTCCAGACACTGACCTGTTGACAGTATCAGCAGAAACGGGAGCACCYTTCTCTGCCCACTTTTCAGCCACTGAAAGGCTGGGCTAAGCTTATCTGGGTGACTGATCAAATAGGTGTGAGCATTGCTGCCCGTGAGCTCATTGACTTTAATTTCTGAAGAGCACAAAGCTCCCCAAAAAAAGGCAGGGAAAAAAAGCACTGGCGTGGTGGACGACCTTATCAGAATTCCATAGTTAGGTAGAAATTGGTTTAAAAATTCAAATGACTGTTCACATAAAATGGCTTGCAGGATTCACCCTACTGTAATAGCAATTCTCTGCAAATGATTATGCAATTACCTCCAGGAGGTCAAAAAGTAATTACCACGTAACCTGCTCTCTTCTGCTGGTTGCCTCTAATAAATAATAGATGCAAGCTCTACTCGGGTTTAGAAGGGAATTTGCCATTTCTTTACCCTGTAATTACATTAGATTATTTACCCAGCATGGTCAGCTGTGACCATGTAGGTCAGCTAACACGATATAGGAAGAATGGATGAGAATGATTTATGCTCTTGATTTCAGCCAGCACCTGGGATCAAAGGGATCTTTGGTTTCTCGTGCACCTGGGACATACCTTTGTCTCTGGCCACATGTGCTCCCATGGGTGCTGAGCACTCCTGTGTGTCAGCATCCTCCTGGGCTTTGCAAATCCCCACATCAAATGGTCAGGGCTCTAGACCAAGCCCCAACAGCCAAACTGTCCGTGGGGCTTCCTGGGAATGGCTGCAGGACATTCTGCTCCACGCACTGTGGTGCTGTCAGGACATCAGGCCTCAATAAGGAGATAACATTTTCTTTAGCCTCAGGCTCAGAAGCCTGGCAGACCCAGGGCTCGTGTGTGTTTTCCCATGGGCAAGCAGGCAGGCTGTCATCATTTTCATCTTCGTCAGGGAGGGTTTGTTGTTGTCGGCTGAATTTCACGCTGAGGCAATTTCCTCCTGAGGACCTGGAATGATGGCATTTTGCTTTGTTTCCCTGACTATCACCTTGGAGGATGCAAAGCTTGGAATACGCTGCCTTTTCCTGGCACTGTGTGAAATTGGCTGCTTTGACCTTGCTGGGAAGAAAGACAATTCTTACTGGGGAGCAGGGGGCATGGTGTGCCTGGCAGAAGAAGATGCACAACTTCTTCCTGGAGAAGTTGACAAGAAAAGTAGAACAAACCAAGTAAAATGTGGGAGAAAGGCCGGATTATGGTTTCCATTTCACACATGGGGTGAGGGGCAGCAAGACTGAGCAACCTGACCGAGGTCACGCATCAAACCCGTGCCAGGGCAGCACGAGAAGGCTCCAGCTCTCCTGAGGGCTGGTCCAAAGTCTGCTCCAAGAAAACGTTTCCCTCTCGAGGGCTCTGCCTTGGGAAGCAGCTCAGGCTGAGTCAGAAAAGCACAAGCTCCCCCATAACGTATTTCCCCTGTCAGAAGATAAGTGTATCTCCCACTTGCTGCTCACTACAGTGGCTGTTTAATAAATTAAGGGTCTAATTACATGGTATAGAAGTGATGTTGTTACACAGGTGCAGTGACTGGAAACAAGACCGAGCAATAATGTTCCAACAAAACCCAGCGGCCTCTGCTCCCGATTTCTATTTTATGCTTTGTGGTCTCTGCGTTAGAGAGAGTGCCACAAGCTGGGATCAAATCAGGTTTTAATGTACCCTGTGATTGATGGACACGGTTCCAGCAAGGGCTGGAGTCTCAGCAGTCTCTCCCCTGCCTCTTCCCACTTGTTCTTCCAACGACACAAAGCATGGCCAAGGCTGATGGGGAAAAATACACCTCGAGCTGCTCCTCTTCATCACCTAAACGTAATGAGGAGTATTTCTGGAGGGAACACTTCCATGTTTTAGTGTTAAGAAAGTGCCAGCCTGCACACGGCCACGGAATTTCGAATTTCAGCCTGTGCAAACCCACCCAGTCTCCTTCATGAATCTCATGCTTTAATGGTTGCAATCAATGGTCTTAGAGGTCTTTTCCAACCTAAATGATTCCATGATTCACACGAGGCCACCTCTCTGGGACCTTTCACACAGGCATTTTAGGAMGAGCTGAGTGTTGTGCTCCACGGCCTGAGGTTCTACAGCCATTCCCTCCCAGCCCAGAGGTGCCCAAGGAGCTGAGTGGAGCTGGTGGGAGTCATTTGAGGCAGATGTGAGTGATTTCTCAGTTGTGGGCAYGCACAGGCTGAGGTGGGCGTAGCCTTCAACGCTGTCACACCTTAATAACCAGCTGGGAGAGGAAGGCTGGCAGGTTCCTTTCCTTGCAACGTGCACAAGCACAGTAAGCTATGGCTGAGCTCTGTGTTATCAATAAAGGGCAATCACACTGCTGGGCGTTAATGACACTGGTTTTGCACGTAATAGAAACCTCTGAGAGTAATTCCAGGGCTCCTCGACGCCGGTGGGACCCGAAGCACACGCACACGGACGTCCTGGCTAGMCTGAGCAGGCTGCTCGGGGTCCTGCTAGGGGGCACAGGGCCAGCCCCACGTCTGCATTGCTCCAACCCTTGCCCAGCCCCTCAGGTGGCCCCTGGGAGCCACAGCCCAGGATGTGGTGCCAGAGCAGCTGCCAGAAGGGAGGATCACCTCTGGGGTGGCAGGAGATTGGTACAGCTCTGTCCTTCTGCACYGCCTGAGCCTGCTGCGGGTCCAGCCCACACGCAGCCAGTGCTGGAAGGACTGCTTGTAGGAAGCAGGGTTGGACTCGTGTTTAGCTGAACACCAGAGACTGAGGGATGAGAGCAGAGGGAGAAGTGTGGGCATGGATCTCAAAGAGCAGTGCAAGGTACTGAGCGGCAAAAGGGAAGAGATGGAGGCAGGGAGACCCTCAATAATAAACTCTGCCGGCTCTGAAGCCTGGAATTAGTTTTAAAAAGGCTGGAGCTGGGCCATTCCCCCTCATTTCCTTCTCTTTGAACCCCACAGCTCTGCRTAACCTCCTTCAAAATGTCTGCTATTAGCAAGAGTTCCCTCCTTCCTTCCCGAGCAGGGAGATGCATTGAGCTAATTAACGTGCAGGGTTTGTGCGATCCCATCCCGGTGCCTCAGCACTGGATGTCCCTCAGCAGCGACGTGGCCTGAATGAGAAAAGGGCCACCGAGGCAGAAAGCGATGACACCAAGAGCTCAGGAGCCAAAAGGCACCGAGCCAAGGGGCTGTGAGGGTGACGAGTCCCCGGGGGCGTCGTCATTCCAGAGGGCACAATCCGACGCCCGCAGGGAGGGGGGATGCTCTTCACAGCAAAAAAGAGGGAAAAAGGGGAAGGAGAGACAAAATAAAACAGACAGAAAGAGGCACAGCATCCACACAGTGCAGAACCACTGCACAACCTGTTTGTTCTTGCAGTTCTTCAGCTGAGGAGGCACCAGCTCTCGTTTCAGTATTTATATTTCCCTGGAGCAGCACCAACTGTATTTCAATATAAACGTAACGTAGTTAATTGAAATCAGTAAGTTCAGCAGCCATTAATAACAAATCTCTGGGAAGGAATATCCCTGCTGCAGTTAATGATCAGCATAAAAAGGACCCTCTTTCAAAGCGTAACGGTGAGCTCGGGGTTCATTTCATCCTTGATTAGAGGGAGTTAAACTTTGCCCCTGTCTGTAAGTTGTATATTTAAATACGAGAAGTTCGCAATATTTGAAGATATCAAAATACCACAGGTGCTTTGGAGCCAATCCAGCCCTCATGGCTGATCCCCAGAAGAGTGATGTGACTGTGAAGAACAGAAAGGGTGGAATTAGCCCACAGAAGYTGGAATGGACCAAACTCTGCTGTGAGCCTCAGTGTAGGGCAGATAGGAGACTCAATAAAAACAGCAGGATTCCTCCAGATCTGTGGGAAAAAACTGGCAGAATCTGACCCAGCCTGAGGCTCGTGGCTACAGCCCTGAGATGCTATTGCAGGTGACAGCCCTGAATTCAGGGATGCCCTGAATGTTTAAAACTGCCTTTAGGATTGCATTAGCACTGTGAATTCCTTTATGTGGAAAGCTGACTGTGTAAGCCAAAGAGACCCTGCCCCTGGGGGTACAGCATAATCAGGATTTGCACTGTGGCTGGGGCAGTAACACAAAATCAGATCAACTGTAAGGTGAAAATGGAAATCCAGATATAGGTCCTGAATTAAATTCTCTCCATTAGAATATAATGTCTGAGAGTGGCTTTTTCCTAGAGGGCAAAAGGATGACATGGCTTTAACAGCCCTGGGAGAAACCTCTGCTGTAAATACACGAAGCCAGAGGTGTTGGACTGTGCAGGGGGTTTATAAATTTCTTCTGCTGGAAGAGGTGAAGGCCTTGATATCATTTGGGGTCATCAGAGCTTCTGCAGGTTTGCACCAGGTGTGGGTTCAGAGGTGCAGTCACAGCTGTGATTCTCCCTCAGTGRAGCTGCAGGTCTGTGAGGGTCTGAGGGCTCGGTGGAACTCATGATGTGTTTTCACCACAGTGCACGAGGAACTGGGTGGTTCCTCACCTGAAATGCTCATCCTTTCCAGGMGGCCTGTTGGGAAGGGCAGATCTCACCCTGTGGCCAACCACAGTGGGAAGATCTTCTCCATGTACAAGGCCATCACTAACAGCAACCCCTGCTCCTTTCATCAGAGTGAGAAATGCAATTTGGAAAGGTGAATGGCAGAAGGTGCATGTGTGGCAGTCACCTATGGAATGGGAAAGAGAGGAGCCCAGGGATGATGAATGGAGGGAGTGGGAGGCACCCTAAAATGGGTTATCTACGGGGGGGAAATTTGCTACTCACTTGAAAATGGCACAGATGTAAAATGAGTCTCACAAGCCCATCCTTGATCACCTCCATCGGTGCTTGGACTGTCAGGCTTCTGCTTGGAAAAGCTGYATTTCCTTTCTCACTGTATTTTGACATCCAAGCTTTTGTTTCCCAGCACAACCTGCAGCAGTAAGTGTAACTCAGTGCTGAAATAAACTCCAGTTCAGGAACAGAGGTTTTTCCTTCTTCCAGTTAGAGGAACTACCCTGGAAGTCCTGCAGTAGGGATCACTGTGGCAGTGCTGAGCACTGTGGATCCAGCACTCCTCACCCSGGTGACAGCTCTGTAGAGGCACTGTGGAAATGAAAACAAACTTTCTGTGTGTACAATGCAGTGATGGATGGCTTCCTAAATGTCACAGGATGCTTTGGTATGAAACCTCGCTGAAGGCTGGTGGTGGTGCTGCCTAGGATTTGTTTAGTCTCTGTGCCACTGGAGTGCTTATATCCGGTGCCAGCACAGCCTTGGTGGCTGGAAAGGGAACAAAATGAAAGTATTTACCTAAATTTAAACGCCTTGTGCTCCAGAAAGGAGGCTGCAGCTTCAGGAAACCCARGATCACACCTAGATGTGTAAGAGGCCAGTGAAACCAGCTTTCACAGTTGTGGTTTTTCAGCCCAAACAACCAAAMAGGAGATCCTAGATGGTCACAGAACCTTTTCACAGCCTTCTGCCTCACAGCAACCACTCAGGAGGGACTGTGCACCTGCAGAATGGGAATGGGACCACTCTCCTGCCCCTCAAGCTCAGCAGGAAATCCTAATGGTACCTRAAACCTGCATGGAGGACAGCAGGAACTACTTCCATTTCCTCCTTGGAAGAGGTTTCTAACTGCAGAAAACACTTTTCATGGGACTCCAGTGCTTTTCCAGCATCTCCATCAATTGGTGTGGCAGAAGTCTTTGGAATATGCTGCTTGCTTGTATGTGAAGCTATAGTGGCTGGTGATGGCTGAATCTCAATAGTCATGACCAGGATATATTGCACTATCAGAGCAGCTCTGCTAGGAAGCCAGCTGGAGAATGAGGGCTGGCTTGGGAGCTCTCCATCATCAGATAATAGCTTGAGCTCCATAAAATCTCTTTTTAGCATGAAGTTCCATTTCTAGAGCACAGCAAATCCATGGACAATTGCTTGTTCCATCATGGAAGTCAAAACATTTTATCCTTCCAAAATCAAATTTTATTTCCTTCAAGTCCCTGTACAGCATCCTGAGCCCAGGTCATTTGTTTCCTTCATCATGGCTCTCCCAGCAGGACAGAGTAGGAAGAGAGAAGATGTGATCTCATTTAAAGTGAAAATTTGAGTCGCTTTTTGTACTGATGAGGAAAAAGCTGCTATTAGAGGGGCTCATCAGCAGGGAAACAATCCAGCAGCTGGTTCCCCAAACACCACAGCTGGAGAGCTCTGGCTGAGCCAGCAGTATCAGAAGTGCAGAGCTCAGCACTGGTTTCCTGTCAAGGAAGAAGGGATCTCTTTCCCTTCCCCCTCTCCATCACCACCCCAAGACAATCAGAGCTGTGTAGAACGAACAGCACACACTGCAGGGGCAAGCTGTGCTCATGTCCCTGGCATCCACAGGGCTGAGGGCCTTTTCCAGGTTATTGGGAGCCTTTGTGTCCTCGGAGAGCAGCCCATGGTAGGGCTGGGAGCTGGGGTCTGCTCTCCAGGGGCACTGACCTTCCCCATGCAGGAGTGGGGCAGGGAAAGGAGGAGATGCAGCTCACAGCAAAGGAAAAAAAAGAACTAATGAGCTGCAGGAACTGGCCCAGAGCCAGACCCCCCTGGATCATTAAACATGGTCAGGTTCAGGAGAGCTCTATTAAAGTGTCTATCCAAACCCTYGCCCTCAAATGGATTTATTGGCTGAGGAGGAGGAGCTGGGGTGCAGAGTAAATGCAATAGTGATGGGCCTGGCCTCTCRGTGCCAGCAATGCCTGCTTACTGGAAAAGCTCCGTGAGATGGAACAACCTGCTGGAAAATCGGAGAAATGGCATTTAAAAGCAGAGATTCAGATCTTCCAAAGCAACCCAGAAGCTGGGGAGGGAAGCCTGGGTGAGGACAGGAGAGCAATGCTGCTCTGAAAACCTCCTGAGCTYGTGTATTGTGGGGAAGATCCCACCTCTTGGGAAAGAGGAACTGTTTTGGATCACTCCAGATGAGGTGAGCTGCTCCAGGGGCTGGGGACCAAAGGAGCTGGGCCAAGGGTGGCAGAGCTCAGGAGCTGGGCACAGGAAGCAAGGACTGGTGCAGACTAAGCTGGAATTTTTGAACAAGGACAATTTTTGAACAATTCATGGCATGTTTCAAAGGCAGTGATGTTTGAAGATCAAAACAAACCTTATTGGAGGAAACAGCCTCCTTTCTTCAGGATTTATGTTGAGAGAAGGACAGACTCGTCCCTGTGCTCCTGCCTGGGTCTGCAAACAGGTAAATCCAGAATATGTCCGTGTTCTCCCTCCTCATTCGTACCAGCACATGGAAAAGAAAACTCACTCACATGGATCTGGCTTCCTCCTGGCCTCCTGCTGTTTGCCTAATCCCCCTTGGAGTCAAAGGGCTGCAGTGATCTCTGATGACTGGACTTGCCATATGCTGCTTCAGCAGCCGGAATTCAATTTCTTTTACACTTAACCTCAGAAGTTTTCACGAATAACATTCAGCAAAGCCTCTCTCCGGGGGGACCCAAGGGGCCAGCAAACATCAGTTGCCAAATAGGAGTGACTCCTTAGTCATATTTATTTATTTTTATTTGTATCTTTAGTAAACTGAGGACCTGAAGGACGGTTTGACACACTCACCTGGACGGAATGGTGGATGGAGGGCTGGGTTGCTGAGCACATCTCRTCGTGCACGATAGAAAATGGGGGAATTGATTCACTAATGAAGCAGCAGAAGAGAATTTCAACCATGGTGCACAAACCTCCAGGGGGTCAGACCACAGTGGTGTTCAC
Organism: Amblyornis subalaris; assembly: GCA_018881555.1. Lineage (NCBI taxonomy): Eukaryota > Metazoa > Chordata > Aves > Passeriformes > Ptilonorhynchidae > Amblyornis > Amblyornis subalaris. Next base: position 2,976,591 of record JACAXG010000066.1, on the reverse strand, counting down.
AGGGGGCTGGGAGCTGCACCCAGCCACAACATCTTCTGCTTCACCTGGGGTATTCCYCAGTACTCTGGGGAAAGGAGGGAGAGGCGAGTCTCCTGCTGCTCTGATTGCTTCCTTTTTCTCATAGACACGGGCACAGGTCTCCTCACATTTGTGCAGGCTCTAAGGCACATTTCAGCCTACAGTGAATAGATCACTCAGTGAAGCAGCAGAGCCCAGGAAAAGCCAGGGCTCAGACACCAGAAAGGAAAGGAGCTGTGAGAAACAGCTGGACCCTTGCAGGCAGGAGGGTCTCATCTTTGGAAAGAGCTGGACCCTTGCAGGCAGGAGGGTCGTGTCTGCACAGCACGAGGATCACAGTCTGACCACCAACCCTTGTGGTGTCTGAGCCAGCACAGGGCAGGACCTGGCTAATGAGGTCTGGCCTCTCATCAGCAGGAGTGGCTACTGTGTGGGACACGGGAAACAGCACAGCCTGGAGTTAAAGAAATCCTGAGAAAAAGCAAAATCCTCACCTGTGCTGGGTCGTGAGCCCTGCTCCTCTGGCCACTGACAGCCAGCGTGGCAGGGYGAGGGCACCGTGCCTGGGCTGCAGGGACTGCTCCATCTCCATCTGCTTCAAAGTGACACAGGGCAGGGTTAGAKGGGATATCAGGAAGAAATTCCTCCCTGTGAGGGTGGGGAGGCCCTGGCACAGGCTGCCCAGAGAAGCTGTGGCTGCCCCATCCCTGGAAGTGTCCAAGGCCGGGTTGGACGGGGCTTGGAGCAGCCTGGGGTAATGGAAGGTGTCCCTGCCCATGGCAGAGAGGTGGAATTAAATGATCTTTAAGGTACTTTCCAACCCAAGCACTCTGTGATTCTCTATTAGGGCCAAGCCGACACCTGGCAAAGCTGCCGTGAGTCTTGATGCCAATATTAGTGCCTTATGCCCCAGATCACGTGGTGGTAAATCATGAGACAATCTGAAAATTGAGAAATATTTCAGTGTCTCAAACCTTAAGTACATGAACAAGTCCCGAGACACCTCCAGTTAATTCCACGCATGAGTGTTTTCCGCAGGAAGGATGGATTTAAACATGTGCTTAAATGTTTTCCTGAATCAGAGCCCTCAATGGCGAAGAATGAAGAGCCATTATTGGAGATGCAGTTTGTACCTAACACTTGGCACATTAGGCAGCACCCATGTGGTTAAAACACACTTTTTCATTAAAAATTATAATTGGGGAAAAACAAATTAGAGCCAAAATGAAATAGGCTTTTTATTTTTCCCCTTTTACCAAGAGATTWTGTATTTCCCAAACACAATTTCTCTAATCCATATCTAATGCATTAGAGGCATTCTGCTATTTTCCTCTAGACAAACAAATTTCCCACCCAGTGTGGGATCACAGCCCTGTTCCAGAGAGAAAAACAAGTCATAATAATGCTGAGGCCACTAAAGGAAAATGTTAAAATAATTAAAATATGAAAGAAGCTGCTGTCTTCCTGGGATTTCAATTTCAGAGGTGCCTGAGGGGAGGGGGTTGGATATCTCACACTGATACACTGTTTGATAAAGTGTGATAAAGACTTAGAAAAATTGGCAGATTAAACTGAAATAAAAGCCGAGGATGTTTGCATTCAGAAAGCTATTAAAAGCAGTGTGATTGAGCAGCAAGCAGCTTCTCTTTTATGCAAGAATGCACCGGAGTGGGATGTTTGCTGCGTCGATGTCAAGGAGATCAAAGAGTTGTTTTTGTTAGTGGCACAAACTGCTCTTTTTGGCTGCTGGCTTGGATGTGCAGTTGAGAGTCCCCGGGACCCTGCTGCGCTGTGATGCTGCCATAGAACGGGACTGAAGCTCCAGGAGAGCCGTGTGATCCCGTCCTAGAGTGAGGCTGCCATTCAGAAGACCCTGAGGACCCTTCTGTGGGTCACAGATGCCAACTTGCACAGCACAGAGGTGGCTCACCCTTCTTAAGGACTCTTCCCCTCWAAACTCCTGGGAAGTTTTGCCTCCATTCAATCGCCTCCAGAACAACAGCTCTCTTTGAAGCTGGTTCAGACTCAGGCTGTCAATGTGCTGCCTAAAACTGGGAGAACAGTTTGATAGATCATTCCTTCCCTCCCCTATTAGCTAATTAGCCATTTGTCTCTCAGACGGACAGGGGCGCGTGCCCCGACGAGTGCCCTCGTTTGCGAGCCAAACCGCAGGTGAACYTCCAGAGCAGAGGCTTAAAGCAGGGAAAGTGAAGGATCTGCTGACTGACAGAAGTCGTGGCTGCCTGATTGATCTCACAGCTCAAAGGACTGACAACAAACCGAGGGGTTTCTCAAACCAGAGAGCCCAACCCCGGCCAGAGCCCGAGTTACGCCTGCTGGATGATGCTGCAAGGAGACGAAGCTGCTCCCGGTCCCGGCAGGCAGAGGAGCCACCTCGCCCTGGGAGAAGGTCAGGGTTGGGTTTTGGCTACGTGGACACACTTCCGTGCTCTCTTCCTAAACACTGGAGTCATAAAAATATGATCTGTAGGTTATCTGTAACAAAAAACCCAAGCAAGCACTGATTCAGCAGCAGCACGGGTCACGCACRCCAGCAGATTTTAAGTTTACAGCAAGTCTTGCTAGTTTTCTAACTCTCCCCCTCTCTCTGCTCCAGCCCAGGCTCCTCTTTTATTTCCAATTGCCTCCCTCTGGCAGCTTTATATTGGTGACCTGAGGGTGCAAATTAGATGTTTGAAAATACAGCAGTTAAATCAACAACTCTGAAGTGTAATAGAGGTCAGGACAGTTTGCTTCCAACTCAGTTGCTCAGTTTCTGCTTTGGTTCATGCTATCTGCATTTTGCAAAGTCCTTTGATTTCTGCACAGGGTGAGAACAGGGCCCAATCCTCCTTCTGTTCGAATCTSCAACTCTGCGTATTTTTTCTCTATTTATTTTTAGGCTTCTAAAAAGAGGCAGTGGTTCCCTCGGTTCGCTCGCAGTAATTTTCTGGGAAAGGCTCCCAGTCTGGACCATGTCCTTTGCCCCGGAGCTCTTCTCCTAAATCTATCTGTCGCTGCAACTGGGCAAAGCAACGCGTTTTCCCCGGAATTTTCGGCCTGTCCTGCTGCCAGTCAGCGAGCGCCTGGTCCGATTACATCGCCTGTCCTTAATGGGCTCGTTAACATTTGGATACCCGCGCGTTCTGCGGACAAAACACCCCCAGAGCGCTAAATAAACACCGCGGATCAGGAGAAGCGTAACCGGGAGCCGCCGAACGGGGCTTGGGGGGGAAATATTTCACGGTAACATTGGAGCCGTGTAATTGAGGGCTGGCTGGTGCGGGGGAAGCAGCGATTCTGCTCCGCTATCGCACGCTCGAGACTTGCTTCGTTTGTCTTGATTAGCGCGAGTTTAACGATCGCACGCCTTTAATTAGCGGCTTTCTCGGAAGGCTYGTTGGGGTGAGCGACCCGGGCCGGGGCAGGAGCGCGGCTGGGCGGGGAGGGGGCAGCTCTGGTGGTCAGTTTGGAGGAAACCTCGGGCTACAGTCGCTCAGGTCGGTAGTAGAGGAAGCCAGAACAGCCTGCAGGATGGAGATTGCTCTGCAGCACTTTGCKTGCGGAGGAATTGTGCCATAAACCGGGCATCTGCTGCGTCCTGGGGAAGAGGGATGCGAGCACAGTTGGAGGGGCTGTGGAAGGCAGAGAGTYCCCTTGGCACGCCGAGGAGCTGGTCCGGCCAGCATCTCCTTCACACAGGTGGCTGCAATATAAGGCCAAGACCTTTGGTTTCAGTCCCTTCATATTTTATTGTGCATGTTTAAAGTGCCTGCTGCTTGAGGGGGGAGAAGAGGGAACGTCGCTGCCTACAACGCGCCTTGTGAGCAGGCGAAACTCAAATAGCACAGAGRAAAGGAAAATTGTCAGCATCATTTGCTGAGGGGCTCTAGCAGGTACTTTTGAAGAGGTGCACTGTGAAGAACAAGAGGCTTGGGGTGGGGAATGATTTGCTCTCGGTCGTTTCTCAGTCCTTTTGAACACGAGGAGGGTTTATACCAACATTCCCAAGCACTGGAGCTCCTCTAAGCGCGGAGCAGGGGCAGCATCAAGTGGCTCCAACACCTCAACCAGCACTTCAGTCTTTCTGGAGAAGCTGGTGTGGTGTTTGGGTGTGCAGGGCTGAGTCCTCTTGGAGGACAGGGAAATGCCATAAGGGGAATTTAGGACGGATGATCRCTGCCTTTGGTCTGCTTTTGTGTTTTTCGTTTGGTTTCAAAGTTTCTGGTAGGAGATTATGGAGCTCTCCCCTCCTCAGGACCTTTGTTCTCTCCTCTGTCAGGCMGCCTCAAATTTAAAGCACAGGAGCTGTTTCATCTGAAATCGTTGGCCCTCATGTAAACAAGGCCATTAAACAGAGGAAAAGACAAATGATGCTAGCAGGGATGTGCTTCATTCTGTCTCACAAAGCTTTTGATGGCTGGGTGATCCCACATGCACCTTGGAAAGGTCTGGGCTATTAGAGAGAGTAARCAAGTCCTCGCTTTACCTTTCCTACCCTTTGCCTCACTCTTTTCTCTCCCTCCTTCTTTCCCAAATGCCACCTTCCCATTTCTACTTTCCCTGATTTATTGTTTTCCATTCTGGGTATCCTGGAGGCAGAATACATTTTTTAACAGGCAGGATTTCTAAATCCTTTTATTTTCCTTCAGATTCTTTCTGATCACCTCCAGGCTGTGCACACACACACACACACACACAAACACGCATGCATTTGTATGTGTCTTTGATAACATCTTCTCCTTTACTTCCCAAACTCTTTCCATACATCCTTTGAGTTCACTAGTTGTATTTCCATCAAACCATATGCATTATTCTCCCTTTTCCTCTCCTTTCATCAATCCAGAATAATAAACAGATTGGATTTCCTCTGTCTTGGATTATTTTTCCAGGAACTGTATTTTTTCCCTCTTTTTTTTTCCTTCCCAATTTTCTTTCTCTCTCTCTCTTTTTCTTTTTTTTTTTTTTTAAATTTATATTTTTATTTTTACTTTCCTTTCAAAGAAATCATCCTTTTCCTCCCTTGGTTCCTGGCTTCTCCTCCAGTGTTTTATTCAGGCTATGGATGATTGTCTCCATACACTCCTTTTATGCTCTGAAATGAATTGCTAATGCAACCCCTGCCGGGAGAAGCACGGTCTGATCTTGTCCTAAATAGGGCCCTGTTTGCAGGGGATGATGTATAAATGTATGGACTGCATCATTATATATTCACTTAGTGGAAAGAGGCCTCTGCTTATTCCATAAATGAATTCCTGGGGAGAGGAGATGCATCCAGCCTGAAGGTGCCTTGAAGTCCGTTCCTGGTCCCCTGGCATGGCTGCTCAGTGAAGCCCAGCAGCAGCCAAATGAATATTCACACCACAGGGTCTGGAGAGGTGAGGAGAGACAGGCCCCAAGTCATCCATGATGTTCCTGCCAGARCTCCCACCTCCCGGCCAAAGTTCTCCCTGGCAGGTGGGAAGACTTTGCACTGCCAGGAACCCTTGGGCTGGGGGAAGGATCCAGGTCTGGTGAGGRGGCAGGGGCAGATTGAGGGCTCTGAAACTTCCAGCTCACCCCCTGCCAAAGGGGRATGCAGGGCTGATCCCTCTGCTTGCAGCAAAATGCACCAGCAGGGCTAGAGCAGGGAGCATCCCAAAAAATTCTGTTAAACACAATGCTGAGACTTCCCCAGAGCTGCTTATGGTCTCATATAAACTCTGACAATAACAGAGGGTGAATAGGGTATAGGAGCCCTTCTTTCAGCCCCATGGTCTGCCACAGTCATCCTGCCTGGTCCCAGAACTGCCCCACAGCTTTTATACATCCTAAACCACAGYCAGGATGGCAGTGGAGGCACTGCACAATCTGTGGGATGCTCCTTGGGGGAGCACTGTGCAGTTTCCAGCCAGATCCTGTTATGGTGTTGGCTGGGATTGTGTTTACTGGCACAAAGGAAAAAAAAGATAAAGCTAGGTTTTCCCTTGTTTCATTTTATTTTTTCCTTCTGGACTGRGCTCTGGGCTCCTCTCAGGAAAACCATAAACTGTCCCATTAAATCAAGGCACCACCACGTAGCACAGCCTCTGAGTGGGGTTTGTTGTTCTGCTGCTATCAGCTCTTATCAKTCAGCCTGGCTCAGCTTCACCTGGGTTCACTCTCCTCTGAGCTAAACCCTGGTCCTGTGAATAATCTCTGCCCTCCTCCTTCTCCTCAGCACACCCTGAGCGTGGAATACCTCGAAGTTTCTGTAAYGTGCTGCTTGTGTTTGCAGTAAAACCCTCTTGCTAATGGGCAAGGTTCATGCTATTTCCATTTGTGTTAGTCAGGCTCCTGGGGCATACAGCCTTTTTTTTAAAAAAAAAAAAAGAGAGGAAAAAACCTGCATATTTTAAAGTGTAAACAGAACCTGGTGTTTTCTTAAATAAATGTGACAATTGCAATAATGTCTCGCAGATTACAGGAGATGGAACTTAAGGGAAACATTTCCAGAGCCTCAGCACTGTGTATTTTGCTGATGCTTAAATAAACTCTTCTTTGTTACTGCTGTTCTTTCYGCGGTGCTGTTAGTTTGATGCCGCTTGAAAACCTTAAATGCCTAGAAAATCCTTCTGCTAGACAGGGATGTTCCTTTCTACCTTCTAGTCTGCCCAGAAACCTCTCAATTCCCTCAGTATCGTTGCGCTCGGGCAGACAGATCCCAATTCTGCAATTCTCGGCTTTCGCCTGTGAGTCAGCAGCTCCCTGGGCTCGTATTAACAACCCAAATCAACGGTGGCATGATTGAGACCTTATGCCTGGGACTGTCCACGCTGCTGCCATCGGCCAGGCAAAGCCCACTGGACTCAGCCGGGCTGGTGACAGCCTGTTCAGCCTTGGCATATGAATAAACTCCCCCTGMTCAGCCCAAGTCCCCTGGTTCTCCTCGTTACTGCAGGAGCAGGAAAATCGTCCCCGGCTGGGAGGCATCTGAGCACCRTTCAGCTGAGGTTTAATGTGGAATCGGATGAAGGCTCCCTCACCTCCTGAAAGCCACACATAAAGCAAGAAGGACGACTAGACTGAAGTTATAAATCCAGCTTTTCTGCAGAGAAAGCAATCCCCATTCCCAGTGAGCCCCTGGAGCTCATCCCACCTTTGCTTGTGGTGTTGAGTGCAAACCTTGGCCACATGAAGCGTGTCCCTTTCAGTGTCCCACCCCTCCAGCTGCTTTCCCTCTCCTGCAGCCCTGCAAGCAGTGAGGGGGATTTCTCCTGGCTGYTGGAAAGGGTCAACCTTTCCTCTGCCAGGTCCAGGAGGAACTCGTGRCCACCAGTCTGGAAACTGTGTGGTCTCTCCTGCCTGGGTCTCAAATCTCAGCTTTGCCACAGTGAGTCTGACTGCAGTGAGTGATTCTCTCTGAGCTCCCTCCTTGAAATGTTCCTTCTCCATCCCCAAGTACAGTAAAGAAAAGAAGGAAACACCCTTGCTTTAATCCCTGGCTCATTTCTGCTGCTTTAAGGGCATTCCTGCTCTCTGCCTGGCCTCACAAAAACATCATTAAGCTGYTCAGTAGAATGCAGTGGAAGCTAAAGCCTCCTGCACTGAGGTTGGGGTGCCCCAGTTTTCCRTGGAGACTGAGGCTGGACAGGCACGCCGCAGGGCTGCTGGTGCTGCTGACAGTGGGGGACAGCTGGGTGCTGCAYAGGAGCCCCGTGGGGATGTGATGGGACAGCTCTAAACATTCCCTGTGCACGCCACAGCCTGTGTGAGGGGTGTGCACCCAACGATGCCGAGTGCTAAACTCCCCATGGAAGCTTGGGAAGCACATATAGGAAAGAGTGGGATTGGGACAGACCCCAAACTCTCCAGYGCTGTCCTCTGAAATGTCAAATATGAGGAGATGAGAGCTCAACCCAAGCAGTGAGTGCCTGCCTGCAGCTCTGCTGCCCCAGACATGTTCTGCTGCCAGTCCCGAGGCACAGCTTTCCTAAGTGTGCTTAGGTATTACACCGAGCCATGAATAAACCCACCCCACTGGGTGTGCAACTGGATCCTAGCATGAAGCAAATCGTTTATATGGACACCAGGAGTTCACAGACGGTGATGGAGAGCAGGAGGATCAAAGACAGCCTGCGGAGTGACTGCAGGAACATGGGCAGCTGAACTGCCCATGGAGCTTGCTGAACTGCCCATGGAGCTTGCTGAACTCCATGTTCATTTCTGTCTCCACTGTCTCAGGACCTTTTACTCACCAGACTCCTGCAGAAGCTGGTGGGGATGGAAGGTTTGCCTGTGTGGAGGTGGAGAGATCAGTAACCCGGGATGTATGTTCACCTGTGAGGAAAGCACTGACCATTTAGGAAYGCCACGGCTGTCCTTTGGCCGTGCAGCACAGGCACTTGCAGATGAACGTGGTGGAATTCAGGACCAAAGACAGCTCCAGCCATGGCTCCGAGGGTGCTCCTTGCCTGGCGCTGCGGATAAAAAGTCCATTTTCACAGGTACCACCAGGAATGCAACCCTATTAAGATAATTTGGGGCATTGTGGTCCCGTCTAGCTGACCCCATGACCCCACGTCCATGCCATGTGAAGCTCTCCTGTGGAGGGCACTGCTGTACTTTCCCACTAACCAGCTCACACAGTGTGCACAGAKAGAAACTCTGGCTCTCTGGTGCTCTCTCACCTCCTGGAGGGATGTAGAAATTKTGTGCAAAACCCCAGCGACTTTAAAGGCAGGAAGCAGGTGAGAAACGTGGCATAAAAGGCAGCTTTTTTTTTTTTTTGCCTCATGGTCTTCCAGGTTTGTTTCCCCTGTGCTTGTGTCAGAGTCCCTTTCAACCTTCACACCGTATTGGTATGGATTACATGCCTCTATTAGTTATGTACCTTAATTCCCACTTTGGGACCTGCTCACACTGTCTTGCAGCTTGCTCCATCTTACTCATCATTTCCAAATTAGCTGAACYTGATTGAGCCAGATCAGGCTGCAGCCCTCGTGCACCGGGAGAAATTAGTCACTGCTCTCCCTCCCCTGCAAACTCGTGCTTCGCAGAGCACGGCTCTGTGCATCTGCATCGAGCAGAGGCCACGGCTCTCCTGATGCTTCTATCGGAGTTTAATAGGGGAAAAAAGTTCACAGAGCTGAAAGGCTGCGAGCGGCCCAGATGCATTTATTGTGTTGAGCCTCCCCTGCCTTGCCCTGTGTCTAGACAACACCTTCATAAAAGCAGCAGTCGCTGGCAAGGGGGAGCTTGTGTGGATATTCTGTTTCCCAGGGGAAAACCGAACGGATGGAATTAGTGTGAGTTCACGCGGGCAACCAGGACGAAGCCCGGACCTACGAGCGCGTGTGCATTTGCCGCAYGCTGAGCGCAAAGGAGTGGAAAAAGTTGAACATAGACGAGGCTCGAGCTAAAAAGACAAATTGAGCCGAGCTGCATATTCACTTTGCCCCTGGATGCCAAGAAAGCCTGTTTGAAGTTGTGCAGAAATAAGCCTTTTTTCCCCCTGTCTCTTCTCCCAGGGACTCGGAGTCTGCTGCAGAGTGCTTCCTCTTTTGTGCAGCGCTCCCCTTTTTGTTTCTCTTCTGATTCCTTGTTTTATGTTTCGTGCTTCTGAATCGCTGCAGTCGTTCCCTTTTTCTATCTCCCAGCAACTGTCAGGGAAAAAAAGAAAAAGCCCCCCAAACATTGTGCAAAGTAACTTTACTCAGCATCACAGCCGCCTACCCTGGCGGAAACTCAGCCTTGTTTGCTTTATTTAAAGCTACTCCCTTGCACACATGATAGAGCTCGCAGATGCCTGGAGTCTATTTACCTCCTGGCTTGTTTATCCTGAAATGGCCAATGGAAACTGCTCACATTTTTGTCTTGATAAGAATCCAATCATGGAAATTGATTGAACTACTTCTTTGAGCTTTTCGCTCGCATTTACACTTTTCAACCGGCTTGAATTGTTTAATCTACAGTTAATTTAGAGACACACAGCCGTGGCTCTGATATATCAGGAGATCAAGATAAATGGCTGGAGTGTTTTTATGAGCAAAAATCCCTCTAGATTCCAGTACATAAATCATTTGTTGTGAAATCGCTCATTGTCTTTAGGCAATGTCATAGTGAAAAATTCAATCTATTCATGAACGGAAAGTCAAGGGATTAGGGATGGTTTGAAGGGAAAGATGCCACATTAAAAAAAAAAAAAGAAAGTAAGATGTATCTCTTCATGCTCCCCTAACACAACTTCCCTGCCCTTGTTTTGCAGTGTGGACTCTCGAATTGAATTTCACACTCTTTGTCCGCACGCTCCAGTCAATAGGAAGCGATGAAGACGTCCCCAGGGGAAGAGGAGTGTCTTTGCTTGTTTTAATTCAGGCACATTTTCTCTCTCCTTATGACCTGATGCTACAGAGGAAAGCTGGAAAGTGGCCTACTGGTGATTTCTTACTGAGGGCCAGCCCATGATCCCTGTGCTTGCACAGAGAAATTATTTGCTACRGGTTGGGCTCTCTCTGCAGAGCTCAGGCAAGGGCTGGGCAAAATCCACACCCCAGAGGAGACTCTGAAACCTTGATAGAAAAGAGCACCCCCAGTTCTGCACCTTTTCCACCCATACAGAAAATATCTCCTTTCACTGAGTTACAACTTCCTATGCTTCCACCTTGACCATTTGGAGGAGATGTCAGTAATGGAGGGGTTGTTTGCCGGAGCACAACGGAAAAATTGGAGTTTTCAAAAGGTATAAACAGAAGTATGTGCGTGAATGAAACAGAATAGGCCAAAAAATGCTCCCAGAAAGTGTTAAGGATGGAGATGGAGCCACCCAGGACTTCCAGACCTGAGTGACTTGGAGAAATTTGCATCCAAAACCAGATTTCCTAACTGGGAATTCTTAATCCCGAATCACAGTTGCGGAAGATGTGAATCTAAAGGCTGGGGTATCTAAGTTCGAACCAGACCAGGTGTCTGATCTTGCAGCTTTTTAGAGAAGGGATAGGCATAAAGAGCTAGGACCAACAACTTTCTCTGTTCCAGAAAATGTTGCCTGAGACAGAGGGTTGATGTTTTACCTTTTCTGGCATTCCCAACGAACTATTTTCCAAGATATGGCAAGGGCTCACAGTCTCCTAGAGCTAAAAGGTGGGGGGTGTCCATGTGGGATCAAGGCCATCTTTATGAAGATTTTTGTGTATATTTAGGTGGCCTAAATTCCACCTAAGCCTTCGTGACTTTCTTATTGGCTGGTTTTAGGCCTTCACATATCCCCAGTCAATAAGGAAACATTAGGCTTAGGGACTTAGAGATTTAGGCAGAATTTAGGCCACTGAACACGTCCCTTCGAGCCTTTGTGCTAATTCGAGAGGCTCCGCTTTCTTTTCCTGTCCTTTGCTCGGATGGATTAATGGAGCTATTGCCCATCTTCCCTTGTATTCCCCCACTCCCTTCCCACTCCTCTGCCCTCAGCTTTGTTCACAGTCTGGAATTGTCCAGACATGGCTAAAGAATGTTTGCTGTTTACCATCCCGAATCCATGATCTCGTGAAAAAGAATGTTTATTTATTCCGGGTAATTCAGCCCCTGGAGTCTTTCAAACATTAAAGTTTTAATACTTCTCACCTGGAACAGCTGAGTTAGCCAGGAGAGACGAAGCTTTGATGGGAATACTCGATACAAATTTCCAGCCAAGCAAAGCAGTAATGCTCCCATACACAGGATGAAAATCCCAGCCTAAAGCAGCAGACATGAAATTGTGAATCCTTGAATAGTCCTGATGAAAAAACCTCTGGAGTAGCTGCTTTTTGCTCGCCATGGAAAAGATGTTCAAGATCCCTATAAAAAGGCATCCACTCTTTTTTTGTTGTTTGCTGTGCTCGACCATCACCAGGTGAGATCCTTGCCCATGAAGCAGCTCCATGCAGAGCCAGAATTTCCTCTGCRGGGCAGAAGCAAAGCCCCTGCTCTGCCTGGCTCCTGTGGCCAGTGCCAAATGCAACAGGGAGCCCGAAGCCAGCTAATTTCCATCTAACCTAAGGCAACAGTCAATGTGACTGCTCTGTACTCCAGCTGCTTCCCAACTTTAATCCATTTAATTTGGCAGAGTGATGCTAATGAGATTTCATTGACAGGGAGGCCTGCACCAGGACTGCGGCTTGGGAGAGGGGATGCTGAGGCAGGAGCCCGAGCTCCTTGGGAAATGCAACTTAAGGGGTTCCAGATATTCCACAAGTCGCCAGCTTCCAGAGGAGGCTTTTATAAATGTGTTTATTATGCAGGTACATGGTTATTAAACTGGGGTTTTATGGCTACTTCAGCAGATACGAAGTGCAACAAGATTCCATCTCTAATAAGTAATAAATATGAGTCTCTTGGCACCRCTTTGCCCTGTCACCTACAAACCAGGTTTATCCCAGTTTTGGAGACCTGGAAAAATGAACAGTTGAGAAAAACTGATTCATGGTTTAAATATTAAACCTATTCTCTGAGCCCAGCCCAGAGCTGAGGGATCAGTGACCGCTGGGATTGGGTTGTCCCAGGGGGTCCCTCACACTGTGCAAATGCCATGTGGGAGCAATGARCACACCTGTCCTGAAACCATATGGACAATCTCACCAGAATGTGTCAAACTAACCAAAAATCATATTATGGGCACTGAGGTGGAAGAGACATAAAGAAATTAATCCTTTTTTTTTACCCATTTGATGGAGGCAGCTTCAGGTGCAGGATGGGTTTGCATGGTGGATGTTTGTTCATCTGGTGCTTAAAAACCTTTTTGACCTCCTTGTGTATTTGCTTGATTACTYCACTGTCTTCAAAATTGCAACATTTTTCCCACATCTGAAATTAATTTGATTTGTTATTATTCTTCCCCAGYATGTAAAACTGAACAACATCTTCTTTCTAATGACCTCCTAGGAATTGAAATGCTGTTATCACGTTTCCAATTTAAGTCTCCTCATTCTTGGCCTCCACAAACCTGGTTCTTTCAGCCTTTCTTAAATCACATTTTCAAAACATCTAATCATTCTTGTTGTTCTCTTCTGGACTCATTCCAACTTGTCTACATCCTTCTCGTGGGTTGGTGCCCAGAAGTGTGCACGATATTCCAGCTGAGATCTGACCAGTGGCAAATAGAGCGGAATAATTACCTCCTGTGCCTTTCATATGACACTCTTGTTAATGCTGCTCCAAAATGAGATCTGACTCCCTTCTTTTCTTTAATTTCCTTTTTTAATTTTTTTTCCTTTTTTTTTTTTTTCCCCACAAGGACATCAGATTGTTGACCTGCACTGGGTTTGTGCGGTGGTTTCCAGCAGCACGGGCACAGCGCTGGTGCTTCCCTGGGATGTGGGAGACCGCGAGCAGCCCTTGGGCAGGAATCCCGATCTCCCAGCCCAAGGAGAGGTGGCTGAGCAGCCAGGACGCAGTGACACAGGCCATGAAGCGTGAACTGCTGCTTTGACTTGTCTCCATTGACAATGTGCATCCYAAAACTGTTGTCCCTCCCTATTAGCTCGCACGGTGCTGACAGCTCAATTCTCCTTGGAGGATCCTCCGGTCCCACTCGCTCCTCCCAAACCTTTGCCGTGCTCCTTCTAAGAAAGATGGGAGAGCAAGGGAGAAAAGGAACATGGATTTCACTGCTAAGAGAGTATTTCCTTGCCGGGTTATCTTTGATCCTGAGAGTGACACGCGGTATCTTTCCCAAGGCCACATTCTGAAACATTTTTAACAAGGAAGAAGCAAGTTCTGAATATAGTGACACTAGACCTTGTCTGACAAAAACATCAATATCAGTGCATAATTAATGCAGGATCCACGGTAACGTGGACTGAATAGGGACAGAGTACTTTCAAAAATCAATTTGCTACCTGAATTACAAACACTACCGATTAAACCTGACAAGGCAGAACTCAAACAGGAGGGGAAAAAAAAAAGAAATTAAGGAGCCCACAAGCCGGTGTGCTGGAACATGCTGCTGGGCCAAAGTGCCCAGCCCCCTCTTCTGCTTTTTTAGTCTGTTACAGGAACAATTTCATTCACACGGGCAAGGTCCAAGCACTGAGGTGGGCTGCACGTGGGACTCCTCTTACCCCTTGCTCCAGTTTGACAGAACCCCCACGAGCAGCAGTCTGCAGACCCTCTCTGCACCCCTGGTTGTTCRTGCACAAGATCCCAGCCCTGCTCGATGTGCTGAAGACTCCTGAGGTTGTTCAGCATGTTTTATGCCTCCAGCATGAATTATAATAAATCATAAATTATAAATCATAAATTTATGCCATCTGGCACCCATTGCTGGATGACAACAACCTGTGGACAAACCCATTTTTATGTGGAGCATAATATCAGTGGTGCTTTTCCCTTCATTGCGGCACCTGAGGGATGATCCAGCTCATGGCTGGGGGGCCACTGTCCTGCAGAAATTAGACCCATCATTATATTTCTCCATCAAACACTGCTTTAAGATTGATGATCCTGACCCTAGGGAYTTGACCGAACCTGAGAAACTATTTCTAGTGGTTGGAATTTGGAGTTCTCTCTGCTGTGGCCTGGATTTGATTCTCAGTCAYAAAATTTCAGGGAAGACTCTCTACAATTCCCTGAAAAAAGTTAGAGCCAGGTGGGAATCAGCCTCTTCTCCAGGCAACCAGTGACAGGACAAGAGGAAACAGCCTCAAGCTGTGCCARGAGATGCTCAGGTTGGATATCAGAGAGAATTTCTTCCTTGAAAGGGTTGTCAGGCCTTGGGGTGGGCAGGTTTTGGAGTCACCATCCCTGGAAGTTTTCAAGGGATGACACAACGTGGCACTTGGTGCTGTGGTTTAGTTCACATGGTGGTGTTCAGTCAAAGATTGGACAGGATGATCTTGGAGGTCTTTTCCAGCCTTAGTGATCCAATGACTCTATGATTCTATGACTCTGTGACTGTGATTCTATGATCCTATGATTCAATGATCCAGTGATCCAATGATTCAATGACTCTACATCCTCTCCCCTTTCTCTGACACCTTTGCATTGAGCAGCACTGAGGGATGTGCTGTCTGTTCAAGCCCTTCCTGTAGAACTCAGGGACTGCAACTGGTGCAGCTGGGAAAGCAGAGCCCTCCTGGCTGGGAAGCGCTGCTGACAGGCTCCCTCTGCACACATCCATTCTTGCCACTGCTTGCTCTGAGCAGGAGCGATTTTGGCAGTCTCATCCCAAATCTGCAGCTGCAAGTCAAACAGCAGCAGCGTTTGCCTTGTCCTGACCCCTTCCTGATGAGCTCCATTATTGCAGAACTGTTCCTGTTAACCCCCTCATGGCCACAGGCAGTGTGCAGACAGGTTTGCTGAGCCCCTCTCTGCTCTGGAGGGGGCAGCTCCAGGCTGCAGAAGGARCCAGCCCAGCGYGGRGAGGGAGGTAAATGAGGTGATGCTGCCTCGTGGTGCTCTCACAATTAGCCTGGGCCTTGTAGCTCAGCTTGCTGGGGTCAGAGCACTGCTCTGCTCTCGTGCCTGATGTGCAGATGAGGCTGAAGGCGCTGCCCGCATTTATTCGTGTGCATCCTCCTCTCTCAGCCCACACCAACATTTCCTGCAGAGCATGTCCGAGGCACAGAAATGGTTAAACAGCTTATTTGTCTCTGCTCGCTTCCCAAGCTCTCCCTTGGAGTTCAGTCACTGCCATATGCTATATTACAGAGCATGAGAAATCAGACTGAGGTGGCAATTTTAACACCCTTTATTCATACATCCTATTTTTACACCGGGAGATGTAAGATATGCAAAGCGTAATTCCCAGCTGAAGCAGACTCAGCACATGGTTCCTGCTGCCTCAGCCAAGGATGGAGGAGGGCCAGCCGGGAGAGCTGGCGCCTGTGCCCCGGGACAGGCGGCCCTGGGGGCAGAGCGAGCCCTGCCTGCTGCCTGGGGGGCTCTGCCGGGCTCTGCCCGTCTCTTCTCCTCTGCACAACAGCTTGAGGTGGGGAGGTGGCACCTCCTGGCAGCGATGGGGAGAGGCACCTGCAGGATGGCAGTGCCACAGGAAAAGGCACTGGCTGGTCCAGCTGTCCCCGGGCAGGTCCAGCTGGGCAGSCTCAGAGGAGTCAGCAGAGCACTGAGATGTAAAGCTGTGGCCTTTCCCTTCCTTGGCCTGTTACTGACACCATTTCTCTGTTTTCTTTGCCCAGGCGGAGTGCAGGTTGATGGAGGTTTTGCTCTTTGAGCCGTTGGCCGTGTCTTAAGGAGACAGATAAGTCTAAAATCAGTTTTGCTGCRTTAGGAGTAAAAAGAAAGGATTTGGAGGTCTGCTACTGCGTGTAGAATCACTGGGAAGAGCTCAGGAGTTCACCTGTGTGACAGGACAGACACATAAAGCAAGGACTGATGGATCCCTGAGTGAGAGAAGAGTCCTGACCAGGGACAGCAGAGTCCTCTCCCCTCTCGTGAGCCTTTTCACCTCCCAGGGCTCCCTGACACAGCAGTGAAACCTCTGCTCTGCAAGGTGCCTCCTGCAGGAACGTGTTAAAGGGCTAAAAAGAAACGTTTCAAAGTTTAATTTGCAGCACCGTGTGACTGCAGAACAGATTTACATGAGCGTCTGAAGCGGGGAATTTTGGAAAGACGGTGGGGGTGGGAGCAGGAGAGACCATAATTATAGCACAGCCCTGACACAGATGCTGAAGCAGATGCTTGTGGGCCAGCAAGGGGAGAAAGGGCGACAGGGGGAACTTCTTGGCACAGGGGAGAAGCAGGTGTGTCCTGGMAACTGGGAATGGAGGGCAGGGGGGAGACTTTCTTTCTTGGGAGTGAGGATCTTCCCTCCTCCCTGTGARCAGAGGGAGAGCTGAGCTGCCAGCCTGGTGGGAGCAAGCTGGGGCTGGCTCTGTGGGAAAGGGGCTGAAGGGAGCCTGGCCCCAAGATATTTGTCTCTTGGACTCACTGCTGACTCTCCCTGAGATGGTGCATCTGCTGCATCCCTGATCCATGAGCATGCTCTGCTGGCTAATCAAGGGCTGAGGTTCATTAGCAGCGCTCCCTCCAGTACCTGATGACTTCTTGTCATGAAACACATGAAAACCTCCCATCCTCAGCCACTGTGACAAACAGACAGCCTGAGACAGCAGACACAGGCCTGCTTGCATTTGGGAATCAGGCTGGCAACGAAAGGCAGGTGCCAGATGTAGGAAAATTATGCCTGATCAGAGGCACAAGGAGGGCAGGACAGGATTTTAGACCAGCCTGGAATTATCATGAGAGATTTGCCATGACAGCACAGACATTTTGCTGGCCTTGGGCTGCTGGGCATGAGGGAAATGGGAGGAGAAAGCCCAAGCTGCTTGGCAGGGTGAGACTTTGTGCCACTGAGCGTATTCATGGCTGTATGAACACTCACCTACATACAGACAGGGTGTGTGTAAATAAAGGGGTACAGCTGCCACACAGGCGTGGCTGTGCATGCTTATGCTTGTATTTGCAGGCACACACATGAAATTTTGTGTTTTGTGGAGACTGAGAAACTTCCACCCCCTAATTCAAACCACAGAACAGCAAAATCTTTTCCCTAACACTTAGTTCAATCTCTTCCAACAGGTCTGCTCTTATATTGATACATCCCCAAATTCAAGCTACAGTTCGCATGTTGCACTGAAGTGGAGATCACGAGGACACTCTTTAAGGGCTCAAAGTGTCAGAGCCTAAAATGATGTCATCTCAAAACTCCACCCTATAAGCCACCAGGAAGGGAAGAACAACAAAACAACCCTGAAGGATGGAGGCAGAGTCCGAAGAGTTTGGTGCTCCATCCCATTAACAGCGGGGATGGATAATTAGGCTGGACAAAACAGCACAAAGTGTGCACCAGGGAGTCATCCCGGCGGCAGGGAGCTGGGCTGCATGATCCAAGAGGCCTTTTCCAGCTGTAACAGTGAAGAACAGGATGTTTCTGAGAGCCTGCTTTTACAGCAGTGCTCAGGAGTGGGTCAGGGAAAGGAGGGCACATGAAATATCTCCTACTATCCTCTGACACCTTCCTCTGGATGCCTTTTCTTTTTTTCCTCCTCCTTCTTGCAAATGGTCTCAACAAAACATCGATGGGGCTTGAAGGCAATGTTGAAAGAAAAAATAAAAGAGCCTCCAGCTCCCTGCCAATGGGAGGGAGTGGAAGGCAGCCAGGAGACAGTGTCTGGGGTGCTAATTAGAAGATATTTCCCGTCGTGGCGATGCTGTTATTTATAGGACTGAGTGTGAGAGGGTGCGAATGAGTGTGAGAGGGTGAGGTGTGGCAGGGGGTGAGTGAGGCACCCCGAACTGCTGGTGTATTTTAAACCCAGCCATTGGAACTCTGTCCCTGGGGAGATGCAGGCACGCACACGGAGATAAACGATAATTTACACAGATAAGGGTGGATGTGGCTGGATAAGCTGCGTGCATGGACTCACACGCAGACAGACTTCTGACACACAGACAGGAGGAAACATGGTTATTTGCAGTGTTGTGCTGAGCCCTTTTCCTCCCGGGAAACACGAGTCCATCTTTACCACGAGGGATAACCCACTTTAATCCCTTCCTTCCCAAGCACAGCAGCCTTTGGAGCGCTCAGGGAGCTCCAAGGGAGGGACCATGCCCTCTCGTGCTTGGCGGGCTCGGAGAGAGCAGATGGCACTGCCTGCCTGCACAGGGGCCGTAAATCCGTGCTGAACAGGCCCTGCCACTCGGAATGACACCCTGTTCCCAGGTTGGGGATGGATTTGCAGCGTTTTCCACGTCCCTCGTGTCACGGCTGAACCCGTGGGGCTGGTGCTGCTCCGAGGCGCCCCGTTGGCTCCGAGTTAAATTGAGGTTCTGGTCTACAAACAGAGGATGCAGGACCAGCCTGCGCTCCTCAGGTCTGCCCCTTCTGGGTGCTCAGAGCCTTAGCAGTTTTCCCTACTAATTAATATGGGCGTGGAGTGCTTCTGATTCCCTGCGGCACCGTGGAACGGGATGGGATGGGAGCAGGAGCTGGCATCCCATCTGCCCTGCTTTCCCAGAATTTAGTTTGGAGGGATAGATCTGGCTTAATGTTGCTTACCTGAAGACAGCAGAGCTGCAAGGAGGCGGCAGGGACTTAGATTTTGCTCTGCTGGGTTTTTGTGGATGGTCATTTTATCATGCACAGTGCAGGAAATGACTTTGTTGCTCCTCAGAACCAGATTTAAGCCGATTTTGGTAGGAYGATTTTCCATCCTGCCCCAGTGTGAAGAAGCCAGTTTAGGTGACAATGGCACGTGCAATTGTGCTGGCAGGTTTGGAGGAGGGGTACCTTGCTGAAGGTGCTGGGGATGGGTGTGATTATTGGGGTTCACCTCAGCACGGGTCAAAACTATCACCCTCAAGGAGRTGGGAGGGGCTGGGAAAAGTTTTCTGTTTTCTCTGAACCCACATTGCCTCATTTACTGACAAACGGTTCCTCGTTAATACCAGAGAGAAGGGAACGAGCATCCATTTAGGCAAAAAACGATGCTGGAGRGAGTCCTGATGTCTTGTCACTCTAACAGAAATGCTCTGAACTTCATTTCTTGCAAAAATATTTTTGGCGTCAGAACGTTCAGAAACTGAACATCCCTCCTGGGGAAGGAGCTGGTTCTTCCTTGACTGCAGCTTGCTGGGCWTGTGGGAAACAGAGGCATCCCCTGACGGATACCCTGATGGATATCCTGATGGATAGCAGCCACGTGGGTGCCTGTGAAGGGTCTCCTGCCCATGGGATGGTGCAGCCCGTTTTTTGGGGTCGGGCACAGCTCCTGTGCCCCTGCAGAGCCCGGGCTGGGCAGCACAGGTTCCTCCACGGAGCACTCGCGCCCTCCTCTCCCCCAGGTTAACGAGGCTGCTCGGGGCTGTTGTTCCACRGGGATGTGCAGAACAAACCCCGGACAACCCCCGGGCATTATGTACGGCAGAGCCATTCACAGATTCACAATGGAGCGTGTAAAACACGGTCCCTTGTCCCTTTCTCTGCTAACACGCGGAGCTGCTCTGGCTCTGGCTGCGTGTGTGGTGCTAAGTGAGCTGACAAGCAGTCAGCAGCGAGCCTGGCATCCAGCAGGAATTGAATCCGGTGGTTTTTTTTAAATCCCAGGTTGCCAGGTGCTTTCTCACGCTTGGTGTCACGAGCCCCACTGGTGGGAAAGAAGCAATTCCTGGCCTTCCCTGGCCTCCTGGAGACCAAAAAGGCGTTGCCATGATGTCACTCCCTGACACAGAGGGAGCAGAGCTGCTTCTTCCTCATTTGTAATCAGAGTTTGGGCAGTTATGGGAGTTTTGGATGCAATTTCTTGTCTTCCTCTGTGAAGAGACAGACTGTGGTGCATTAAAATTCCTGGTTCATGGAGGTTTTTTCCCCTTCCTGTTCTGTCTCTACTTCTCTTTTTCCTTTGACATGCTCTCCCCTCCCATACTCATTTTCTCTCTGAGTCAAGCTACACTTCCTCATCAAAGAAGCTCTAATGGGATCACATATTTGACCAGCTGCCAGGGAAATTTCCAGTAACCTCTGAAACCCTAAACATTCCATTTTGGAGGATTACAGGGAAAATGTTTCATCTTCCTGATAGAGAAGCACCAAAAATTGAGAGTCGCCAGCTCATCTTCTGCTGTTCCGATGGAAGGAGCTTGGGCGGGCTATTTTTAGGTTAAAAAGCTGTACTTTGCTAAGATAAAAGCTGAGGCTCTTTCAAAGCAAAAGCCTTAAAGTGTGAAATCCATCGAGTCTGTGATCCCGGGGAGCAGGGTGGCGCTGCCAGGCTGAGGCAGTGGTGAGCTGATGTCGGGGTGAGTGTGGCCCCTGCCCTGAGGGGAGGGAGTCCCTCTCCTCCCTACCCTCTGACAGCAGCCTGAGTTAGGAAAAGCCTGGAAATTGAGACCCAGGTTCTCTCCTTGTGCCTTTGCTCCCCGCGGAAGAGGGTGCAGGGCTGTTTGCTGGGGCCTGGAAGGGATGTCCGACGGTCCAGGTGGTTTGGGAGCTTGGCAGGAAGGGGATGCACAGGCACATCCAGGTTCCTGCCTAAGAGACACTCCTCATTCATTCTGGATGTGTCTGTGATGTGCGAAAGGACATAATTAATCTCTCCAAGTGGCAATCTGTGATGGATGAGTTAATATCCACAGGGAATGGCAGGTGGGAGGCTGGGGGAGCACAGGAGTTTGAGCACGTGCAGGTACCAGCTCACCTGAGACTGTGCAGGTTTGTGTGGTTTTGTTCCTCAGGAAAGTGGCCATTTTGACAAGTTTTTCAATCCATTGATACCAAAAATATAACTGTCCCAAACATTTTGAAATTGTCACAAGTGTCCCAGTTAGGTACTCCTTGAATAAAAAAATACCCTCATCTTTTTCAGTTTGAAGCTGTAGTGAGCAGCTGTGGGAAGAGCAAAACAAATGCCTAATTCCGAAAGAATCTGACCCATTCTCCTTCCCTATTCACAACCAGGCTAAAATTTCCACCCCATTCACACTGAAAGGCACTGCTCTCCATCCCTGTAATCCCAGAAATAATCACAGCACAGGACCAGCCTCCTTTCAGCTACCTCTTCCCTCAAATTGCCACGTGCCTTGGTGTGCCCTCATCTAAAAATGACACTGATTTAGCTTCTTTCTTACAATCTCCCTGGGTTGATCCAGGACAGGAGTTTCGCAGTCACCTACACCCAGAGTGGAGTTTGACATGAGATCTCTGGTGAGACCCTACCTGGAATACTGGAACTAGATGGTTCCTAGGAACCCTTCCAGCCCAACCCAGCCTATGATTCTCTGATTATTCTATGATTCTCTGGCTATTCCATGACTCTATGACCTCAGCTGTGGTGCCTCTGCCCCCAGCCCAGCACACCAGGCAGTGCTGGC
This sequence comes from Amblyornis subalaris, assembly GCA_018881555.1. NCBI lineage: Eukaryota > Metazoa > Chordata > Aves > Passeriformes > Ptilonorhynchidae > Amblyornis > Amblyornis subalaris. Next base: position 2,954,754 of record JACAXG010000066.1, on the reverse strand, counting down.
ACAAACCATGGACCCAGCACCGACAGATCTCTCAAACCTTCAAGTCCAAGTACCCCAGGTGACATTTGCATTTTCTCTCATCAGAAGCTTGGTACTGATGTGAAGATGGCAAAGCACTGCATCAATCTGAATTAATTCGTGCCACAGATAAGGAGGTTGAACTGGTGAGAAGCACATCAGGGATGGGAGGTGTGGCCAGGGAGGGACTGAGCTGGTGAAGGGTCCCCAAGTTCACCATTCCCCAAGTGCCACTGCAGACACAGTGCCAAGAGTGAGCAGATCTAATGTATGCTGTGAGTGAAATGTAAACAGCTCAGGTGACTGTTTTCCCTCAAAAGGCAAAGAAAATGCAGAAATTGCAATGATTTAGTTATTTAACCCTCAGTGAGAAACAGAAAATTGAAAATATATTTCCCTATGAAAATTTAATTATTGTTTATTCTGTTGAACTGATTTCATTTCTCTGTGAAGGTCACAGTCTTCTGCCCATGAGGAAAAAAAAAAAATCCTTTCAGAAATGGGGTTGAAAACCAGCAAATTACAGAAAGCAGATGAAGCTCTCATCTGACTTAAGCTTCAAGGACGGGATTTTCAAAGATAACTAAGGGATTTAGCAGTCTGATTTCCCAATTTGAAGCCCAATTGTCCTTGAATGAGATCTCCCCAGACAGACGTGGTCCAGGGGGAAGTAGATCTACTGGAAATGAAAAAAAAAAGGTGCCAACTCTATAAACAGGCCTTTAGGAGAAAAGAATCCTCGGAGTAATGAGGACTTTCAGGAAGTGAGGATACATTACACAGGCAGCACTGATGGATAAAACCCACAAGAGGGTTATTTTAAAACATCTGTGCTCAAGAATGAGCTAAAAAGGGGGGCTGTGATGCTCTTCAGTTTAGCTGGCAACATCCAATAATTCTAATGTGATAAAAGATCCTGAAACATCTGTCAAGGCTATTGCTAACCTTGCTTTGAGGAGAATTCTGCCATTGCTGATCTGCTGGTGAGAGAGAGATGGCTGCAGCCACRCTTTGAGGGAGGCAGCCCAGACATTTGGGGGACCTCTTCAAAGAAATCTCACTAGAAGAGGTGAAGGGACTCTTTTCTCCTCTGGCTGCTGCATTAACAGTCCTGTGGCCATGGCTGAAATGTCTGACTCTTCGCTGAGCAGTGGAATAGTTGGTGACAGTGTCCAGTTTCCACTCTTTGGGCACATTCAGGTCCCACAAATCACTGAAGATGGAACCTCTGAGCATTAAAATGCTAGTCCAGGCTGTGCCAAGTGCCCACAGAGCCCTGTGCCATGTCCCATGCAGCCTCACAGGGTGACTATCAGAGCTGAACAGTCTCAATGCTGCTTCTGCCTGCACCTCTCCTGGCCCCGGCAGTGTGCAGCTCTGAGCCTTTCTAGTCCAAATTCAGGCTTTTTGCACTCAATAGCTGCCAATAAATTAGTTTTCCACCCAACCTCCCCTCGATACATGAAAACTTCAGCACCCACCCTGTCCTTGGCAAGGAGCTCCATGGCTGAACCACACACTGTGTGAGGAAAAGGTCCTTTTAACTTCTTTCACCCYAGATGCCCCTAAAATCCTGTTTTTTCCTGCTTTGGAGGTGTCTTCACTGTCAGATCATGTGGAGAGGGCCATATGGGCCAGCAGTATCCCACACCACGGCTCGTGACGGGCACACAGGGAAGAGGAAGGTGCTGAACGTCTCATCCCAGGGGTGGCTGAGCTGCATCCCCACATCCCACATCCCTTCCCTCCTCCCCAGCCAACGCCCCTACAAGGATCCAAGCCTCTGCCTCTCACATGAGGCTTGAGCTGCACGCACGGAGCTTTGTAATTACACTGGGAATCTCATTCCAAAGGGGAGGAGGAAAAGGGGGTGGGCAGGCAAGGAACTGCCAAGTTTATTATCCAGGGGTTTGTTGGTTGGKKTTTTTTTYGCTGCAGATGACAATCTACGTGCGAGTCCCTCTCGTACGTTCATTACTGGAGATTTTATAGCCTAATGAATGTGACTCATCTGCGTAATCGCATTGTTTTCCAGTGCTCCAGATGTTCTGTGGAGCACCTCTGGCTCGTGAGCTCCGATTTTAACATTTCTTGTAAACACCAAAAGCTGTTTGTTTGTTTTAATGTTCCATCACATCCCATTACCCGGCGAAGGTGAAAGATTGAAATGCAACGTTGTCTTGCCAAGAGATTTTTTTCTTCCTCTCCTTCCTCCCTCTGCTTCCCCTGATGTATCCGTGCCTGGTGTCTAATTAGTATGCAATGGGATGCAGAGATTCCTCTGTTAAATATCTTGTTTCTTTCTGCTTGCCTTGATCTCTCCAAGCGGGCGGGTGCTCCGCGGAGATCTGGGATGCTGAACAATTCCAGCCCTTATTGCCTCGTGTGAGAATTCAATCTATTGTTGTAGCAGGGATACGGTGCCGTGGGACTCAGCTCCCCCATCTTGCACAGTTACTCACATCAGGGAAAAATAAATAGCAGAGGTAAACAGTCCCTTCCAGCGGGGCTGAACGCACTGCAGGGACATTAGAGCGTGCCTGGAGGCTGTTCTCAGAACTAGGGGGCAGTCAATCCAGATCAATGCTGTGAGAGCTCCTTTTAGCACCCAAGCAGGTGGGACTTAACGCCTTGGGATGGATGTGGCAGGTTGAGTTGTAATGTGGACAGATAAAACAGCAAGGAAACATGGAGCATAAGTTAAGTGTGGATAACAGGGTGGCTCGGTGGACTCTGGAAACAAAGAGGGTTCTTTTCGTTTGGCAGTGTGGCTCCACTGTGTTGTCAAAGTCACATCTATTTTAATTTCATAGCTCTCAGGGATCTGGATCTGCTGCAAGCCCAGGCCTTGGGATGGCTTGGGATCTCTGCAATATGGGCAGACATTTCTAATTTCACAGGATTTGATGCAGGGATTTTCAAGTGACATGAATTTTGCCCTGTAACTATTGCAGTAGCAGGCACCTGCTGTAGTCAGTAGGTACCCAAAGAAATGGAGCCCCAGAAGTCAGCTGGGGGAAGGGATTTTCATACTTCACTGTGAAAAAAAGGAAATTTTGAAGCAAATCTCAGGATGGGAAGTAGGAGTAGAAAGGAGAGAAATGTCCATGAGGCAGCAGAACAACCTGGGAAAGTGACAGAATCATTAAGGTTGGAAAAGACCACCCAGATCATCAACTCTGATAAGGGAAAAGAGAACACCAAATTAAGAGCCAAGAAAGCACCAGGGGAGACACGAGCTGGTTATTTCAGTCAAGCTTTCAGAAGTGAAAGCTTTAAATATTTCAAAATGATTATCAACATATTAGGTCTGGGAGATTGATTTAGTCTTMTGTCCTTTTGAGAAAAATTATGAAAACTAATAACAAGTCTAAAGTCTGGCAAAGCTGCACTGCTTGCTCCAGTCTTAACAGATAAAGCTTAGAGGATTGTGGGAGATTAACAGCTGATGAAATGAGCCTTTGGAGCCTCTCAAACACRGAGTTCAGGAGCTGCCGGAGCTCCCTCTTGCTGGAGAGAGCTGCAGGGCTCCCACCAAGGAGAATGGGAATTAGAAACCTTGGGGAATGCTGTATTGACAGGGGAAAACCGGGCTGACCAATAGGGAATTGCCAGGTGGGAAGGGCAGAGAACACTGGGACATATGGGCTAGAAAAAGGACCTGCAGAAATTTGGTGCAGGAAATGGAACAGCGCAGAGTAGGCTGAACAGATTAGCTTCCTTCTGAGCAGGAGGCTGGGAGACTCCTCTGAGGGAGTTACAGGAGTTGTCCTCCTGCCTGGGAAAGGGGCTCCTATAGCCTGGTTTGTCAACAGCAGCTGAGACCTTCAGCAGCTGCTCTGTTAATAAAATATCACCAGAAGTATTCATGCTATGAGGGTTTGTTTTGTTTCTCTTAGCCACGGATTAAAACAGTGGGTGACGTATAAAAATGAAGATATATCTGCTTTATGTGGCAGAGCAGAAGCAATATTGAATACTATTTGAGTTCTACCCTTTCAGATTTAGGGTTGGAGTTTTTTTTCTTCTTTTTTTTAAGAGATGTAAGGGAAATTATWCCGAAAGGAATCTTCAAAAAACCCACATAATCTGTGGTTATTCAGTGCGCTAGTTTTGATCAATGCCAAGTACTTTCTTCCAGTTTTGATATTTTAAGCATTACCGATCTGCATAAAGTATTTTTAATGGAATCATTTCAACCTCCAAAAAATTTGAAACATTCTGTTCTGAAAAAGTTGAACCTTATTGGGAACATTTCATTTCAGTTCTATTTCTTAGGGAAAAAAAAGAATCACTTAAATTGACACATTCCTCAGGATAGGTCCATTTCAATAAAATGCCATTTTTTTGTCAGAGAAAAAATATTCCAGCAGAACATTTTTCAACCTCTTGCAGTTCTGAGTTACTGCACATACATTCACTGTCATAAAAGTTTTAGAGGTGGTAACATTTTAATAATTTTATCTAGTTTCACCCAATCTTCCTGAGATACTTCAGATGTTTAATGAATGCAGCCAGATAATTTTCCACTCGTTTCCCTTAATATTTTTAATCAAGTAAACCCCGTTTCTCCATCCACTCCTTGGTTTTATTCTGTGTCTGTGGAGGTCAAACGCTGCAGTTACTGGAATCCCAAACAAGTATTTTTGTTATTTATAGAACTGTATTACTAAGACTTGGATGAAGTCAGATCACATTTTGCTTCTTCTTTCAGAGAAACGCAGCAAATYCAAAAGAGCAGAGGAAAGAGGCACTGCCATTACCTCTGCACRCGTGGGAAACGGAGTGAGACAAAGGGTGGAAGTGATCTCAACCAGTTTTATCCCTCTGAAAGGGATCTGGGCCAACGTCGTCACTCAGATTCCTGTTAAGCACAGAAACACCTCCAGCGTGTGAATCATTCCATGGATCACAGGGAGGGCTGGTGCTCTCCTTGGAAGTCTCTCTTGCACTCCACTGACTGGAGCAGCAGCAGAKACAACTGATTCTAAAAATTTTGTGTAGCTCGTGTGAGACAAAAATGGATCTCAGCTTTTGTGATAAGCCTAAGGCTTCTCAGAATATCTGAGGCAGAGTCAGAAACCAAGTGTGTGTCTGCTGAATTCAAGGCTGATGCTTTAATCATAAGATGGAACTTCCTTTCACAATCCTGACTCTATCTTATTTCAATAATTCAGCATGTTTCCTTCAAAGAACGGGAGCGGGACATCTGCAGAATGCCGAAAAGCAATTATTTAGTTGGGCAGACGAATCATACTAAACACTTCTGCTCTCCAGACTTCTGAAACCATGTGAACTTTTGCAAATGCTCCTGAGAGATGCCACAGGGAAGATTTCCTTTTCAGAGAAACGATCTGAGAGTGGAAAGCATTTCACACAAGAGGAAGCAACATATGCCGCCACAACCAAGGAATAAATAGGAAAAATAACAGGGGAATAACAAGTTTTTCTTTTTCTGGCAAGACTGTTATTGCCTGAACACAGGAAACACAAGCCAGRAGCCGCATCACCAATAAACCTCTTGTTTTGACAGATTTTCTGACTGGAAAAACCACTTTCATCAGATCTACTTCCTGCATGAGTTTACGTGAGGGCCCTACAAACATGTCCTTACAGGTGCACAGAAATAGATTAGAATAAATATCTCCATCATCCATCCTCTTTGGCTGGAATAAAAGACAGATACTCCTGGTGAGCTTTGTTTCAGACTGTCCAGAATCTGCTCCTGTGCACATGGAGGGGTTTCCCCAGCAGGTCTGGAATGTGTTCACTGCTGGGAGGAGCTGCCTGGCAGGAGCACATCATAGTCAAAGAGTTTTGGACAGAATAAAACAAAAATATGCAAAATCTACAAGAGGACCTCAGCATTGTGCTCACTGTTTGCTAAGAGGAATCATGGGATTGGTCCTGGGGAACCTTGGACAGCTCCCCCTTCCCTGCRTGGTCTGTGCATTCAAGCACCATCTCAAGGGTGTTTTTATCACACCCTCAGAACGTGAGGGATTGTCCAAGGTAGGAAAGAGTTTTCAGGCTTGCCAGACAAGACAAGGGGAACATGGAGGGGGAGAAGGGTTTTCCTGRGTGCCACCTGGGAGACGACTGGCAGGGCCACTTTGGAACCCAGGCTCTGAGCCTGGTGTGGTATTCACCCGGCGGAGAGGAAAACACAACTCATGTCTGAGCCAGGTTCCTGCTCTGAGTTCAGTGCCCACCGGTGAGTTATGATTTTCCAGCACCGTTCACCTTGATTGCCTCTTGCTATAATTTTCATTCCTTTCTCCCAGCTGGTGCCTTGCTTACATGATAGGTGAAAATATTAAATTAGTTCCCTTTACTGGAAATTATATTCCATTAAACCATTGTCATAGCTACTAAGAGACCTTTCAGCCTCCTGGTAGGCTTTGTTTTAGAAACATCTGACAAATCCTGTGGCACTCTTAGAGGGAGTTCAAAGCCAAGGCATCGTAAGCTTGTGCAATTACAGATTAAGTGGTTTAATATTGCAGAGAACAGAGCAGRGGAAAGGACAACGTGTTGGATATCCGTGGCCTTCCCCAGGTTGTGCTTCGCCGGGCTCTTTGTGTTCGAGCCATTGTCCTTTGCCTTTTACATCCATCTGCAATATTAAAACACTTAATATGGGCAGTAATTATTCGAGCTGGTGATGCTTTTTCTTTGAACTTCTTGCTGGAGTGCCAAAGGATTTGTTAGATATTGCAATGATATGCAGTGGTTGGAGGGACATTACTTTCCCCTCCTATAGAGCACCCGCAAGACAGAACATAATTGGACTCCAAACTTTGAACTTGCTGAGGTTTTTCATCTTACTTTTGGTGTGCACAAGTGGCTATTAGATACTTGTCTGGATCATACTTTTCCCGTGGTAGCTGAGAGCAATAATAACATTAATTCTTGGCTGCCGTAGGATATTTTTTACATATCGGCCTCAAAGTTGTCACGAAGAGTTAGGGGGTAGTATTATTTTGTAGGGGTTGATCTAAAGTTTTAAAGAAGTGGTAGTTTTGTTGGAAAAATCCGGGCTAAAAACGGCAGCAAAGTTGCACTGAACTGAGTGAATAGTTCTGTGGRAAAAAAAAAAARGGAAAAGASGTGGACAGAAATGTTCTGAAAGAAAGAGAAATCGTTCTTTGAGACACACTGGAAACAAAACACCTCAGTGGTCTAAAAGAGCTTTTTCTTGTCCTACAAATAGAATGCAAAATTTGATCTAAGTTTCAGTGAAATTATTTCATAAACATATTTCTCACTCTGTAGGTTCCCCCCACCCATTGTCTTTTTCCTTTCATCAAATAACTTTAAAAGAAGAAAAAAACCCAAATATAACTGAACCAAACCAAAGAAAAACCGRACAAAAACCCTCACCAACCCCAAAAATCTCATTTGGTTTGACAATGAGCAACCATTCCTGTGGGAATGTCTCTCACATAATTTTGGATACTTTTCAGCTGCAAAAGGGGTGTTTCAGATRCACTCATGGTGTCACTGGGCATCATATTCAAGAAACATGATTTCCTTACCCTCTGAAGAGACAAAACCAAATGTTTTCTGAAGAAATAAAGATGAAAAAAATGGTTCTATTAAGTTATCTCGCGACAAGAAAAGTTTCTCTTTGGTGCCACACACATTAGTGATTAAAAGAGGAAATTAATTGGTAAAAGTTTATGTAATTTAAGAAAATCTCCTGCAAAGTGGGAGCTATGTGAGAACTTCACTTTTGATCTATGTGAATAAAAACAAAAAATCCATGAAGCCATTCTTGTTAATTTATGCTAAGTGCTGTGTTGATAGTTGCAGTAAATCTTTACTCGAAAGATCAATGCATAGATAAATAAAGTAGAAAAATAAATAAGAACGGGAGAAGTATTGTGAAGCAACAAGAACTGCTTTAAAGCGAGTCCTGGGCTCATCTGTTTTGTCTGCTAATGGTTTCTGCTTAGGAGAAGTACTKGATTAAATCTCTGTCGTGTCATGCACTGCTCTGAGCTCTCTCCTGACAGGTCTCTGGACTCTGGAGCGGAAAGTGAAAAGMGGGAAGAGTCCACAAAGGCTGGGGCAAGACCAGAGTGAAAGGTCTTGATGCCTTCCCAACCTCTGCAGGCACACCCAGTGTGGGACACAGCCTCCTTCCACAACGCCCGTGGAAGCACAGCGCTGGAGCAGCACGTGCTGATTGGCAGGGTTGTTCCAGTAGCCAACGTCAGGCCGTTCTTCTGCAATGAAAAGACTCTTGTTAATTACTGTGACTTCTTTACAATCAGAGGATGTACACATTTGAACCCCAAAGGATCCTCTCCAGAGAATAACCTTTATTTGCTTGATTGCTTCTGTTCAGTTAATTCTGCCTAATTACTATTTTCTTCCTATTAGATCCTAATTATATACAGTATTTTCATTATAAACTGTAATGTTTCCCAGAGAACTATGTCAATTACACAGGCAATATTACCCGGGGTCTCATTTACTTCATTAAACCAGAGAACTGCCTCTCTTCTGATTAAAACTGCAGTTGGAGGTATGGATGTAGTAATGTCCTACTCCTATAGTGTAGCCACGAGAACTGATCCGATGATGATCAAAAAGAGTCTGATTCATATTTTAAACGRGTAAAGATGCCCCTCTCTGACTGCTGATAGGTTTAAAATCCTGTTTATTCCATCTGTCTTTACAGGGAAGCCAATGGTGYGCCAGCAAAAATGCAGGAATTGTGCTACGAATCATCACTGTGTAAAGCACAAATAAATCCTGTGTAAAGAGAGATCAAAAGATTTGAAAATTTAGTCTTGTTAGAACCACAGTGTGAGGGAGTGCACAGCAACAGAGTGGCAAGGATTGAGTGGAACACAGAAGATCCTACACAAATTCTTGCCTCGGAGAAGAACAATCTCTCTTTACATTGAGTGGTGGTGGAAAGAGGATTGCTGTGAAAGGGAATACGTTGGGATGGAACTTGTAACGAGGGTATGGAAGTCGTTGCTACGGGATCCTAAGTCGAGTCCTCCATTCCCACAAGGGAATGAAGACTTKCCATTTCCAAGCACAACAACTGCCTCATTCAAGTCAGTAAAAATAACCAGCGGCTCAGAATAATTTGAGAGTGCTCGTGCTTTGCTGTGTGACACCGGGATGTGCGGTTCCTTGGAGCCCCAGCATCATCCCCCACTTCCAAAACGAGGGTGCCCTTTCCCTCACTGCCTCTTTTTGGTGTCAGATCGTACGTTAACRACTTAAAATTCACAGACCCCGTTCAGGCCATCACAGGATGAAGGAGCCAACTACAGTAAATGAAAAATATCATTCTCATGCAAAGGCTGCAGGTAATAACATCACCTCGTAATTCAGGAGTCTGTGCAACTTCACAGTAACTCAGTGTATAGTCATACAAGCACCCAGCACACACTCAGCACTTCATAAATAATAAATAATAGCATTAATAATACAACTGCTGGCATGGTAACTTTCAATAAGAATTGGATTTTTAGAGAGTGTCAGAGCCAAATGGGATCCCCAACACGTCCTGTGTTTGCCAGAGCTTTACAAGCCTTTCGGGAGCAGTACCCGGAAATCCCACTTCAGTCACAACATGTGAGCATGGAGGAATGGGCATCTCAGGCACCCCCGACAGGCCATGCAGGGACCACTCTAAAGGATCTCTGGGTCACAGAGCTCCAGAGAGCACAGACAGCAGAGATCTCAAGGGGTTACCTGTTCTGCTCCCTAGCCTAAAGCTGGATCAGCTCAACTGCTGCCATCCCAGACCTTGGTTTAAGTTCGTTCCCAAAGACTTGCTGTGGTGGGGACCAACACCATGCTCAAGCAATGTGTTCCACTGCTTCCTTTTCTGGGATGAGAAAAATGTTTTTCTAAATCCTAACATAAACACCTCTGCTGCAGTTCAGGTCCAGTGTTTCTTGCCCTTTATCCTCCTTTTTGAACATTTTATTCTCTGGAAAGAGGCCACCTTCCAATACCTTCTTTATATTTTTTGCTTAAGCAACCCCAAGTCCTTCTGTCTTTCCCTTTTTTTGATCATTCTCATTGTTCTGGACTCTCTCCACTTTGTCCACCTTCCCCCTGAGTGCTGTGCCAAACCTAGACAAACCTAGCTCCAGCTCCAATCTCACCAATACTCAATCAAGTGAAACAACTCATTTGTCACTCAGGTTATTCCCTGATTTATGTGTTYCTGTGTATTCTCTGCCCTTTGGTGTAGGCTTGTACATTAATATATGTTATAGATCCTTTTTGCTTTCTAAGCACTTGACATTTTTCCCGCTAGTTTTCCCTATTTTGAGATTTAAAATCTTGTTTTGCTTGAACATAATTTGGTTAGCTGACAAATACAGACATGACTTCTTCAATAATAAGTAAATAACAAGTGTTGCTGTGGCAWTAAAGGGATCTTTAGCAAGTGAACAAGAACTAGAAGGACCCACATATTTCAGCCTTTAGAACATGAGAGTGCAAAGAAAAAAAGAGGCAAAAATAAGTGGAATTCAGAAAAAAAAATGTATTTCCGGTAAGGATTTTCTTCTCTGTGCAGATTTATTTGGGTGTTATTCTTCTTGATTGGTTTATTGACAGAGGTTTAATGCAGTGAGATAKTATCTCACTGCTATTCAAATTCCTAAATCCAGTAGGATCTTTGATTATCCTGGTCCTTTTCCTCCCATTACTGAACTCCTCTCTAAATAACAGGCCACTGAGTGTTGTGCAATGAAAGGCATCCCAATGTGCTGAATTCTGAGTTTCCATCCAGTCCAAAGAGGAATGAAAATGCTGCATGGGAGCTGTCATAGGGATGGGGATAAAGGATGATTACAGCAAAGGGCCCAAACCATGGACTGAGGATTTGTGTATCATCTGAACTGGGTGAGCTTCTTTTTTGGCTCGACTCGAAGAAGATTCTCTGAATCCTGTAGTCCACCACCATTATTGAAGTTATTCCTTTGCAGATGCATGAGCAGGTTTGGGATACCTTTCCAGCAGGAAGGGAAGCACAGGACAGAGAATCCCAGCAGCTGGGCTTGTCCCAGCAGTGGGGACTTGGGCCCACTCCCGTGGAGCTGACAGGACACAGATCCCACTGTGTCCTTCTGCTCAGGGCTGGCCTTGTGCCAGCTGGGAATGATCCCCCCTGTCTCTTGCTACAGCTCATTGCCCAGGTTTATGGAGGCTTTATGGACCATGGCAAGGATCTGATGTGGATCTTAAATATGGAACAACATGGGGCACTCTATGGCTTCATGGCCACGCTCAGCCAGGAAACATTAGGCCCCCTGCCAAAGCACTGTGGGAGCCCGGAGAAATCAGGGGATGAACAGCCAGGATCTCTCAGCACCAAGAAAAACTGTGGAACTTCTGATAGACACGAGTTATGCCCACATAATTCTTCCTGCTTAAATGCCTTATCCCACTCTTTAAACAAATATCAGGCATCCCCAAAGTTCAGGATCGACGTTTTCTTCACCAGTCCCACCATTCTTCAGTCAGAGGTGCAAAACTTTTCATCAAGGGTTTCTCTCTGCCCCTCCATTTCTGAGCTCAGAATGCTGCATGGTTGGTCTCCAAGTGTTTGGGGATTGTTCTGCTGGTAGAAAATTAGCTCCATGGAAGGGTAAATGGAGATATCAAGGAGCATACGGGCAGCCAGATGGAGAGATGTAAACACRGAGGAAAAACTGGATGAAAAATAAGGCTGAAAGATTGTGTGGATGGATGGACAGTGATTCACTATGGACAGATGGAAACGGAAGCTGTTTGGAAAACARAATTTCTGTTCAGCTGTGACACATTGGGATTTGTTTCCATCCAGAATGGGAAAAAAGTCACTATGCTGGCATTTTTTAACCAACTGGAAATGTGGCCTTTCCCCCAGAKTGTGGTCTTCCTCCCCTCCACCCTACACAGCTGTCTCAGAAACAAGGACATAATTCAATTATTTTAAAACTTCGTAAAGCAATAGGAAATAAATATATTTGTGATTTTAAAAATATTAGATAAAAGCATGACTTAATTAATATTAGAGTCATTGAATGGTTTGGGCTGGATGGGACCTTAAAGATTATCTAGTTCAAACTGCCTGCTGTGGGCAGGGAGCTCATGATCTCTGTGCTATAAAGGCTGACATGAACGAAAGGGCTGAGCCTAAATGTGGTCACACACTGGAGAACAGTGACAAACATGCATTCTGTTAAAAACAAACACATTTCCGCAAAACATTTTAAATTTTTATGAATTTATATTGTTTTAAAAGGAGAAGTCTTCCATTTCTAATCACTCCATCCTTGAAATGAAGAAAGAGCGTGGAAAGGGTCAGCCAAGCACAGAGCAGGGAGAGGGGATGAGATGGTGGGAAGGTGTCTGAGATGTGCTGCTGAAGGTCCAGGATTTGTCCCGTTGCAGCTGTGGGCGGCTCTTCCCAGGCTCAGTAGGAGCAGCTGGGAGTTCCCCCAAGCTGGCAGTGGCTGATGGAAAACCACGAACCACATGAGCCTGTCACAGCACGGGGACAGGAGACTGCAGACCAGATATCACACGCAGCTTAGCGCCAGTTTTGCCAGCTGATGTTCCTGAAAATCCCTGCACTCCAATTTAATGATTTGCAGAGAGGCCAAGGCGGGCTTCACRTGCCAGAGGTTTTCTAACTTGACTTTTCCTTTCAGTGGGAACATCTTTGTTCCCACTAAAACATGTCCATGCTGTACGAGTGGCTGCTCTGCACGTAGGACTCCTGATAGGCTAAGTTCTGCTTCCAGCTGCCAAATTGTTAAATGATCAATGAATAATAAATCACCTCTTGAGCTGTGCYCGTGTTCTGCTGTTGCAGGGGATGCTGTGCACTCCAACCTTGGGATGCAGCTTTTTTTTATGGAAAAGAGACACAAACTAYGAGAGCACAACCCCAGCCTGCCAAGAAAGCAGCAAAATGACACATTTTGGGTATGTTGCTGTTGCTTTGGATCCTTTCTGCAGCAAATCCAGATACCTTCTCTTCAAAACATATCTGTCAGAGACACAGCCAGCTGTTGAGCATGAGGAAAAGGCAATTCCAAGGAAGTGGAGTCCATGAGTTGATTGCTGTGAAGGTTCTGTGACTCCAGCAATCTGGGTTCACTGCGGGACAGAGCTGCTGGGACACGGTAGCTTGAGCTCTCCTATGGTTTGATCATTTCTGCARGAGTTACACTGATTTTTCCTCCTCTACCCTTCTTAATTGGGTCTAGAAAGAAGAAACTCTGCCTTTTTTYGAGCCATAGAGGCTTTGACCCTCCGAGGGTGGATAGCTGGGGGTTGTGAGGAGACGACCATGGGTTCATACATAAGTGTGGGATCAAGAAATCACCTCCCAGCGCAGCTTTCCATTTCCAGCAACGACACCAGCGCGTGATGCATCCCTTAAATTTCCATTCCATGTCCTGTTTTCCACAGATCCCTTGCTAGGCAGCTTGCTGGTGTGATTGCCCAGGGAGGAGGGCAGAGGAGCAAGAAATCAGTGCCTTGACACCGAGTTTGGGCACAGCTTCCTCTTCCCTCCACCCCGAGAGGAGCCTCTGAATAATCTCTCTGTGTCGCAGGACTTGTTGCATATTCTAATTCCCCCTCGCTCCCTGATTTAGTGCTGCAGTTAATGCCTTTGATGTCAGCCTGAGTGAGATAGAAGGCTTTAAAAATTCATAGCTGACCTTTCACTGACACGTTTGGTTTCCGTCAGGCAGTGCCGTGTGGCAGGTCCAGGGGAGGGGAGGGCACTTTTTAAGCCTGGATTGCCTTTTTCCCAAAACAGGAGAAAACATCCGGGGCGTGGGGGGGGACTCGGTGTCTCAGTTCTGCACAGGGGAAGAAAGGGAGAAGGGAATGGAAATTAAACCGAGGGGAGAGAGGCCTCAAAAGCAAAGGACAGGCTTATGAAAAATATATACCCTCACCAAAGGATGATGGAATACAAATCGGGTCCCTTTTAAAAATATGTCTTTTAAACAGATGTTTTAAAGGGTGGGAAGGGGGGATAAAGGGGAGAAGGAGAGGGGAGGAGGGAGAAGGGGGGGRAAAATGTCTCTTAAATGCGTTCAGAACATTTCTGCAGCCTGCAGAGCCGGGATTGTTTATTAGAAGATAAGATAGTGAAAAATGTATTTTGCAGAAAGAAAATAGTAAAGCTGGTTTCYCAGCAGATAAGAAGCCAAATTTCTATTTTATGCTCAATTGAATGATTCAGTTACATTATCTGGGAGGCAGCAGTGAAATAACACCCCTTGGAAATGAGGCTGAGAGGACATGTGGTTCAGAGCAGGCAGCCACAGGCCCAGCACCCTGGGACCAGGACATCCAGCCCTGGGACACGGAGGCAGTGCATCCCTCCATCCCTCTCCTGGTGCRGCTGTGGATGGTGAGATCCATGTCCCAGGGAGCCTGTGCAGCCTGCACAGCATTCCCAAGCTGGAAACAGGCAGGATGGGTGCTTGTCCCTTCATGCTGTCCAGTGGCACTGAACACTGATGTTGTGCAAGCAGTGCTTCTTATTTTGGGATCACTCCCTCCCTYCTTGTCACAGCGTGGTCCATCCCAGGATGGACAGAGAGGAGATCCATGTGGAGAAAGCTCCTGTCCATGTGTCTGCYATGGGAGAACTGATGTGATGTGTGCCAGGACAGGCGTTTTTTGAATTTTACAAGTCCAGCAGTTTGGGATTTTCCTTAGAGCTGCAGCTTCAGGGAAAAAGGAAAGAGRCAAAAAAAGGAAAAGGGAAAAAGAAATAAGAATTTACTTAGCCTTTTAGCTGTGACAGACAGCCTGGTTGTACAAAACAAGTACCCTGTACAGTCTCAAAATCCAGGGGAARAAAATATTATTTTAAAACAAAAACTCCATGAAGTAAGCACAAAACCCATTCCCATGGCTATTTATCCCGGGATTCTTAGATGATGGACTCTCCATTTTCGACTGCTCAAGGTTGGCAATATTATTTGCTGTGTTGCTTAGGAGACTCGACTCTTTTTTTTGCTTTTTCTTTCCCTTAATATAAATGTCATTCCTTCTTAAACCTTATGGCTCCCTCTGCAAATGAAGAAACAAATGAAGCATGTGGCACATTAGTGCCAATCTTCTCCTTGCACTGAAGGATTCGGCTTACAACAGTGGTTGCTCTGTCCTTGCYGAGTCCATTTTTTATTTACTGAGCCATTTAATTTGAGAGTCATTATTTTTTGGGCCTTTCCACAGAGAAATTCGTTGCTAAAGGACACAGCAGCTTTGGGCAGTTTTTACAGGGTCTCTGTCCTGGGCAATTTTGGCCACTAAGAGAGGCTACACCAGACTTTGGTTGATGTATGGTTCAGGTGTCAAAACTAAAGTTAAAGGTGCTTAAAATGGATCTCCTGTGCTTGGGCTTGTGGAGGGGAGGGTTTTTCTGCAGGACCCATGCTGGCCATGCCCAGATGAGGAGCGGGAGGGTGCTGGCTCCAGGCTGGTCCTTTTCCACCTCGTGTTATTCTTAGTGGTTGCTCAGAGGACTCCTGCTTACACCAGGCAGATATTTCACATTAATTGGCTCAAGCTGGCCATGGATAATGGCGTGATTTGGAAAGATAAGAACTGAATTCCATGGAGAAAAAGGAGTATTTACGGAGCAGAAGGGCTGTATCTTTGCAGAGGCACGATCTGCCAGAAATAAGATGGTGATTTAAAGAATGAGCCGGAGAAAATATTCTGTCTTGACCACCCCAGATTTGAATATGTCCTGAGGGACTGTATTTGATTAACTGTATAAAATTAGGGCTTATTATATGATTTTATGTCCTGATGAAGACCGAATTGCCACCCCAGCAGGTAGGCATTGATTAGACACACGAAAAAGAAAATCTTTGTTCCAGCCTCAACTTTTGAGAGAGCACAAAAGACAGAAGGGAAGAACTCTTAAGTCCACAGAGTCACTTGGTGGGGACCAGAGCCCAATTYCCATTCTCCAGATCACCACACTGACTAAAACTTCCTCGTCGTTTTCAGCACTGAGTTTCCTTTCAGCAGCACTCCCGTGTATCAGTTTGATCCAGGATTTTGACAACAGCGTGTCAAAACAAGTCCCTCTGAAAAGGTCTGAGGGAATTTTCGCTTCTACTTTTAGGATCTATTTCAATAGCACCGAACTTTCCATTTCCACGTTGCACTTTTTCATTACACTGTAACATACACTGGCGAGCTGATAAAGTCCTGAGGAGACACGCAAGACATTTTAATCTTCCTTAATGGTTTAATCTTTTCCGTGTGAAACTCCGGAAGGATTTTATTTATTTTTTTTTTTTTGTGCGAAAAGTTTAAAATATTTTGACTTCCAGCCCAACAGGAAGGCTGAGTGGTGCCATGCTACACTGCTTTGCTGAGCCAATTTTCCTTTYTTAAGGGCTTATGTTGATAATAAAGGTACCTGATGGGGTTTCCTGTCACTGTCACTACTTTCCTATCACCATCCAAAAGCTAGAAATAAATATTTACCTTTTCTCCTCCCAAATCTAGTAATGAAATTTTAAGCCTTTCCCCCCTTTGCTGACAGAATTTTCGGCAGAAATTCCAAAGAGGGAGAGTATTTAGAGAAAGGAGATCTCCCGAGGGGCGGAGAGGTTGAGAATGAGGGAGATTATTTATAGCTGGCTCCCTGCTGTGGATGGGACAGAGCTGCAGTGCCCAACCACTCAGTAATTGCGGAACTGCTGGGGAAAAACTGCTGTGGAACCTGGGGAGAGCAAGAGAGACACTGGGGTGGCCAGGACAGCAGGGGTAGGGTCTTTCAAATCACATTTTCTTCACAGCACTCCTCTGCAGAGCTTTTTCTCAGCACAATAAGCTTCTTGCCCGTTCCTGGGGCTCCGGAGCATCACCACCACACGATAAATACGCTGCATTTTGAGCCTGTAAAGGTTTTCACCTCTAGGGTAAAGGCTGGGCTGGCTTCTTAGAGGACCAGCCCTGTCACGTGCTGTGAAAAATAATTGAGAAATGCTTCTGTGAGCAACCATCCCAAACTCCCTTCATTAAGTTTTGTGGTTCAGCCTCTTGGGAGGAGCAGTCCCGGTGTGAAAAAGCTGGAAAATCCTGAACGTTTGGGCTGAGGTTTTCAAAAGACTCAACAACCAACTCGACTACCTGAGAAGGCACGTGCARGAAGTTATTGGGGTTTTTTGAAACAAGTGCAGGATTTCCATTGACCTGTGTGATACCAAAGCTCTTTCGGTTTTTTGCCATCTTTACCCATGAGTGAAAGGCTCTGACAGCTGAAGGATACTCAGGAGCCCAGAGTACTGTGAAGAGAAAGTAGATTTCTGTCCTATAAAAAAGTTGGGTATTTTGATATCTGTTTTTCTCAAAAACTAATAATGATAATGATAATAATGATAATGATAATGATAATRATAATAATAATRATAATGATAATAATAATAATAATAATATCTTTTAATAAAATGGAAAGTTCCAGGACATTGTAATTGACAAATATCATGTGCTCTGTGTTTGGTTTCTTAAAACTTTCCCTTTCCTCTCCTTTC